>CAOLHI010000785.1:0-514285 GCA_948474755.1 Ctenosaura bakeri
TGCAATGGCATGTGTCGCGGATTGGTAACAATATGTCCCCATGCTGGGATGGTGCTGGGGTGCAGAAAGGGCTGAAGACCTTGTTTGCTTTCTCTGCTAGACCCTGTGATTGTGGGGATGTCAGACTGGTTTGCTCACTACCTTTGGCTTGCAAACACTAATTATTTTGCTTGTGATATTCATTACTGTATCTCACATTTCACAGCATGATAGCTTGAAGCCACTTTGGGGTATCCCGGCAGATCATGTGCACACACTAGGAATGGTAAGTCTCCATTTTTCTGATTCCCAATAGATGTTGAGAACAATTAAACCCTTTTTGTCCCATTGCTTTGGGATACTTGGGGATTCCTCCACACATACAACAAGAGGAAACTACATGGTTTTTCTGCGAAAGCTGCACAGCTTACCAAGAAAACTGCATAATTTTCTGGAAATTGTGCTGCTTTTCCTGAGAACTGTCGCACCTTCCCTGAAAACTATGCAGCTTTCAGCATGAAAATGAATTTGTGTAACATTCAAACCAGCAAAGGCTACAGCTTCTCTCTGCCTTTGCCTGCAGTGTAACATTTGAGTTACACAACATTCAGACTCTCAAAGGCCAAAGCCACAATGTCGAAACTATCAGCACTTTGTTAGTATAGGGATATAACATGCAATTTAATTTTTCATTTTGTATGTTTTCTCCAAGTATATAGTGAAAAACACAGTGAAGCCGATTAGGAGACGGTTTCTCAGTAAGCTGTGCAGTTTCAGTGGACAGTGAAAAGGCTGCAAGTGTAGGTTTTTTATTGCAAAGTTGCACTTACAATACTCACAGGGTTCCTGCTCTTCTTCCTCAGATTTTCCAAATACCTCTTTTTCACAAGCAAGTTGGTCTGCTTATATATTCAAGGCTGGTGGCATTTGGCTTTTTCCAACACCTGTGAAGGAGAGAAGGCAAAACATGCAAATACATTGGCAGCTGGTTCTAACTGGCGTCAATACTTGGAAGCTAACATTGTAAGCTGAAGTCCTGTATTGCCAAATACAGCTATGACTCAGCTCGGTTACCATAAGTACTTCTTCAATGCCATTGCCCAAAAACCTACCTCTTAAGCCAGGCAGCACTTCAACAGAAGGATTTCCAAGCTGTTGCAGATCAGGCATTGGAAAATGATGACTGCAGGGCTTTCCCAGTCTCAGGGCATGTTGAAATGGGTAGTTTGAGAGAGCCTTGCCGCAGCTGCTTGTCTCAAGGAATCTTGCAGTTTGGAGAGCTCCAGTAATTTCCCAGCATGGTGATCACCAGAAACCTTTCAGTCCCAGCCCTGCCTGGCTTAACAGGTATGTTTGGAAGTCGTGTTCAGCCATTAATGCTCATAAATGTGAATCCCAAAAATTACAAAATTGTAAGTCCAGCTAAACTCTCATGAATATTGAACAGGATGCCAACTATAATGTTTGTTTTACTCATACTTGGTTATTAAGTGCCATCTTGCCACACATATCCTAATATCTGATAGAATTCAGGTTCTGGAGTCCCCCCTTTTTTTTTCAGCTATGAAATTGTCTTCTACCCAAAATCTGGCATTTTCAGTTGCATTATGGAACTACCTTCCAAGTAAGAGTTGTCAACATGCCCACTTAGGCTACGGCTCCCTAAATCCCTTAGGGTAGATGGAGAAGTCTGGGAGTAGTAGTCCCCAACAGTCATTTTCCTACATTCTATTTTCTACCAAGGCAGACAAGATGGCTTCTCAAAGTTGCAAGAAAATAGGTACCTTGAATGACAAAATGCTTGCTTTGAATGTAGAAGGTCTGAAATAGGCCAGGCATCCTTATACAACTTCCAATGCCCCAGAGTCCCCCAGTGTGGTCCACTTTTGCTGATAGCTATGCTGTGATCCCTTGTGGTGAGTGGCTACAAGCTGCCATTTTAAATTTCCCGTGATGCCACAGAGCAATGCTGTGTTGAGCAGACAAGGGCATTGTTGAAACCTGAAAAGGATGGTCTCACCTGAATCCACATGCTGCTGCCACTACTTAAGTATGCAGACTGAACATTAGACTGAACAGAGCTTGGATGGAATGTGTAACAAGTAGTGTAGTTATCTGTGACAAGTTACTTTAGAACAAAACAAGGGCCATTTCCACACTAGACAATTATTTCAACATTATCAACCAAACCTGTCATCCATCTGTCTTATTAGTGCTATCGTAGAGATGTCTACTACTTTGAATGTCAAGAAGCATACTAGGGAGCTGAATAGCTAAATCAGAAGTTTTACAATATATCGTCTTACCTTTGAGACATTTTAATTCCCTTGCTCCCAAATGCTAGCCCACTTGCAAGCAAGACATCCTGGGAATCTGTTCCATACTATGCTGGTCACTATGGTGACAAGGTGTTGTGATACATGCTATATTGTGACATCACAGTCAATGTGAAAAAGTTTCTCCCAGTAACTTATTCAGCTCCAAAACTTAATATGTGTTAATAGTGGACAGAATAATCCTATTAATCTAATTCCACTGGGGTGAGGAGAGGATACCCCATCATTACCCGAGCGGAACAGCCCCATATTCCTGACTGTTCAGGCTAAGGCCATTTCCGCACTAGCTTGTTATAGCGCTATGATTCCACTTTCAACATCCTATGGAATCCTGGGGTTTGCAATTTCGGGGCGGGGGGCAGCTGGATGTTGAAAGTGGAATCATAGCACTATAACAGGCTAGTGCAGAAATGGCCTAAGAGGGGAAAAGAAAGAACAGGTTGCTTACCTGTAACTGTGGTTCTTCGAGTGGTCATCTGTGCCATCATACACTAGGAGCTTTAGCGCCTGCGCGGTAGCGTTCGGAAACTTCTAGAGCTTGTTCGCTTGGCGGGAACCCCTCCCCCACGCCGGTACTGCGCATGCTCCTCCCGCCGAGCAACGGTCTCTCCTCAGTTCTGTCGTCCGCCGTAGAACCTACAGGGACCTGAGAAAGAGGGGAGGAAGGGCGGGTGTGTATGATGGCACAGATGACCACTCGAAGAACCACAGTTACAGGTAAGCAACCTGTTCTTCTTCTTCGTGGTCTCTGTGCCTTCATACACTAGGAGACTGTGTAGCTTACCGGTCGGACGGCGGGTCAGGTCCTACAGCACGGAAGCCAACACCTCACGTCCAAACCGGGCATCTCTGCGCGACCGGCAGTCGAGTCTGTAGTGGCGCACGAAGGTCGATGGTTGGGACCAGGTCGCCACACGGCAGAGTTCATGCAGGTCAACTCCTCGCAGGAGGGCCGCAGAAGTAGCCACCGCTCTGGTGGAGTGGGCTCGAAGCAGGACTGGCGGAGGCTTCCTCGCGAGCTCATACGCCAGTTGAATAGTCCTCACCACCCATTTAGAGAAGCGCTGGGTGGACACTTTGAGGCCCTTCCGACGTCGCCCATAGCAAACGAAGAGATGCGGCGTCTGTCGGAAGGAAGCAGTCCTGTCCATGTAGAAGGCCACGGCCCGACGCACGTCCAGGGAGTGGAGGGACCGCTCCAACGGTGTCGTCGGGTTCGGGAAGAAGGCAGGCAGGATGATGTCCTGGTTGAGATGGAAACTGGACACCACCTTAGGCAGGAACGAGATGTCAGGTCTCAGGACCACCTTGTCTCTGTGGAAGACCGTGAAGGGCTCATCGAATCGAAGAGCTGTGATCTCACCCGCTCGCCTCGCTGAGGTCACCGCTACCAAGAAGGCAGTTTTCATGGTCAGGAGCCTATCATCCGAGGTCGCCATCGGCTCGAAGGGCGGCTTTGTCAGCTGCGAGAGCACCAGCGAGAGGGACCACGGCGGTAGCGGCGGCGATACCGGCGGGTAGAGATGATGAAGTCCTTTCAGGAACCGCTTAACGGTATCGTTCCTGAAGAAGGCCGAGGCAGCCGATCGTGGCGGTTGGTATGCCACGATCGCGGAGAGATACACCTTCAGGGATGGAAACGCCAGCCCCTGTTGCCGGAGGTGCAGGAGGAAATGCAGGACGGTAGAGAGCCCCGCGGGCGATACCGGCTCACTCCTCTCGTTAGCGAAGGTCAGGAAGCGTCGCCATTTATATTGATAGTTGCGACGGGTGGATTCCTTCCTGGCCGCGACGAGGACGGTACCGAGCACGGGATCGTCAGTGCGATATCCTCCAGGCATGGAGGGCCAGGCGTGGCAGGTCCGGATGGAGGACTCGGCCGCCGGAGTGGGAGAGCAGGTCCGGTGTCGGTGGCAACCGGAGCAGGTCGTCTCGTGCGGCTTGTAGCAGGAGTGCGAACCAATGTTGCCTCGGCCAGTACGGGGCTACCAGGATCGCGTCGGCTCGGTCGGCGAGGATCTTCGATATCGTCCGGCCGAGCAGCGGGAACGGCGGGAACGCGTAGAGGAGTTCCCCGGTCCACGGAAACTGGAAAGCGTCCCCGATGGAGGCACGATCGTGGCCCGCTCTGGAACAGAATCGGCGACACTTCGCGTTTTCCCTGGTCGCGAAGAGGTCAATCGATGGTTCGCCCAGAGGTCCCGAATCAGTCTGAACGCCTCTCCGGAGAGAGACCATTCGTGATGGGATGAGGTGTCCCTGCTGAGGGCGTCTGCCGTGGTGTTCTCCTGCCCGGCCAGGTGAACTGCCACGGGATGCGTATGCAGGCGAATGCACCATTCCCACAAGTCGAGTGCAATGTTGAGCAGGGTTGTGGAGTGAGTCCCTCCTTGTCTGTTGATGTAACAGACGGCGGTGGTATTGTCCGTCAGAACCAGGACCGTCCGCCCCGCTACGACGTGGCGGAACGCCCGTAGCGCTTTCAAGACGGCGAGCAGCTCCAGCGCGTTGATATGGAGAGCGGTCTCGTCGTCGGTCCATCTGTTGCGGACTCTGAGATCGCCGCAGTGGGCACCCCATCCATACAGGGAGGCGTCGGTCGTTACCGTCACCTTCGGTGTCGGCTGTTGGAAAGGCATCCCTGACATGAGATTGCGTCGCGACTGCCACCATCGGAGGGATGAGCGGACGTCTTCCGGCAGCTGCAGTCGGAGTGTCTGTTCGTCTCGCAGGGGGTCGAATATGCGGACGAACCAGTGTTGAAGAGGTCTCGCTCTCAGCCTGGCGAGATATGTCACAGCGGTCGTCGCAGCCATGTAGCCCAAGAGCTGCTGGACGCTTCTCGCAGATAACGTCGGGGCCGTACGAGCGTGAGCGGCGGCCCGGATCAGGGTTTGGGCTCGAGACTCTGGTAGGTACGCCCTGGCGGAGGTCGAGTCGAGCGTCGCCCCGATGAAGTCCAAGATCCTCGCCGGCTCGAGGTGGGACTTCTTCGGATTCACCCGTAGACCAAGACGGGTCAGGAGTGACAACGTCATGTGGATGTCGTGGTAAAGTCTCTGTTTGCAGGACGCCACCAACAGCCAATCGTCGAGGTAAGGGAAGACAGAAGCACCCTTCGTCCGCAGGAAGGATACCACCGGGGCCATGCACTTGGTGAAGACCCTTGGGGCAGTCGAGAGTCCGAACGGCAGCACCTTGTACTGGTAACAGGTGCCGTCGACTGCGAAGCGGAGGTACCGTCTGTGCTGCGGGCGAATGGCGATATGGAAGTATGCGTCTCGGAGATCGATGGAGGCGAACCAGTCCCCTCGATGTAGGAAGGGCAGGATCGACGGTATCGTGACCATCTTGAACCTTTTGGGGCGGATGTAGTAGTTCACCCCTCTGAGGTCTAGGATCGGCCGGAGGGTACCGTCGGCTTTCGGTACCGTGAAGTACCTGGAGAAGAAGCCGGTGGTCTTGGCTTCTTGCGGGAGCTGCTCGATCGCCCCTTTCTGGAGGAGGGACTGGATCTCTTCCAGGAGGGCCGGACTCGACGGCGTGGAATAGTAAGCGCCTCGAGGAGGAATATCGAGAAACTCGATGGCGTAGCTAAGACGGACAATGGAAAGCACCCAAGAGTCCGTAGTGACACATTGCCACTCCGCGAGATGTCGAGCCAGAGTCGGTCGGTCTCCGAGCGCAGATGGTAGGCTGAAGAGTGGGTATTGGTAGGTCCTGCCAGGCACGTCAAAACCGAGACTTTGTCTCGGAGGAGGACTTCTTGGACGAAGCCGGGCGTCGTCTAATCGTGCGTCTGGCCGATGAGCCGGAGGACGGTCTCGACTGTCCAGACTGGGCCGAACGCTGGAACGACGAGGTGGAAGATCGTCGCCAGGATGGGCGGAAGGTGGAGGCCCTGCGGGCTTGCGTGGCCGGCTGTAGCCCGATCTTCTTGGCGGTCAGCCTCGCCTTAACGAGATTGTCCAAAGCTTCGTCGGTGGACGAATTGAATAGGCCCTCACCGTCGAAGGGGAGATCTTCAATCCTCCTTCTGGTGTCCTCCTGGATGTCGGTCGGCCGCAGCCAAGCATGGCGGCGCAGGCCGATGGATCCCGCCATGACCCGGGAGGCAATCTCCACTGCGTGCCTGGAGGAGGCCATCTGCTGCCGAGCGATGGAGATGGCCTCGTTGAAGATCACGGAGGAGGCTTGGCGGATGTCCTCCGGTACCGCCTCCATCGCCGGTTGCAGGCGATCGAGCACCTTTTTCAGGTATGCCGCGAGGCAAGCCT
Source organism: Ctenosaura bakeri (assembly GCA_948474755.1). Lineage (NCBI taxonomy): Eukaryota > Metazoa > Chordata > Lepidosauria > Squamata > Iguanidae > Ctenosaura > Ctenosaura bakeri. The sequence goes on from CAOLHI010000785.1 coordinate 6,593, forward strand.
GAGTGTTGGACAGCCTGATCTGCAAGGAGGCGGCGGAATAGAACCTTCTTGCATAGGCGTCCAACTTCCTGCCCTCTTTGTCCGGCGGGGTGGTGTGTTGCCTGCCGGAGCCTTTCGTCTGTGCCGACTCGACCACCACAGAGTTCGGTGCAGGGTGATTAAAGAGATAACCGGCGTTATCCTTCTGCACCCTGTAGAGGTGTTCCAGCCGCTGCGGTATCAGCTGAGCCGAGGCCGGCCTATCCCAGGCGGCCTTCACCAGTCTGGATACCCGGGGCAGGAGAGGTAGCGGGGCCGTGGCAGGTTGCTTCCCTTCAAAGACGGAGAAGACTGGATCGTCGTCCTCCGGCTCCGCATCGGCGATCTTCAGGCCGAGGGTAGTAGCCATGCGGAGCAGCATCGCAGAGAACTGGTGGACGTCCTCTGGAGCAGAATCTGGGATCGGGTCCCCGAATCCCAGCAGAGGAGACTCCTGGGAGGCCGCTTCAGACACCTCTGATTCCGCACTCGAGTCGTACGACTCTGAGGTCGGTGAGTCCTCTCGCCGCTCGCTTTCCGGCTCCTTCGCAGTCGCCACAGGTGTTGCCTTCCTAGGCTTCTCTGCAGCCAGGGCCGTGGTAGTAGCAGCGTCCCGCTTGGGCTGGCTGACCACTGACTTCACCTTCTTAGTGGTGACAGGGGTAGTCTGGCAGGCTGACGTCGTCGTAGCCCGCTCAGTCACCACCGACTCCGTAGGGCGCGTCGCCGTTGCCGTGACCCTAGGAGGTGGCGATATCGCCCGATACCGAGGTGAAGGCTCCCTCGCCCTATGATATCGAGGAGAGGGAGAGCGGCTGAAGGAGCGGCGGTCCGACGGAGATCGGCTTCGGTGTCGACGGTACCGAGCCTCGTCCCCTCTAGGCGAGCGTGATTCGCGCTGTCGACGAGGTGACCGGGACCTCCGGAAGGTCTCCCAGCGACTCGGGCCACGATGGTACCGATCCCGGTACGATGGCGAAAGTGACCGATAAGAGGCCGGGCGCTCTCTCCATTCAGATTCCCTCGCGTACCTGGCCACGTAGGACGCCGAGGTGTATCTGGAGGCAGACGAGCGAGGTTGTTCCTCTCTTGTCTCCCTAGGAGGCGGCGAGGCCACCGGACGCTCGGAAGAGCGGGACCGGGACCGGAAGGAGGTCGAACGCCGCTCCGGAGAAGCAGAGGGCTCTCTCTGCTGCAGGTCGGCCGACCTGCGACGGCTAGGAGGGCGGTGGTGCTCCTCCACCAGGGTTGGAGGGTCTGCCACAGGCGAGTCCGGGCGCTGTTGGGGAACGTCCTCGATCTCATCCTCCGAGAGGTCGACGGACTCGCCTCGCCCTTTGGAAGGCTGCTGAGTAGGAGGAGGAGTAGGAGGTTGAACGTCCCCAGCCGGGGAGCGCTTCTTCTCCTTCTTCTTCTTCTTCTTCTCCTTCTCCTTGCCCTTGCCTCCGTCCGGAGCAGGGCGCTTTTTAGTAGGCGTCTCCGTCAGGGGAGCCTCAGCCTTCCTCGCCGTCGAGGATCCTTTCGCTGACTTGGCAGCCGCCGACAGCTTCGGGATCCTCGGTAATGCCGAGATTGGCGTTTTCGCCGGTACCGAGCCCGATACCGACGAGGTGGACGGAATGGCAGCCGCCGATACCGTCGATGGCGTGGTCGTCTTCTTGTCGGCCATCTTGGAAGTGGAGGTCTCATCTATCGCCCGCAGAGACTGTTCCCAACAATAAGACTTAAGTCTCGCGGACCAGTTGCGGAGAGTTTGGGGAGTAAAATCCTGGCAAATTGGGCAAGTCCGAATGTTGTGGGACTCACCCAAACAGAAAAGACACTCCTTGTGGCCGTCGTTGAGGGCAACTTTGCGCCCGCAGGACACGCACTTCTTGAAGAGCGTGGACATAAGACGAAGAACGCCAAACTGCGAAAATCCGAAAAGACCAAAAGCCGAAGGGGGAGTCCGAAAGAGAGGTCAGAGACAGTCCAAAAGTCCGTAAAACCGTGAAAACAGCAAGCCAAGCACAAAAGTGAGAGGAACAAACCAAAGAACCTTCCGTACGCGACGGCGGACGAGAAAGAACTGAGGAGAGACCGTTGCTCGGCGGGAGGAGCATGCGCAGTACCGGCGTGGGGGAGGGGTTCCCGCCAAGCGAACAAGCTCTAGAAGTTTCCGAACGCTACCGCGCAGGCGCTAAAGCTCCTAGTGTATGAAGGCACAGAGACCACGAAGAAGAACCATCTATTTACAAAGATCTGAACGTTCAGGTCTTTGTTTTAATTTTCTTTAGGAAGTAGTCACCTCTCACCACCACCCCCTGCAGACATAGATGCCATCTCTTCCCATTCTTGCCTTTTTACTTTTACACAAAGAGAGAATACTAGGTTGCAGATGCTTTTTTCACACGCCAAAATACGGAAGGGTATGGTTCACAGTTCATGGAGTAAGCAGTGTATCTCCCATTATTTCACATGTGAGAACTAGGATTGATATGGGCAAGCAACATCAGAGTATGGTCAAGATGGCAAAAGTAATTCATGAAAAAGAACACCCAAACTAGGAGGGGCCATTGTAGTTTGCTTTTGCCTACTGGGAAGGGCAAGATTCTGCTCCCAACTCTCCTCTCTCCCCTACTATATTAAATGAGTGCAAACTACTTCTGAACTTTGAACTCAGTTTCAGCAATTGAAACAAGATAAGGGAAAGTATGGGGAGGAGACAAAAAGCAGAATTTTTTAAAAGCAGCTGGAAATGTGGGCTGGCAGAGGATTAATCGGGACTGTCCTACCAAATCAGGAAACTTGGAGATTATGAAAAAGCAAGTGAACACAAGAGAACATATCATTAGCAGGTCCAATATGCCTAAGTAGTTTGTGCAACAAAAGATACAGTCTCTTTCACACTGCACAGTCATAGCACTTTGATACTACTTTAACTTCCAACAGCTGCATATTATAGAATCCTGGGCTTTGTAATTTGGTGAGGCACTAGAACTCTCTGGCTGAGAATTTAAATTCCTCTCTGTAACCACAATGCCTCAAATGTAGGAATTAGGGCAATATTGACAGACAACTATCATACTATCATGATTTTTAGTAGAAAATGTATGCAATGGATTCCCTTTGGAGACTGGCCCGGCAGTTCCTAGCCTTGGATCCCTGTCACTCTCACCTTCCCTGATTAAATCCCCCCTTGAATTTGGGACATGGGCCTCCAAGTGACCTTGGTGTGGACCAATTTATTTTACAAGTGGTTCCTGCAGTGGTAAGCATTACATATTTGGTCCAGGCTTAACAAAGCCAATCAGAGTCAGGCTTAATAAAGTAACGAAGAATTCATCTTTATTTGCATAACATACAGAATACAGTCATCCCTCCACATTCGCTAGGGTTAGAGGCACAGGACCCCTGTGAAAGTGGAAAAGAACAGGTTGCTTACCTGTAACTGTGGTTCTTCAAGTGGTCATCTGTGAACTCACACAAATGGGTTTCGTGCCTGCTCAGAAACAACTTTCAGAACCTTCTAGAACCTACTGTTGGCGTTTTGGCGGTTGACCCATCCCCCATCCCCTCAGGGTATAAAAGCCCCCACCCCTTGTAACGGTCAGTTCCGTTGCCGCACGTGTAGCAGCCACAAAGCCACCATGCAGCAGGAAATATGTGGGGAGGAGGGAGAGGTTGTGTGAGTTCACAGATGACCACTCGAAGAACCACGGTTACAGGTAAGCAACCTCTTCTTCTTCTTTGTGGTCTCTGTGACTCACACAAATGGGAGACTAGCAAGCTGATGAGAAAGGAGGTGGGTATGTCATGCTGCTGCAAAAAGTACTTATGTCAACTTCCAGTTTTCCCATTTTCCTTTCCCTTTCCCTTTCCCTTTCTCCTTCCTCTTTTCCTTTTTTCCCCCCAGTCATCATCAACATGTGAGATAATAAATAACATTTATTAGCAAACAGACAATACTGTGTCCTTTATCCAACAGAGGAAAACAATACAGCTCTCCCAAAAAATGTGTCATTCCTAGACCGGTTATCAACTCTATAATGACTAATAAATGTAAGAGGTTGCGATCAGGTAGCTGCTTTGCAAACCTCATGGAGAGATACCTCGTGCAAGAAAGCTGCAGAAGCTGCCATAGATCTTGTGGAATGAACTTGTACAGAATCAATGAGTTTCTTTTTTGCTAATTCATAGGATAGCTCAATAGTGGATACCACCCATTTAGATAGCCTTTGAGGCAAAACTGGGTTGCCCTATTTGGATACTGAGTAACAAACAAACAACTTATTCGACTTCCTAATTGAAGAAGTACATTGAACATAAAACTCCAATGCTCTTCTAATATCCAAACAATACAGAGTTCTCTCCAAGTGTGAACCAGGATTCTGTATGAAAGCCAGTAGCACTATATGTTGGTTTAGATGAAAGTATGACACCACTTTTGGCAAAAGCGTTATGTCAGGTCAACACTACCTTATCTTTGTGAAATCTCAAATACGGAGGATCAACCCTAAGTGCACATAGCTCACTAGCTCTCCTTGCTGATGTTATTGCAACCAAAAAGGCAGTTTTCCATGAAAGTAAGCACATGTCAGAAGTGGCCATAGGCTCAAAGGGCCTAGCAGCCAGTTGTTTCAGCATCAAATTCAAATTCCATCCCGGAAGAGGTGGTTGAATTGGAGGATATAACTTTTTATAACCTTGGATAAACCTCTTAATCAAAGGATTCAAAAAACAAGATGGTTTACCCTGTCTTTGAAGATTACAAGAAATTGCAGCTAAATAACATTTCACTGAAGACAAAGACAAACCTTGAGCTGATAGCTCTACAAGAAAAGACAGTACATGTACATTGTTGCAAGATGTAGGAGAAACACCCTCCTATTTTAAATACTCACAAAATTTACCCCATTTGTACGCATAAGACTTCAGTGTTGAGGGCTTATACGCAGCCAATACAATCTTTCTCACAGCATCAGGTAAGTTTTCTAGTACAGTAGGTTCCATGCTGTCAAACGCAACATATGAACATTGGGGTGGAAAACGGTACCATTGTGAATGCTGAGCAGATCTTGCCTGCATGATAGCACCCGGTACCGTCCTTGAGACACCTGGAGGAGAGTGGCAAACCATGGTTGCCTTGGCCACCAAGGTGTTGCCAATATCGCCTTTGCTCTGTCCTGGCGAACTTTGGCAATAACCCTTGTTATCAAGGGAAAGGGTCCATAGACCTTCAGTCCCATCCAACTGAAGAGAAAGATATCTCCCAGAGTCCGATGCCCTTTCGAGTATTGGGAACAGTACAGTCTGCGTTGGTTGTTCAGTCTCGATGCAAAGAGGTCTATGTGAGGAAACCCCCACCTTACAAACACATCGTGAATCACTTCCTTGTTGATCATCCACTCGTGGCACAACCATGGTGTTCTGCTGATTGTGTCTGCCAGGACATTCTGCTCCTCTGCCAGATGGACGGCTGATGGAAGAATCTGCCGTGCTAGACACCACTCCGATAGTTGTACTGATAGGTCCAACAACACATGTGACCAAGTCCCTCCTTGTTTGTTTACGTAATACATTACTGTTGTGTTGTCTGTCACAATTTGAATTGACTTTCCATACAGATAGTGCTGAAACGCTCAAAGCGCCTTCAGTACTGCCATGAATTCCAAAATATTGATGTGGAGATTGCTCTCCTGAGTTGTCCACAGACCTCGTATCGTGAGTGTTCCAAGTTGGGCACCCCAGCCTTTCATTGATGCATATGTTGTCACTGAAAGCGATGCTGGCCAAGGAAGGAATGGCATTCCCTTCAGCACGTTCTCCGGCTTTGTCCACCAATCCAGAGATGCGAGAATATTCCTCAGTACCGTGAGGTACTTGAGATGATAGTCTTGAAGAGGATTGAATTGGCATATAAACCACTGCTGCAAAGGTCTCATTCTTAGTTTTGCACATGGTGTGACAAGCGTAGTTGATGCCATCAGTCCTAGCAGAATCGGTATCGACTTCACTGGGATTCTCCAAAGCCGTTGCGTCTTTGTCAGACAGCCCAGAATCTTTTCCCATCTGTCCTGTGGAAGAAAGGCTCTTTGCAGTCTGGAATTCAATACCGCTCCAATGTATTTGACCTTCCTTGATGGTACCAAGGTTGACTTTTTGTAATTTATCATTAAACCTAAACTGGTTAATAGGGGCATCCTCTCGAAACCAACTACCCATGCATCTAAGGACCACCATTTGTCTCCCATAGAAGACAAATGGTGGTCCTTAGATGCATGGGTAGTTGGTTCGAGAGGATGCCACTATCCAGTCATCTATATACGGGAACAACACGATACCTTTCTGATGAAGAAAAGCCGCAACAACAGACATGCATTTCATGAAGACCCTCAAAGCTGTACTTATGCTGAAGGGAAGAACATGAAAACGATAGGCATGCCTTCCGACAGTGAAGGCAAGAAATCGTTTGTGCTCTGGTCTTATGGCTATATGGAAATACGCATCTTTTAGATCTAAGGTTGCAAACCAATCACCCTTTTTAAGAGTGGAAGAATGGCTGTCAAGGTCACCATTCTGAATCTTTTTGGTCGGATATAGTGGTTGACCCCTCTCAGGTCCAATATTGGTTGAAGACCTCCGTCTTTCTTCTTCACAAGAAAATTTCTCAAAGAAAAGCTTCTTTTCAATTGAGTTGTAGTGATTCTTTCTATTGCCCCTTTTTGGAGAAGTGTTAATATCTCCTCTTCGAGCTCTGGAGAGGATATAGTTCTCCGAATTCAACCTGTCGGTGGTAAACGGGAAAACTCTATGGCGTAACCAAACCTTATGATGTCTAGAACCCAAGAAGAACAGGTTGCTTACCTGTAACTGTGGTTCTTCGAGTGGTCATCTGTGCCATCATACACTAGGAGCTTTAGCGCCTGCGCGGTAGCGTTCGGAAACTTCTAGAGCTTGTTCGCTTGGCGGGAACCCCTCCCCCACGCCGGTACTGCGCATGCTCCTCCCGCCGAGCAACGGTCTCTCCTCAGTTCTGTCGTCCGCCGTAGAACCTACAGGGACCTGAGAAAGAGGGGAGGAAGGGCGGGTGTGTATGATAGCACAGATGACCACTCGAAGAACCACAGTTACAGGTAAGCAACCTGTTCTTCTTCTTCGTGGTCTCTGTGCCTTCATACACTAGGAGACTGTGTAGCTTACCGGTCGGACGGTGGGTCAGGTCCTACAGCACGGAAGCCAACACCTCACGTCCAAACCGGGCATCTCTGCGCGACCGGCAGTCGAGCCTGTAGTGGCGCACGAAGGTCGATGGTTGGGACCAGGTCGCCACACGGCAGAGTTCATGCAGGTCAACTCCTCGCAGGAGGGCCGCAGAAGTAGCCACCGCTCTGGTGGAGTGGGCTCGAAGCAGGACTGGCGGAGGCTTCCTCGCGAGCTCATACGCCAGTTCAATAGTCCTCACCACCCACTTGGAGAAGCGCTGGGTGGACACTTTTAGGCCCCTCCGACGTCGCCCATAGCAAACAAAGAGATGCGGCGTCTGTCGGAAGGAAGCAGTCCTGTCCTTGTAGAAAGCCAATGCCCGACGCACGTCCAGGGAGTGGAGGGACCGCTCCAACGGTGTCGTCGGGTTCGGGAAGAAGGCAGGCAGGATGATGTCCTGGTTGAGATGGAAACTGGACACCACCTTTGGCAGGAACGAGATGTCAGGTCTCAGGACCACCTTGTCCCTGTGGAAGACCGTGAAGGGCTCATCGGAACGAAGAGCTGTGATCTCACCCGCTCGCCTCGCTGAGGTCACCGCTACCAGGAAGGCAGTTTTCATTGTCAGGAGCCTGTCATCCGAGGTCGCCATCGGCTCGAAGGGCGGCTTCGTCAGCTGCGAGAGCACCAGCGAGAGGGACCACGGCGGTAGCGGCGGCGATACCGGCGGGTAGAGATGATGAAGTCCTTTCAGGAACCGCTTAACGGTATCGTTCCTGAAGAAGGCCGAGGCAGCAGATCGTGGCGGTTGGTATGCCACGATCGCGGAGAGATACACCTTCAGGGATGGAAACGCCAGGCCCTGTTGCCGGAGGTGCAGGAGGAAGTGCAGGACGGTCGAGAGCCCCGCGGGCGATACCGGCTCACTCCTCTCGTTAGCGAAGGTCAGGAAGCGTCGCCACTTGTATTGATAGTTGCGACGGGTGGATTCCTTCCTGGCCGCGACGAGGACGGTACCGAGCACGGGATCGTCTAGTGCGATATCCTCCAGGCATGGAGGGCCAGGCGTGGCAGGTCCGGATGGAGGACTCGGCCGCCGGAGTGGGAGAGCAGGTCCGGTGTCGGTGGCAACCGGAGCAGGTCGTCTCGCGCGGCTTGTAGCAGGGGTGCGAACCAATGTTGCCTCGGCCAGTACGGGGCTACCAGGATCGCGTCGGCTCGGTCGGCGAGGATCTTCGATATCGTCCGGCCGAGCAGCGGGAACGGCGGGAACGCGTAGAGGAGTTCCCCGGTCCACGGAAACTGGAAAGCGTCCCCGATGGAGGCACGATCGTGGCCCGCTCTGGAACAGAATCGGCGACACTTCGCGTTTTCCCTGGTCGCGAAGAGGTCGATCGATGGTTCGCCCCAGCGGTCCCGAATCAGTCTGAACGCCTCTCCGGAGAGAGACCATTCGTGATGGGATGAGGTGTCCCTGCTGAGGGCGTCTGCCGTGGTGTTCTCCTGCCCGGCCAGGTGAACCGCCACGGGATGCGTGTGCAGGCAAATGCACCATTCCCACAGGCCGAGCGCGATGTCGAGCAGGGTCGTGGAATGAGTCCCACCTTGTCTGTTGATGTAGCAGACGGCGGTGGTGTTGTCCGTCAGAATCAGGACCGTGCGCCCCGCCACGGCATGGCGGAACGCCCGTAGGGCTTTCCAGACGGCGAGCAGCTCCAGCGCGTTGATATGGAGAGCGGTCTCGTCGTCGGTCCATCTGTCGCGGACTCTGAGATCGCCGCAGTGGGCACCCCATCCATACAGGGAGGCGTCGGTCGTTACCGTCACCTTCGGTGTCGGCTGTTGGAAAGGCATCCCCGACATGAGATTGCGTCGCGACTGCCACCATCGGAGGGATGAGCGGACGTCTCCCGGCAGCTGCAGTCGGAGTGTCTGTTCGTCTCGCAGGGGGTCGAATATGCGGACGAACCAGTGTTGAAGAGGTCTTGCTCTCAGCCTGGCGAGATATGTCACAGCGGTCGTCGCAGCCATGTAGCCCAAGAGCTGCTGGACGCTTCTCGCAGGTAACGTCGGGGCCGTACGAGCGTGAGTGGCGGCCCGGATCAAAGTTTGTGCTCGAGACTCTGGTAGGTACGCCCTGGCGGAGGTCGAGTCGAGCGTCGCCCCGATGAAGTCCAAGATCCTCGCCGGCTCGAGGTGGGACTTCTTCGGATTCACTCGTAGACCAAGGCGGGTCAGGAGTGACAACGTCATGTGGACGTCGTGGTAAAGTCTCTGTTTGCAGGACGCCACCAACAGCCAATCGTCGAGGTAGGGGAAGACGGAAGCGCCCTTCGTCCGCAGGTAGGATACCACCGGGGCCATGCACTTGGTGAAGACCCTTGGGGCAGTCGAGAGTCCGAACGGCAGCACCTTGTACTGGTAACAGGTGTCGTCGACTGCGAAGCGGAGGTACCGTCTGTGCTGCGGGCGAATGGCGATATGGAAGTATGCGTCTCGGAGATCGATGGAGGCGAACCAGTCCCCTCGATGTAGGAAGGGTAGGATCGACGGTATCGTGACCATCTTGAACCTTTTGGGGCGGATGTAGTAGTTCACCCCTCTGAGGTCTAGGATCGGCCGGAGGGTACCGTCGGCTTTCGGTACCGTGAAGTACCTGGAGAAGAAGCCGGTGGTCTTGGCCTCTTGCGGGAGCCGCTCGATCGCCCCTTTCTGGAGGAGGGATTGGATCTCTTCCAGGAGGGCCGGACTCGACGGCGTGGAGTAATAAACGCCGCGAGGAGGTTCGAGAAACTCGATGGCGTAGCCAAGACGGACGATGGAAAGCACCCAAGAGTCCGTAGTGACATACTGCCACTCCGCTAGGTGTCGAGCGAGAGTCGGTCGGTCTCCGAGCGCTGATGGTAGGCTGAAGAGTGGGTATTGGTGGGTCCTGCCAGGCACGTCAAAACCGAGACTTTGTCTCGGAGGAGGACTTCTTCGACGAAGGCGGGCGCCGCCTAATCGTGCGCCTGGCCGATGAGCCGGAGGACGGTCTCGACTGTCCAGACTGGGCCGAACGCTGGAACGACGAGGTGGAAGATCGTCGCCAGGATGGTCGGAAGGTGGAGGCCCTGCGGGTCTGCGTGGCCGGCTGCAGCCCAATCTTTTTTGCGGTCAGTCTCGCCTTGACGAGATTGTCCAAAGCTTCGTCTGTGGACGAATTGAATAGGCCTTCACCGTCGAAGGGGAGATCTTCAATCCTCCTTCTGGTGTCCTCCTGGATGTCGGCCGGTCGAAGCCAAGCATGGCGACGGAGGCCGACGGATCCCGCCATGACCCGGGAGGCGATCTCCACAGCGTGCCGGGAGGAGGCCATCTGGTGCCGAGCGATGGAGATAGCCTCATTGAAGATCACGGAGGAGGCTTGGCGGATGTCCTCCGGTACCGCTTCCATCGCTGGTTGCAGGCGATCGAGCACCTTCTTCAGGTATGCCGCGAGGCAAGCCTGAGTGTTGGACAGCCTGATCTGCAAGGAGGCAGCCGAATAGAACCTCCTTGCGTAGGCGTCCAACTTCCTGCCCTCTTTGTCCGGCGGGGTGGTGTGTTGCCTGCCGGAGCCTTTCGTCTGCGCGGACTCGACGACCACAGAGTTCGGTGCAGGGTGATTAAATAGATAACCGGCGTTATCCTTCTGCACCCTGTAGAGGTGTTCTAACCGCTGCGGTATCGGCTGAGCCGAGGCCGGTCTATCCCAGGCGGCCTTCACCAGTCTGGATACCCGGGGCAGGAGAGGCAGCGGGGCCGTGGAAGGTCGCTTCTCCTCGAAAACGGAGAAGGCTGGATCGTCGTCCTCCGGCTCCGCATCGGCGATCTTAAGGCCGAGGGTAGTGGCCATGCGGAGCAGCATCGCAGAGAACTGGTGGACGTCCTCTGGAGCAGAATCTGGGATCGGGTCCCCGAATCCCAACGGAGGAGACTCCTGGGAGGCCGCCTCAGACACCTCAGACTCCGCACTCGAGTCGTACGACTCCGAGCTAGGTGAGTCCTCTCGCCGCTCGCTCTCCGGCTCCTTCGTAGTCGCCGCAGGTGTTGCCTTCCTAGGCTTCTCCGCAGCCGGGGCGGTGGTAGCAGCAGCGTCCCGCTTGGGATGGCTGACCACGGATTTCACCCTCTTGGTGGTGACCGGGGTAGTCTGGCAGGCTGACGTCGTCGTAGCCCGCTCAGTCACCATCGACTCCGTAGGGCGCGTCGCCGTTGCCGTGACCCTAGGAGGTGGCGATATCGCCCGATACCGTGGTGAAGGCTCCCTCGCCCTATGATATCGAGGGGAGGGAGAGCGGCTGAAGGAGCGGCGGTCCGACGGAGATCGGCTTCGGCGTCGACGGTACCGAGCCTCGTCCCCTCTAGGCGAGCGCGATTCGCGCTGTCGACGAGGTGACCGGGACCTCCGGAAGGTCTCCCAGCGACTCGGGCCACGATGGTACCGATCCCGGTACGATGGCGAATGCGACCGATAGGAGGCCGGGCGCTCTCTCCACTCAGATTCCCTCGCGTACCTGGCCACGTAGGACGCCGAGGTGTATCTGGAGGCAGACGAGCGAGGTTGTTCCTCTCTTGTCTCCCTCGGAGGCGGCGAGGCCACCGGACGCTCGGAAGAGCGGGACCGGGACCTGAAGGAGGTCGAACGCCGCTCCGGAGAAGCAGAGGGCTCTCTCTGCTGCAGGTCGGCCGACCTGCGACGGCTAAGGGGCGGTGGCGCTCCTCCACCAGGGTTGGAGGGTCTGCCACAGGCGAGTCCGGGCGCTGTTGGGGAACGTCCTCGATCTCATCCTCCGAGAGGTCGACGGACTCGCCTCGCCCTTTGGAAGGCTGCTGAGTAGGAGGAGGAGTAGGAGGTTGAGCGTCCCCAGCCGGGGAGCGCTTCTTTTCCTTCTTCTTCTTCTTCTTCTTCTTCTCCTTCTCCTTGCCCTTGCCTCCGTCCGGAGCAGGGCGCTTTTTTGCAGGCGTCCCCGTAAGGGGAGCCTCAGCCTTCCTCGCCGTCGAGGATCCTTTAGCTGACTTGGCAGCCGCCGACAGCTTCGGGATCCTCGGTAACGCCGAGATCGGCGTTTTCGCCGGTACCGAGCCCGATACCGACGAGGTGGACGGAACGGCAGCCGCCGATACCGTCGATGGCGTGGTCGTCTTCTTGTCGGCCATCTTGGAAGTGGAGGTCTCGTCTATCGCCCGCAGAGACTGCTCCCAACAAAAAGATTTGAGTCTCGCGGAGCGGTTGCGAAGAGTTTGGGGAGTAAAATCCCTACAAATTTGGCAAGTCCGGATATTGTGGGACTCGCCCAAACAGAAGAGACACTCCTTATGGCCGTCGTTGAGGGCAACCTTGCGGCCGCAGGACACGCACTTCTTAAAGAGCGCGGACATAAGACGAAGAAACGCCAAACTCCGAAATCCAAAAAAGACGAAAGCCGAAGGGGGAGTCCGAAAGAGAGGTCAAAGACAGTCCGAAAGTCCGTAAAACCGTGAAAAAACAGCAAGCCAAGCACGACGTGAGAGGAACAAACTAAAGAACCTTCCGTACGCGGCGGCGGACGAGAAAGAACTGAGGAGAGACCGTTGCTCGGCGGGAGGAGCATGCGCAGTACCGGCGTGGGGGAGGGGTTCCCGCCAAGCGAACAAGCTCTAGAAGTTTCCGAACGCTACCGCGCAGGCGCTAAAGCTCCTAGTGTATGAAGGCACAGAGACCACGAAGAAGAATCCAAGGTGATTGTCGACCAAACATTGGCATGATAGCTTAGTCATTCTCTAAACAGTGGTTTGGAAAGGGGATTTGGTTGCTTGTCTGTATTCAAGTCTACAACAGAAGAGATGCTTTGTCCTTGTTGATGGCCGGTATTTGTCAGAAAGGTCTCGTGATGTTGGTTGTCAAACTCTACATTTGTTCTGGTCTGATTTTCACTTTTTGTATTGAGGCTGCTTGTATTTTGAAGACAGAAACTTTCTTATTGAAAATTTTTGAGGTGTGGTGTGTCTATGATGAGGCGAGGTTGGACTCAATGTTCTCCTCGGAAACAGTTGGTACTGTCAATACTGATATCTTTGCTGGTATGTCAACACTGGAAAACCATACTTTTTGGCCGTCGATCACATCTTCTGGGCATGTTCCAGTTTTTCGTCAGTACTAGCATTGAACAGTCCTAGGGAATCAAAAGGCGAATCCTCAATCATCATTTTAGCTTGCTGAGACAATCCAGATGAGCAAAGCGATGCATGCCGCTGAATCACTATGGCACCTGCTACAGCCTTACTACTACAGTTAGTGATGTGTTTAGCTGTAATGATCTGCTGAGATGACAAACGGTAAGCCTCACTGTATAAAGCAGTTGCAATCTTCTTCTTGGTATCAGGAAGCAATTCCAGATAGGGTTTGATTCTACTCCATAGAAACTGCTGGTATGCACCCACACAAACAGCATAATTTGAAATCCTAAACAACAAGGCTGTGTTCGAATAGGATTTCCTACCAATGTTGTCCAATTTCTTCCCTTCTCGATCAGCAGGAACAGCATGCAGCCTTTGCGATTGCTTTGACAGGGCTGCATCCACCATGATGGAATTTGGTTTAGGGTGTTGAACCCACCAGTCATCTTCATTCTCAACAAGACGATACAGAGACTCCAGCTTCTTAGACATAACCGAAGATGGTGTCAACCATGACTTCTTCACTGTTTGAGATAGATATGGAAGCCGCGCAATTATAGACAGTACCAGAGCACAGTCCTGCAACTCTTGGAAGATTGGGTCTCACAGATCTTCTTTGTGATCTTCAGTCTGCAAATTCAATGACCTGGCCATTTGGAGAACAAGATCCGAAAAAGATCGAACATCATCAGTAGGTGATATTCTCTCGGCAGTGGAAACAAAGTTGGACTCGATCTTGTCTAGTCCGTGAGACATTGCGGAGGATACCGAAGATGGTACCGATGGCGATCGAATCCGATGGTCTCGAAGGGACATAACGACAGACTCCTTCCTATGTCCCTCTGGGAGGTGAATTTGATGCCTAACATCCACGTTTCGATCCCGCCTGGAGGATTTAGATGTGCGACCAGAAGACGCTGTCACCTGCTGACATGGAGGGGTCTTTGACAGAGAACGAGAACGATGAGTGACATGATGGTATCGGTCATCGGTATCATCTCGATACTGACAGTGTCATTCATACTGCTCCAGGTCATCCATATAAGGGGATATATCCCTCGAATCATATGAAACATCATCATGGTATCGGCACGGGGATCTTTTTCTATAATGTCAATACTGATATGAGGAAGTGCTGACCGACCGACAGTCATGGTATCCAGACCTTGGTAGCGAAGGTGAAGTACGCCAATGCACCTTGGCCTGTTCAGTCAAAAATCTTCTGTGCCCAGGGGACAGCACTCAGTGACATGAAGCTGACCCAACAGAGATCTGAGGGGAGGTTTCCAGTATCTCTCCCTCTGAACCAATACACACTTCCTCGATCTCCTCAGAAGGTATAACATCTTGAGTTCTCCAATGTTGAGGGGCCTGTACATCCTCTGAGGCAGACCCTTGAGGAATCATCTTCTTTGTTGGAGGTGAAGAATGTGTCTTAGGCTTATCCTTCCTCCTATGCTTCTTAGACAATTCCATTGAAGCAACCTCCTTATTCTTCCTCTTCCACTCCTTCTCCTTCCTAGGCAGTTCAGTACTAGGTGGAGGAGAAGGATGGTCTCAAGGATCATCGGTATGACTCGATGATGCTGGAGGTGCCTGATCTCAAGATCTCGACATCGAGCGAGATCTCTGTCTGAAACCGGTACGGACACACTCCGTCGAGAAGTGGAGTAAGAAGTAGGATGGGCCATTCTAGATGGTAAATGAGTAGAATCAGTCCGCTTGGACAGCTCTGAAGCAGTCAGCACATTCTTCCACAATAGAGCTTTCAGCTGAGCAGCCCTATTGCAACGAGTTTTGGGAGTAAACAGCTGACAATGACAAGCTCCTACGTTGTGGCCCTCACCTAAACAAAGGAGGCACTTCAAGTGTCCGTCCTTACCGGGTATTTTTCCTCCACAAGTGGTGCAATGCTTAAATACAGCCATTGCCATACAACTTGCCAAAACAACACAATCCAGAAGAATAAACCAAAGTCTGATCCAATCCAAAGCTGAAACAACCAGTCCAAAACGCCAGAAAATAGGGGAAAACTCCACCCACAATAGCGAAAGGCTCCTGTACATTGCTCACATGGCAGATAAAAATGAACTGACCGTTACAGGGGGCGGGGGCTTTTATACCCTGAGGGGATGGGGGTCAACCACCAAAATGCCAATGGTAGGCTCTAGAAGGTTCCGAAAGCTGTTTCTGCACAGGCGCAAAACCCATTTGTGTGAGTCACAGAGACCACAAAGAAGAAACCGTGAAGGCCCTCGCAAACCATATTTAACACACACACAAAAAGTATGATCACCATACTCAACCTACCATGGATTCCTTTGAGGCATCAGGGTTCCTTCACGAGGCAGGAATGCGTGGCTGATGGGGCTTGCTGCCACCTCCACTGCTGCCCCACAACATTTTAAAGAGGGACTTACAAGCCTCGTTTGCAGTTTCTCAGTCTCACAAGGCTTGTAGTCCCTATTAAAAACAGCATGGGAAGGCAGCAGAGGTGACAGCAAGTAATCCATGAAGAATCAAATCCACAAAAGTGAAACCCACAGATGTGAAGGGCTGACTGTAACTGGTTTATTAAGTTTCACTGCTCGGTTCCAACAGTATAATAATATTCAAACTGAGATATGTCAGACTTTTTCCTCCAAGCGATTCAGACACCCAGTAGACATTCACTCTCCTCTGACTCTCACAACTCACTTCTTTGAGTCTTCTTCTGACTGCAACCAACAACCACCCTTCTCTCCCTCCTTGAAGCCCCCCTTCCCTCACAGGTTTCTCTGTGCTGGAATTGGCTGCCCTCTGTTATTCACAAGTGTGCTTCATACTCTTTCATCCAAGGCCATTTCCGCACTACACTTTTATAGTGCTATTATTCTACTTTCAACATCCTATGGAATTCTGGGATTTGCAGTTTAGGGAGGGGTATTTAGAATTCTCAGCCAGAGAGCTCTTTGGCCTCAGTAAACTACAAACCCTAGAATTCAACAGGATGTTGAAAGTGGAATAATAGCATTATAACAGTGTAGTGTGGCAATGGCCCAAAAATTCTTGTAACAATTTTTCAAGTTCTCTTCTTTTTGCTTTTCTTCCTACATTATCACACACCCTCCCTCAAGTGCAAATTCCCAAATTTCATAAGATGTAAATGTGGTATCAGCTTGGTGTACTTGTATCATGTGAAAAAGACCACAGAATGCCCAGCAAGGCAATGGGCAAAACAACCACATGAACATAAATTGCAGATTCAGGGCCTTTCTGCATTACACTGCTATAGTGCTATTATTCCACTTTCAACATCCTATGGAATCCTGGGATTTGCAGAGGGCGCATTTAGAATTCTCAGCCAGAGACCTCTTTGGCCTTAGTAAACTACAAAGCCCAAAATTCCACAGGATGTCAAAAGTGGAATAATAGCACTAAAGTATTGTAGTGCAGAAAGGCCCTTAGAGGTACAAGGACCTAACTAATTACTGTTAGGTTATTAGTACCTGGTTGATGGGTTCTACCTAAAAAGTGGCCACAATAGTTCATTGCCATTCTGTAAAGAACTGATGAGCATTCTTTAGGGTTATGGCCTGGGCTCAGTGTTGTTCAACGTCTTTACAAATCATAGAACCTTAGAGTTGGAAGAGACCCCAGAGGCCATCCAGTCCAACCCCCTGCCATGCAGGAACACCCATCAAAGCATTCCCAACAGATGGCCATCTGCTTAAAAACCTCCAAAGAAGGAGACTCCACCACACTCCAAGGCAACATATTCCACTGCCAGACAGCTCTGACCATCAGGAAGTTCTTCCTGAGGTTCAGGTGGAATCTCCTTTCCAGCAGCTTGAATCCATTGCTCCTTGTCTTAGTCTCTGGAGTAGAAAACAAGCCCACTCCCTCCTCAACATGACATCCTGTCAAATATTTAAACACGGCTATCATGTCCCTTCTTAACCATCTCTTCTGCAGACTGAACATACCCAGCTCCCTAAGCCATTCCTCATAGGGCATGGCTTCCAGACCCTTCACCATTTTGGTTGCCCTCCTCTGGACATGTTCCAGCTTCTCGATATCCTTCTTGAATTGAGGTGCCCAGAACTGGACACAGTATTCCAAAAGAGGCCTAACCAATGCAGAATAGAGAACAAAAAAAGTTAAAAGTAAAAAAAGAGTGAGGTTATTCTTTGTTCTAGTATGATAACAATGTAACTTTATACTTTTTGTATTGGAAAAAGAGATTAATTGCAAGTTAACTCATCACTAAGACCATGATCAGCTGACTACTTGGCAATATCTAGTCCTGAGTTGGGCCCTCTAGTGGTATGGTTGCTATATTGTCTTTTAGTGCAACATCCTCTTTGCAGTTCTTAAAAAAGTCATCAGTATAAAGTTTTAAATAAAACAGTAGCACAGAAAGCAAGTTTGGTTCCTTTTGTCTAATGTTTCTAGAATTCTATTCACATGCCATTTTCCATGTGTAAGCTTTTTGAATGAAATATTCATAAAGTTTACACTATATATATTCATAAAATTTACACTACAGATAGACAGTGTAAACTTTATGAATGTATATATGTTGTTTTAGCATGAGCTATAAATACAGTTTGAATGTACAATGGTGCCAAGTGCCACTTCTGGTCAAGTCTGGATTCTTGGACCACAACAAAGGAATTAATGACAAGGTAACACTACAAATTTCCCTAAGTGCCACACCTAGAGAAATGCATGCTAAGCCTTGAAGAAGATAAGGTTTTTTAACTGAGGCATCAAATGAAGAGGGATAGGATGGATGAATGAAGATATAGAAAGAAACTAGTTGATGTGTCCATTTCAAACAGGGGGTGGAGGTGCATTTGCTTTGCTCTGAAGGTGAAAAGTGACTTGCCCAAGGTTTCCAAAGTGGATTTGCATGGCCAAACAGGGATTTAAACCTTCATCATTCCTACATCACACTGGTTCCAGAAAGACTACAGTGGCAATAAAAGTTGGCTCTGCCATCTAAAATTAACAACAACAAAATTTAAAACTCACACAGAGCAAGTTATGTTTCTCTTTGTAGGGCATGGGGTTGGGAAGCAAGATGTGAACTGGGAGTTCCACCAAGGGGAAGGGCTGCAGGAAAGAACTATGGTAAGAGTTTTGGCTGGCTGGAACAGTTAACCACAACATGTGGGGCTCCCAATTGTTTGAGTAGAATCCAACACTAAAGTGAAGGCTCATCAGCAGAGCTGAGCCAAGTGTGATGTCAAAACCAGGAGAGGAATTCCTGAAAGGTGAATAAATGAATTGGAAGACTGGTAGTGGTTCCACAGACAGCATGGCAATAGGCATAGTTTTGCATTTATTGCTGCAGGGTGGACCTGGTGCACTTACCCTTTCTTGCAGTTACTGCAACCTTGTCTTAGAACTGCAGTAAGGGGTTTTAGCTAAGAATGGAGAAATGCCAAATAAATCCCGAGTCTCTGTGGGCAAGTTATATCTGTTTATCCTATTTGTTTCCAGTAAACAAGGATGAATTAATGTGACTGTGGCATCTCCTAGGACAATCCAAATAGTTAACTGCCAAATTAAACCGATAATTTCAGTTTTAGAAATTTTCTGAAGATAAGGCATGGTAAATCAGAATCTTGGGAGAACTAATGTTCCATTCTGCATAACCTGTTATACTGTTCTGAAGTGAGGGTGCAAATTTACCTCAATCTAAGATTGGAAACAGGGAAGTCCAAAAGGGGTGATAACTGAAATGATGTGTTGCAAGGGCTTTGGTTGTAGATAAGTCAGAGCCATGGGATCAGAGCTGGAAACTTATGTTTCAAAGGTAATTAACTTCTCATTGTGGGAAGTGGAGAAGAATGCAGCAGTCCACAAGACAGGTTGTTCCACTGTTGAACAGCATATACTTTCAGGCAGTTACTCCAAATGTTTAGCCAAAACCATCATTCTTCTGTGTGGGCCTTCACACAGAGCAATAGATACACTTCCAACACTTGAAGAAAGAACAGGTTGCTTACCTGTAACTGTGGTTCTTCGAGTGGTCATCTGTGCCATCATACACTAGGAGCTTTAGCGCCTGCGCGGTAGCGTTGGAAACTTCTAGAGCTTGTTCGCTTGGCGGGAACCCCTCCCCCACGCCGGTACTGCGCATGCTCCTCCCGCCGAGCAACGGTCTCTCCTCAGTTCTGTCGTCCGCCGTAGAACCTACAGGGACCTGAGAAAGAGGGGAGGAAGGGCGGGTGTGTATGATGGCACAGATGACCACTCGAAGAACCACAGTTACAGGTAAGCAACCTGTTCTTCTTCTCGTGGTCTCTGTGCCTTCATACACTAGGAGACTGTGTAGCTTACCGGTCGGACGGCGGGTCAGGTCCTACAGCACGGAAGCCAACACCTCACGTCCAAACCGGGCATCTCTGCGCGACCGGCAGTCGAGCCTGTAGTGGCGCACGAAGGTCGATGGTTGGGACCAGGTCGCCACACGGCAGAGTTCATGCAGGTCAACTCCTCGCAGGAGGGTCGCAGAAGTAGCCACAGCTCTGGTGGAGTGGGCTCGAAGCAGGACTGGCGGAGGCTTCCTCGCGAGCTCATACGCCAGTTCAATAGTCCTCACCACCCACTTGGAGAAGCGCTGGGTGGACACTTTAGGCCCTTCCGACGTCGCCCATAGCAAACAAAGAGATGCGGCGTCTGGAAGGAAGCAGTCCTGTCCTTGTAGAAAGCCAATGCCCGACGCACGTCCAGGGAGTGGAGGGACCGCTCCAACGGTGTCGTCGGGTTCGGGAAGAAGGCAGGCAGGATGATGTCCTGGTTGAGATGGAAACTGGACACCACCTTTGGCAGGAACGAGATGTCAGGTCTCAGGACCACCTTGTCCCTGTGGAAGACCGTGAAGGGCTCATCGGAACGAAGAGCTGTGATCTCACCCGCTCGCCTCGCTGAGGTCACCGCTACCAGGAAGGCAGTTTTCATTGTCAGGAGCCTGTCATCCGAGGTCGCCATCGGCTCGAAGGGCGGCTTCGTCAGCTGCGAGAGCACCAGCGAGAGGGACCACGGCGGTAGCGGCGGCGATACCGGCGGGTAGAGATGATGAAGTCCTTTCAGGAACCGCTTAACGGTATCGTTCCTGAAGAAGGCCGAGGCAGCAGATCGTGGCGGTTGGTATGCCACGATCGCGGAGAGATACACCTTCAGGGATGGAAACGCCAGGCCCTGTTGCCGGAGGTGCAGGAGGAAGTGCAGGACGGTCGAGAGCCCCGCGGGCGATACCGGCTCACTCCTCTCGTTAGCGAAGGTCAGGAAGCGTCGCCACTTGTATTGATAGTTGCGACGGGTGGATTCCTTCCTGGCCGCGACGAGGACGGTACCGAGCACGGGATCGTCTAGTGCGATATCCTCCAGGCATGGAGGGCCAGGCGTGGCAGGTCCGGATGGAGGACTCGGCCGCCGGAGTGGGAGAGCAGGTCCGGTGTCGGTGGCAACCGAGCAGGTCGTCTCGCGCGGCTTGTGGCAGGGTGCGAACCAATGTTGCCTCGGCCAGTACGGGGCTACCAGGATCGCGTCGGCTCGGTCGGCGAGGATCTTCGATATCGTCCGGCCGAGCAGCGGGAACGGCGGGAACGCGTAGAGGAGTTCCCGGTCCACGGAAACTGGAAAGCGTCCCCGATGGAGGCACAATCGTGGCCCGCTCTGGAACAGAATCGGCGACACTTCGCGTTTTCCCTGGTCGCGAAGAGGTCGATCGATGGTTCGCCCCAGCGGTCCCGAATCAGTCTGAACGCCTCTCCGGAGAGAGACCATTCGTGATGGGATGAGGTGTCCCTGCTGAGGGCGTCTGCCGTGGTGTTCTCCTGCCCGGCCAGGTGAACCGCCACGGGATGCGTGTGCAGGCGAATGCACCATTCCCACAGGTCGAGCGCGATGTCGAGCAGGGTCGTGGAATGAGTCCCACCTTGTCTGTTGATGTAGCAGACGGCGGTGGTGTTGTCCGTCAGAATCAGGACCGTGCGCCCCGCCACGGCATGGCGGAACGCCCGTAGGGCTTTCCAGACGGCGAGCAGCTCCAGCGCGTTGATATGGAGAGCGGTCTCGTCGTCGGTCCATCTGTCGCGGACTCTGAGATCGCCGCAGTGGGCACCCCATCCATACAGGGAGGCGTCGGTCGTTACCGTCACCTTCGGTGTCGGCTGTTGGAAAGGCATCCCTGACATGAGATTGCATCGCGACTGCCACCATCGGAGGGATGAGCGGACGTCTCCCGGCAGCTGCAGTCGGAGTGTCTGTTCGTCTCGCAGGGGGTCGAATATGCGGACGAACCAGTGTTGAAGAGGTCTTGCTCTCAGCCTGACGAGATATGTCACAGCGGTCGTCGCAGCCATGTAGCCCAAGAGCTGCTGGACGCTTCTCGCAGATAGCGTCGGGGCCGTACGAGCGTGAGCAGCGGCCCGGATCAAGGTTTGGGCTCGAGACTCTGGTAGGTACGCCCTGGCGGAGGTCGAGTCGAGCGTCGCCCCGATGAAGTCCAAGATCCTCGCCGGCTCGAGGTGGGACTTCTTCGGATTCACTCGTAGACCAAGGCGGGTCAGGAGTGACAACGTCATGTGGACGTCGTGGTAAAGTCTCTGTTTGCAGGACGCCACCAACAGCCAATCGTCGAGGTAGGGGAAGACGGAAGCGCCCTTCGTCCGCAGGTAGGATACCACCGGGGCCATGCACTTGGTGAAGACCCTTGGGGCAGTCGAGAGTCCGAACGGCAGCACCTTGTACTGGTAACAGGTGTCGTCGACTGCGAAGCGGAGGTACCGTCTGTGCTGCGGGCGAATGGCGATATGGAAGTATGCGTCTCGGAGATCGATGGAGGCGAACCAGTCCCCTCGATGTAGGAAGGGCAGGATCGACGGTATCGTGACCATCTTGAACCTTTTGGGGCGGATGTAGTAGTTCACCCCTCTGAGGTCTAGGATCGGCCGGAGGGTACCGTCGGCTTTCGGTCCGTGAAGTACCTGGAGAAGAAGCCGGTGGTCTTGGCCTCTTGCGGGAGCCGCTCGATCGCCCCTTTCTGGAGGAGGGATTGGATCTCTTCCAGGAGGGCCGGACTCGACGGCGTGGAGTAGTAAACGCCGCGAGGAGGATATCGAGAAACTCGATGGCGTAGCCAAGACGGACGATGGAAAGCACCCAAGAGTCCGTAGTGACATACTGCCACTCCGCTAGGTGTCGAGCGAGAGTCGGTCGGTCTCCGAGCGCTGATGGTAGGCTGAAGAGTGGGTATTGGTGGGTCCTGCCAGGCACGTCAAAACCGAGACTTTGTCTCGGAGGAGGACTTCTTCGACGAAGCCGGGCGCCGCCTAATCGTGCGTCTGGCCGATGAGCCGGAGGACGGTCTCGACTGTCCAGACTGGGCCGAACGCTGGAACGACGAGGTGGAAGATCGTCGCCAGGATGGGCGAGGTGGAGGCCCTGCGGGCCTGCGTGGCCGGCTGCAGCCCGATCTTTTTTGCGGTCAGTCTCGCCTTGACGAGATTGTCAAAGCTTCGTCTGTGGACGAATTGAATAGGCCTTCACCGTCGAAGGGGAGATCTTCAATCCTCCTTCTGGTGTCCTCCTGGATGTCGGCCGGTCGCAGCCAAGCATGGCGGCAGGCCGACGGATTCCGCCATGACCCGGGAGGCGATCTCCACTGCGTGCCGGGAGGAGGCCATCTGGTGCCGAGCGATGGAGATAGCCTCATTGAAGATCACGGAGGAGGCTTGGCGGATGTCCTCCGGTACCGCTTCATCGCCGGTTGCAGGCGATCGAGCACTTTCTTCAGGTATGCCGCGAGGCAAGCCTGAGTGTTGGACAGCCTGATCTGCAAGGAGGCGGCGGAATAGAACCTTCTTGCATAGGCGTCCAACTTCCTGCCCTCTTTGTCCGGCGGGGTGGTGTGTTGCCTGCCGGAGCCCTTCGTCTGCGCGGACTCGACGACCACAGAGTTCGGTGCAGGGTGATTAAATAGATAACCGGCGTTATCCTTCTGCACCCTGTAGAGGTGTTCTAACCGCTGCGGTATCGGCTGAGCCGAGGCCGGTCTATCCCAGGCGGCCTTCACCAGTCTGGATACCCGGGGCAGGAGAGGCAGCGGGGCCGTGGAAGGTCGCTTCTCCTCGAAAACGGAGAAGGCTGGATCGTCATCCTCCGGCTCCGCATCGGCGATCTTAAGGCCGAGGGTAGTGGCCATGCGGAGCAGCATCGCAGAGAACTGGTGGACGTCCTCTGGAGCAGAATCTGGGATCGGGTCCCCGAATCCCAGCGGAGGAGACTCCTGGGAGGCCGCCTCAGACACCTCAGACTCCGCACTCGAGTCGTACGACTCCGAGCTCGGTGAGTCCTCTCGCCGCTCGCTTTCCGGCTCCTTCGTAGTCGCCGCAGGTGTTGCCTTCCTAGGCTTCTCCGCAGCCGGGGCGGTGGTAGCAGCAGCGTCCCGCTTGGGATGGCTGACCACTGACTTCACCCTCTTGGTGGTGACCGGGGTAGTCTGGCAGGCTGACGTCGTCGTAGCCCGCTCAGTCACCACCGACTCCGTAGGGCGCGTCGCCGTTGCCGTGACCCTAGGAGGTGGCGATATCGCCCGATACCGTGGTGAAGGCTCCCTCGCCCTATGATATCGAGGGGAGGGAGAGCGGCTGAAGGGCGGCGATCCGACGGAGATCGGCTTCGGCGTCGACGGTACCGAGCCTCGTCCCCTCTAGGCGAGCGCGATTCGCGCTGTCGACGAGGTGACCGGGACCTCCGGAAGGTCTCCCAGCGACTCAGGGCCACGATGGTACCGATCCCGGTACGATGGCGAATGCGACCGATAGGAGGCCGGGCGCTCTCTCCATTCAGATTCCCTCGCGTACCTGGCCACGTAGGACGCCGAGGTGTATCTGGAGGCAGACGAGCGAGGTTGTTCCTCTCTTGTCTCCCTCGGAGGCGGCGAGGCCACCGGACGCTCGGAAGAGCGGGACCGGGACCTGAAGGAGGTCGAACGCCGCTCCGGAGAAGCAGAGGGCTCTCTCTGCTGCAGGTCGGCCGACCTGCGACGGCTAAGAGGGCGGTGGTGCTCCTCCACCAGGGTTGGAGGGTCTGCCACAGGCGAGTCCGGGCGCTGTTGGGGAACGTCCTCGATCTCATCCTCCGAGAGGTCGACGGACTCGCCTCGCCCTTTGGAAGGCTGCTGAGTAGGAGGAGGAGTAGGAGGTAGCGTCCCCAGCCGGGGAGCGCTTCTTCCTTCTTCTTCTTCTTCTTCTCCTTCTCCTTGCCCTTGCCTCCGTCCGGAGCAGGGCGCTTTTTGCAGGCGTCTCCGTAAGGGGAGCCTCAGCCTTCCTCGCCGTCGAGGATCCTTTCGCTGACTTGGCAGCCGCCGACAGCTTCGGGATCCTCGGTAACGCCGAGATCGGCGTTTCGCCGGTACCGAGCCCGATACCGACGAGGTGGACGGAACG
Organism: Ctenosaura bakeri; assembly: GCA_948474755.1. Classification (NCBI taxonomy): domain Eukaryota; kingdom Metazoa; phylum Chordata; class Lepidosauria; order Squamata; family Iguanidae; genus Ctenosaura; species Ctenosaura bakeri. The sequence goes on from CAOLHI010000785.1 coordinate 31,420, forward strand.
GCAGCCGCCGATACCGTCGATGGCGTGGTCGTCTTCTTGTCGGCCATCTTGGAAGTGGAGGTCTCGTCTATCGCCCGCAGAGACTGTTCCCAACAATAAGATTTGAGTCTCGCGGAGCGGTTGCGAAGAGTTTGGGGAGTAAAATCCCTGCAAATTGGGCAAGTCCGGATGTTGTGGGACTCGCCCAAACAGAAGAGACACTCCTTATGGCCGTCGTTGAGGGCAACCTTGCGGCCGCAGGACACGCACTTCTTAAAGAGCGCGGACATAAGACGAAGAAACGCCAAACTCCGAAATCCAAAAAGACGAAAACCGAAGGGGGAGTCCGAAAGAGAGGTCAAAGACAGTCCGAAAGTCCGTAAAACCGTGAAAAAACAGCAAGCCAAGCACGACGTGAGAGGAACAAACTAAAGAACCTTCCGTACGCGGCGCGAGACGAGAAAGAACTGAGGAGAGACCGTTGCTCGGCGGGAGGAGCATGCGCAGTACCGGCGTGGGGGAGGGGTTCCCGCCAAGCGAACAAGCTCTAGAAGTTTCCGAACGCTACCGCGCAGGCGCTAAAGCTCCTAGTGTATGAAGGCACAGAGACCACGAAGAAGAAGATATATTACCTCTTCATTGTCTCTTGTCCAGGCTAAATGACACCAAACTACTCTAACCTTTCCTCATAGGATTTAGTCCCAATCCTCTCACCCTCTCCACCTGACCTGTCATTCACTGGTAAGCTTCACTGTCACCCATTGTGTGAGGCTCAGAGACCACGAGAAAAAACACGCTTCTTACCAGTAACGGTGATTCTTCAAGTGGTCATCTGTGCCCACACAAACCTGCCTACCTCCCCTCTTTCAGGTCTCTGTTCTTTTTGGCAGACTTCAAAACTGAGGAGACGGTAGCTTGGCAGGCCATGACATGCAGAGGGGCAGGGTTTCTGCCAAGCTGCTCAGCTGTGGAATATTCCAATGAGGTCTCTGTGTGAGGGCAGAGATGACCACTCAAAGAACCAGAGTTACAGGAAGCAATCTGTTGTTCAATGGTACTTTGGATAGTCAGTGTTAATAACCTAATTTTTATAGCTGATACTTATGCATCTCAGATGTTTCTGACTGCACTGTCAACGTCCACCCCCAACTATGGGCATTTGAACTTCTAGATTTATACTTACTCTGACCAAAGAAGTGGCCAGTGAAGAAAGCTGACAGGAGGAGAATGAACAGGTTGCTTACCTGTAACTGTAGTTCTTCGAATGGTCATCTGTGCCCTCACACACTAGGAGCTTTCCGCATGCTGAGTAACGTCGGAAGATTCTAGAGCTCTGCAGCTCGGCAGGAACCCTCCCCATGCCCTCACTGAGCATGCTAGTCTGCCGAGCAACAGTCTCTCCTCAGTTCTGTAGTCCGCCAATAAGGGACCTGAGAAAGAGGGGATGGTTGGGCGGGGTGGGGAGGGCACAGATGACCACTCAGAACTACAGTACAGGTAAGCAACCTGATCTTCTTCTTCGTGGTCTCTGTGCCTCACACACTAGGAGACTTCGTAGCTTAATGGTTGGACGGTGGGTCAGGTCCTAGAGAACGGAAACCCAGCACCGCATGTCCAAAGCGGGCATCTCCATGGGACCGGCAGTCAAGTTTGTAGTGGCGCACGAAGGTCGATGGTTGGGACCATGTCACTAACGGCACAGTTTCAGCAGACCAACTCCTCGCAGGACAACTGCCGATGTCGCCACAGTTGTGGTAGAATGAGGCCAGAGCAACACTGGCGGAGGCTTCCTGGCCTGTTCCTATGCCAGCAGGATAGTCTGAGCCACCTCTTACAAGAAAACGTTGGGTGGATACCATGGGGTCTGTTCGACACCTGCCATATCACACAAAATGGGGTCTATCGAAAGGAAGCAGTCCTGTCTGCCCGTGTAGAAGGCCAAGGCCCGATGAACATCCCGGGAGTGAGGAGATTGCTCCAAAGGTGTAGTCGGGTCCGGATGGAAGGTTGGCGAGATGATGTCATGACCGAGATGGAAGGTAGACACCACCTTCGGCAAGAAGGAGATGTAGGCCGAAAGACCATGGTGTACTTCCGGAACACGAGGTAGAGGTCATCAGAACTTAAGGCTGTCACCTCAACTGCCCTCCTGGCTGAGGTGACAGCCAGCAGGAGGGCATTTTCTTTCTTCCTTTTTTTTTTTAATGGTGAAAACCCTGTCACCAGGGCTCAAAGGGCAGCCTCATCAACTGCGATAGCAAAAAAGAAGCAATCACAGCAGTAGCGGCGGTGATACTGGTCGTAAAGGAGCCGCAGGCCCTTCATAAACCACCTCACGGTAGCTGCCGATGGAGACCGTGGAGGTTGGAAAGCCACGAGAGCAGCAAAGTAAAGATGGAGCACCGTAGGTAGGATCACAAGCGGTACCGGCTCCCGATGTGCTTCGGCAAAAGACAACAAATCATTGCCATTTGTAGTGGTAGTGGCGGCATGTCAACTCCTTCCTGGCCGCGATCTAGACGTTACCGATGACAGGATCATCTAGGGTGGTATCCGCCCTGTATGGGAGGCCAGGAATGGCAGGACTGGACAGAGAAAAGACCGTTTGGGGTGCGGCAGGAGATCCAGCGCTGTCGGAAGCTTGAGGAGTCGATCGCAAGCAGCCTCGAACGGGGGTCTGAAGCCGTGCTGCCTCGGCCATGAGGACAACATTGGCTCGGTCCACGAGGACGCCCACTAGGTACATGAGGGGAAAGGAAAAATGGAGGAAACGCGTAGAGGAACCCACCGTGCCACCTGGAGTGGAAACGTCGCCGATGGAATCGCAACCCAGGCCGGCCCTCAAGGAGAACCGGCGAAAAACTTTGCGTTCTGGTCGGTGGGGAAGAGCTCGATCATCGACTCGCCCCTCCAGTGTCGTAACATCTGGAATGTTCGCTCGAGAGGGAGCACTTAAGATGACAAGTGGCATCCCTGCTGGGGCGACCGCTGTGGTATTTTCCTGCTCCGTCAGGTGCACCACCGCTACTGGCTGGGTGTGAAGCAAGATTCACCAGTGCCAGAGGTCTAGGGCTATGTTGAGGAGGGTGTGGAATGAGTCCCTCCTTGCTTGTTGACATAACAAACTGCCGTTGTGTTATCTGTCAAGATGCACACCATACGGTCCGCAACCAAGTGGCGAAAATGCCCTCGGCGAAAACGCACTCGGCTTTCCCAATGGCAAGTAGTTCGAGGGCGTTGATGTGGAGGATGGTCTCGTCGTCATCCACCGGACCTGGGCTTAAGGCCACTACAGTGGACTCCCTATCCGAAAAAAGGGAAGCGTCCATTGTCACCTACAGTGGGCTCCCCATCCGAGGAAAGGGGGTGCCTATTGTCACCTTGAGCCGTGAAAATGGTTCCCAAAAAGGGATCCCTGACAGGAGATGGTTGTAAGACTGCCACTGTAGCAGGGAGTGACGCACCTGCGGAGGTATTAAAGCAGACGTCTCTGCTCGTACAGAGGCGGGTTGAAACTGAACCGAACAGTGCTGAAGAAGTCATTCAGGTAGGGGTAGGTCACCACGACCTTTGTCCGGAGGTATGATACCACAGGGGCCGTGTATTTGGTGAAGGCCCTGGGCGTGGTAGAGAGTTGTATGCTAGCCCCCGTACTGGTAACAGGTGCGGTCGACCACGAGTCATAGGTTCGTCTGCACTGCGGGCAAAGCGATGCAAAAGTAAGCATCTCGGGATCGATGGAGGCGAGCCAGTCTTGAGGAGAGAGAGAGTGACCATCTTGACCTTTTTGGGGAGGATACTCTCATTCACCCCTCCGTGGTCAAAGATAGACCACAGGGTTCCGTCCGATTTTCAGCACCGTGAAATCAGAAGGGGCCAGTGGTACTGGGCGAGGACGGAAGTTTCTCAATTGCTCCTCTTTGAATTAGGGACTGGATCTCTTCCGGCAGAGTGGAGCTGGCCGGGGAAGAATGGTAACGCCACGTGGGGGTATACTTCCAAATTGTGTGGCGCAGGCAAGAGGGACAATGGAGATATTCCCCAATTCCGTGGTAACGCGGTGCCAGGTGGTGGCGACCTGCAAAGGAGGCCAAGTCCGGGACTTCGTCCCTGGTAGCGCTTCTTTGCAGAAAAAGATTGGCGCCTCCGAGACAGTAGACGGTCAGGAAGGGGCCAAGCGAGGAGACCGGGGTTGAGAAGTCAAGGGTGATGACCTGCATACGGTTGCAGACAGTCAGGCGTATCGTGACTGGATGGTTCATCGCCTGATCCAATACGGCATTAAACAGCCCCTAGCCATGAAGGAGAGGTTCTTGAACCTTCTCCTGCTGTCCTCTTTGATGCCCAATGATCTGTGCCACACATTTGTTTGCCGTGGCTCGGGCCTTAACTAGTTGCATGGAGGAGACCCGGGCCGTCAATGGGAGGTCTTCAATGCACCTGTGGCTTTCCTCCTGCAGATCTGTGGATCTCGGCTGCACCATGTGCCGGAGGGGGGCAGAGTTTACCATCACAGCAGCAGCAGCACTGCGGAATGAGTAGCCCACATGATGGCTGTGCACTGGTCCCCTGGCACTGAGTGACGAGGCGGAACAGAACCGAATGCCAGAGTGTCCAAACAGGATGGGCTGTGGCCCACAAGTACTTCTAGTGAAGTCGGTGTGCCTCAGATGGCGGGCACCGGGTCCTAGATTGATGGAGCCGCGTCCAACACGTCTCCTAAGGCCAGGGTTGAGACAAGTGAGTGGCCGGTGTCAACCCTACAGACTCAATTTCAAGTTGTAAGATCTCAATTTGGAGAAAAATATGTGTCCGGTAAAGGTTGCAGGTCTGTGAAATCACAGGCACGGACGGGGTACCGTAATTGGTCGGTACCGGCGGAGTAGCTGGAGGTGGAGATACTTTGGTGGCCCTAACAGTAGGAACCATCGGATGGAGACCGCAACAGGCGATCAGACGATCGGTGCCTCACGTTGGGGTGGGATCGGTTCCTATACGTGGGGGAATAGGAATGATACGACATCGGTTGAAAACCTACCATATTCCCAAGCAGTATCCCATCCAAGTACTAACCAGGGCCCCAACCTGCTCAGTTTCTGAGATCAGACGAGATCATCTGTGTAGGAAAAGGGCCATGGAGGGGTGGGGTGAGAAAAGGCCCGGTAGAGCAGGTCTCCTGCCGCTGTGAGGACGAACTCCTTGCATCCTCAGGGTGGTCCATCCTCTGAGGGCAATCGGCAGAGACACCACGGCAACAAGGATAGGCGGGGCCGTAAGCGCGAGCCTTACCGCTGATGCACGAGGCGTTCAGGGGTGGGAGAGGAGGGATCCCGTTACTCATGAGGTGTACTCCTCTCTTTCCCCCGTAACAGTCCACGTGCATGCGCGCGCTGCTGCTGCTGCAGACGACGACTGGGCGCTGCGCCGCGGTCCCGACGGGCAGGCCCACGGTTCAACCGCTCAGGGTGACCAGGCAGGAAAAACGCAGCCGTAAGATAGGCCAGCCCGAAAGGCACAGCCGAGGCGGCGATGTAGTCATCGTCGTCCTCAGGACGGTTCATCCACTCAGGGTGATCGGGTGGAAAAACCCGTGACAACAAGGGTAGGTGGGCCCGAAGGCGCAGTCAAGCCATTGGTCTTGTCACCATCGCCCCTTAGGGTGACCGAGCGGAAAGACCGCGGCAGCTAAAATAGGCGGGGCCAATGGCGAGCCAGGCCAGCGGTCTTATCGTCATCCTCCGGGTGGGCCAACCCCTCAAGGTGACCGTGCGAGGAGACCGAGGCAGCGAGGATAGGCAGGCCCGAAGGCACAGCCGAGCCAGTGGTCTGGTCTTCATCCTCCAGGAAGTCCAACCCGTCAGGGCGACCGGGTGGAGAGTCCGCGGCAGTAAAGATAGGCGGGCCCGAAGACACAGCCAAGCCAGCGGTCTCGTTTCCGTGCTCCGGAAGGTCCATCCCATTAGGGTGACCGAGCGGAGAGGCCACGGCAGCGAGGATAGGCGGGCCCGAAGGCACAGCCAAGCCAGCAGTCTGATCCTCCTCCTCCAGGCGGTGCATCCTCTAGGGTGACCGAGTGGAGACCCGCGGCAGGGAGGATAGGCGGGCCCGAAGGTGCAGCCAAGCCGGCGGTTTGATCCTCCTCCTCCAGGCGGTGCATCCTGTTAGGGTGACTGAGCGGAGACACCACAGCAGCCAGGATAGGCAGGCCCAAAGGCACAGCCAGGCCAGCAGTTTGGACCTTGAGTATCTCTGGGGGGTCCATCTCCAGCCGCACGTAAGGTATGTTTCCTTTCTTCTCTATCTCCTTTCGGGTGCTCTGAGAAGGAAGCCATTTGCACTGGGCAGGAGGGAGTGGCCTGGAGGATTAGGCCATCTGCGAGTCCAGTGTAGCCTCCCAGAAGAATGGTGCGCCCAATCAGGGTGTGGTCGCCAGGCGCACTGAGAAGACATTGTGGGCAGTCTAGCCGCACATTAGGTTTTTTTTTTTATTATTTATTTTACACAGCCTCTTCTTGGTGGTGAAGCCACAAGACAGCAGAGTCCAATTCCTTTCAGGTGTTTCCCAGGAAAAAGGAGGGAATCCGACCTTGCGACCACAAGGACGCAAGATTTGAAAAAGCGGGGAAAAGAAAGTCAAAAAACACGAACCAAAAGCCTTATAGGCAGCTGCAGAGCTAAGAACCTTCCGTTCGCTAAGGCGGACAAGAACTGAGGAGAGACTGTTGCTTGGCAGGCTGAGCATGCTAGTGAGGGCATGGGGGAGGGGTTCCCGCCGAGCGGCAGAGCTCTGGTATCTTTCCCAAAATTTACTGAGCATGCACGAAAGCTCCTAGTGTGTGAGGCACAGACCACGAAGAAGAACCTAATTTTTATAGCTGATACTTATGCATCTCAGATGTTTCCGACTGCCCTGTCAACGCCCACCCCCAGCTATGGGCATTTGAACTTCTAGATTTATACTTTTCTCTGACCAAAGAAGTGGCCTGTGAAGAAAGCTGGCAGGAGGAGAAACCATTCATTTGAAATATGGTACTGGAGAAGAGTTCTGTGGGTACTATGGACTGCCAAAGAAACAAATGAGTCCTAGAGCAAATTAAGCCTGAACTCTGCATAGAAGCCAGAATTATCAAACTGAGACTATTTTATCTTGGATGCATCATGTGCTGAGAGTCAGCGTGGTGTAGTGGTTTGAGCACCGGGCTGTGAATTTGGAGACGAGGGGCTGAATCCCTGCTCAGCCATGAAGACTTGGGCAAGTCACATGCAAATGAGCCTCAGAGGAAGGCTGTGACAATCACCTCCCATCAAATCTCACTAAGAAAAGCCTGTGATGTGGTCTCCATAAGTTAAAAATGATGTGAAGGCACACACGAATAACAAATATCATGAGCTGACATGACACATTAGGAAAGACAGAATGCTTGGTGAAGTTGAAGGTAATATAAGAGAGTAAGAAAGTACTCAAGACCTGAGCAGGGCTTTTTGATAACAGGGTCATTGTAAGGCGAAGCTGACTTGACAGCAGTTAACAGCAACAACAATGTGAAGTAGTGGAGTGCAGCTCACAAAAGCGCATGCTCTAATAAAGCTGTGCCATAGCAACCTTGGGGCTGTATACTTGTTTATGCCGTCAAAAACTGCATTAAGGCTCTTACCCTGCACATGGCACTACTGACTCATGTTGAGCTTGTGATCTACTAAAATCCTTTGATCCTTTAGTTGTAGAGCATGCTGTCAAACAACGCCTCAGATACATTCCAGTGTATCTGAATCTATTCAGATAGATGGGGAGGATGGGGTATATTTTAATGTTTTAATGTATTTGCATATTTTTGTAATGCCGCCTCGATCCACTGGGAGAGGCGGGATAGAAATAAATATTATTATTATTATTATTATTATTATTATTATTATTATTATTATTATTATTATTTGTCTCAACTCAAGAGCTGTACATGTAACCTTTCTAATAGAGTTGCTTATTTTGTCCTAGTTCTCCATCCTATCAAGATAAGAACAGGTTGCTTACCTGTAACTGTAGTTCTGTAGTCACCTGTAACTGAACTGTAGTCATCTGTGCCCTCACACACTAGGAGCTTTCGCACGTGCGCAGTAGCGTTCGGAAGATTCTAGAGCTTAGTAGCTTGTCGGGAACCCCTCTCCCATGCCAGTACTGCGCATGCTCCTCCCGCCGAGCAACGGTCGCTCCTCAGTTCTTTCTCGTCCGCCGTTGTGAACGGAAGGTTCTTGGCTTGTTCCTCACTTCTTGGATTGTTTGCTTGGCTTTACGGACGTTTTCGGCTCCTAGTGTGTGAAGGCACAGAGACCACGAAGAAGAAGAACAGGTTGCTTACCTGTAACTGTGGTTCTTCGAGTGGTCATCTGTGCCATCATACACTAGGAGCTTTAGCGCCTGCGCGGTAGCGTTCGGAAACTTCTAGAGCTTGTTCGCTTGGCGGGAACCCCTCCCCCACGCCGGTACTGCGCATGCTCCTCCCGCCGAGCAACGGTCTCTCCTCAGTTCTGTCGTCCGCCGTAGAACCTACAGGGACCTGAGAAAGAGGGGAGGAAGGGCGGGTGTGTATGATGGCACAGATGACCACTCGAAGAACCACAGTTACAGGTAAGCAACCTGTTCTTCTTCTTCGTGGTCTCTGTGCCTTCATACACTAGGAGACTGTGTAGCTTACCGGTCGGACGGCGGGTCAGGTCCTACAGCACGGAAGCCAACACCTCACGTCCAAACCGGGCATCTCTGCGCGACCGGCAGTCGAGCCTGTAGTGGCGCACGAAGGTCGATGGTTGGGACCAGGTCGCCACACGGCAGAGTTCATGCAGGTCAACTCCTCGCAGGAGGGCCGCAGAAGTAGCCACAGCTCTGGTGGAGTGGGCTCGAAGCAGGACTGGCGGAGGCTTCCTCGCGAGCTCATACGCCAGTTCAATAGTCCTCACCACCCACTTGGAGAAGCGCTGGGTGGACACTTTTAGGCCCCTCCGACGTCGCCCATAGCAAACAAAGAGATGCGGCGTCTGTCGGAAGGAAGCAGTCCTGTCCTTGTAGAAAGCCAATGCCCGACGCACGTCCAGGGAGTGGAGGGACCGCTCCAACGGTGTCGTCGGGTTCGGGAAGAAGGCAGGCAGGATGATGTCCTGGTTGAGATGGAAACTGGACACCACCTTTGGCAGGAACGAGATGTCAGGTCGCAGGACCACCTTGTCCCTGTGGAAAACCGTGAAGGGCTCATCGGAACGAAGAGCTGTGATCTCACCAGCTCGCCTCGCTGAGGTCACCGCTACCAGGAAGGCAGTTTTCATGGTCAGGAGCCTGTCATCCGAGGTCGCCATCGGCTCGAAGGGCGGCTTCGTCAGCTGCGAGAGCACCAGCGAGAGGGACCACGGCGGTAGCGGCGGCGATACCGGCGGGTAGAGATGATGAAGTCCTTTCAGGAACCGCTTAACGGTATCGTTCCTGAAGAAGGCCGAGGCAGCAGATCGTGGCGGTTGGTATGCCACGATCGCGGAGAGATACACCTTCAGGGATGGAAACGCCAGGCCCTGTTGCCGGAGGTGCAGGAGGAAGTGCAGGACGGTCGAGAGCCCCGCGGGCGATACCGGCTCACTCCTCTCGTTAGCGAAGGTCAGGAAGCGTCGCCACTTGTATTGATAGTTGCGACGGGTGGATTCCTTCCTGGCCGCGACGAGGACGGTACCGAGCAGGGGATCGTCAGTGCGATATCCTCCAGGCATGGAGGGCCAGGCGTGGCAGGTCCGGATGGAGGACTCGGCCGCCGGAGTGGGAGAGCAGGTCCGGTGTCGGTGGCAACCGGAGCAGGTCGTCTCGCGCGGCTTGTAGCAGGGGTGCGAACCAATGTTGCCTCGGCCAGTACGGGGCTACCAGGATCGCGTCGGCTCGGTCGGCGAGGATCTTCGATATCGTCCGGCCGAGCAGCGGGAACGGCGGGAACGCGTAGAGGAGTTCCCCGGTCCACGGAAACTGGAAAGCGTCCCCGATGGAGGCACGATCGTGGCCCGCTCTGGAACAGAATCGGCGACACTTCGCGTTTTCCCTGGTCGCGAAGAGGTCGATCGATGGTTCGCCCCAGCGGTCCCGAATCAGTCTGAACGCCTCTCCGGAGAGAGACCATTCGTGATGGGATGAGGTGTCCCTGCTGAGGGCGTCTGCCGTGGTGTTCTCCTGCCCGGCCAGGTGAACCGCCACGGGATGCGTGTGCAGGCGAATGCACCATTCCCACAGGCCGAGCGCGATGTCGAGCAGGGTCGTGGAATGAGTCCCACCTTGTCTGTTGATGTAGCAGACGGCGGTGGTGTTGTCCGTCAGAATCAGGACCGTGCGCCCCGCCACGGCATGGCGGAACGCCCGTAGGGCTTTCCAGACGGTGAGCAGCTCCAGCGCGTTGATATGGAGAGCGGTGTCGTCGTCGGTCCATCTGTCGCGGACTCTGAGATCGCCGCAGTGGGCACCCCATCCATACAGGGAGGCGTCGGTCGTTACCGTCACCTTCGGTGTCGGCTGTTGGAAAGGCATCCCCGACATGAGATTGCGTCGCGACTGCCACCATCGGAGGGATGAGCGGACGTCTCCCGGCAGCTGCAGTCGGAGTGTCTGTTCGTCTCGCAGGGGGTCGAATATGCGGACGAACCAGTGTTGAAGAGGTCTTGCTCTCAGCCTGGCGAGATATGTCACAGCGGTCGTCGCAGCCATGTAGCCCAAGAGCTGCTGGACGCTTCTCGCAGATAACGTCGGGGCCGTACGAGCGTGAGCGGCGGCCCGGATCAAAGTTTGTGCTCGAGACTCTGGTAGGTACGCCCTGGCGGAGGTCGAGTCGAGCGTCGCCCCGATGAAGTCCAAGATCCTCGCCGGCTCGAGGTGGGACTTCTTCGGGTTCACTCGTAGACCAAGGCGGGTCAGGAGTGACAACGTCATGTGGACGTCGTGGTAAAGTCTCTGTTTGCAGGACGCCACCAACAGCCAATCGTCGAGGTAGGGGAAGACGGAAGCGCCCTTCGTCCGCAGGTAGGATACCACCGGGGCCATGCACTTGGTGAAGACCCTTGGGGCAGTCGAGAGTCCGAACGGCAGCACCTTGTACTGGTAACAGGTGTCGTCGACTGCGAAGCGGAGGTACCGTCTGTGCTGCGGGCGAATGGCGATATGGAAGTATGCGTCTCGGAGATCGATGGAGGCGAACCAGTCCCCTCGATGTAGGAAGGGTAGGATCGACGGTATCGTGACCATCTTGAACCTTTTGGGGCGGATGTAGTAGTTCACCCCTCTGAGGTCTAGGATCGGCCGGAGGGTACCGTCGGCTTTCGGTACCGTGAAGTACCTGGAGAAGAAGCCGGTGGTCTTGGCCTCTTGCGGGAGCCGCTCGATAGCCCCTTTCTGGAGGAGGGATTGGATCTCTTCCAGGAGGGCCGGACTCGACGGCGTGGAGTAATAAACGCCGCGAGGAGGAATATCGAGAAACTCGATGGCGTAGCCAAGACGGACGATGGAAAGCACCCAAGAGTCCGTAGTGACATACTGCCACTCCGCTAGGTGTCGAGCGAGAGTCGGTCGGTCTCCGAGCGCTGATGGTAGGCTGAAGAGTGGGTATTGGTGGGTCCTGCCAGGCCCGTCAAAACCGAGACTTTGTCTCGGAGGAGGACTTCTTCGACGAAGGCGGGCGCCGCCTAATCGTGCGCCTGGCCGATGAGCCGGAGGACGGTCTCGACTGTCCAGACTGGGCCGAACGCTGGAACGACGAGGTGGAAGATCGTCGCCAGGATGGTCGGAAGGTGGAGGCCCTGCGGGTCTGCGTGGCCGGCTGCAGCCCAATCTTTTTTGCGGTCAGTCTCGCCTTGACGAGATTGTCCAAAGCTTCGTCTGTGGACGAATTGAATAGGCCTTCACCGTCGAAGGGGAGATCTTCAATCCTCCTTCTGGTGTCCTCCTGGATGTCGGCCGGTCGAAGCCAAGCATGGCGACGGAGGCCGACGGATCCCGCCATGACCCGGGAGGCGATCTCCACAGCGTGCCGGGAGGAGGCCATCTGGTGCCGAGCGATGGAGATAGCCTCATTGAAGATCACGGAGGAGGCTTGGCGGATGTCCTCCGGTACCGCTTCCATCGCTGGTTGCAGGCGATCGAGCACCTTCTTCAGGTATGCCGCGAGGCAAGCCTGAGTGTTGGACAGCCTGATCTGCAAGGAGGCAGCCGAATAGAACCTCCTTGCGTAGGCGTCCCAGCTTCCTGCCTCTTTGTCCGGCGGGGTGGTGTGTTGCCTGCTGGAGCCTTTCGTCTGCGCGGACTCGACGACCACAGAGTTCGGTGCAGGGTGATTAAATAGATAACCGGCGTTATCCTTCTGCACCCTGTAGAGGTGTTCTAACCGCTGCGGTATCGGCTGAGCCGAGGCCGGTCTATCCCAGGCGGCCTTCACCAGTCTGGATACCCGGGGCAGGAGAGGCAGCGGGGCCGTGGAAGGTCGCTTCTCCTCGAAAACGGAGAAGGCTGGATCGTCGTCCTCCGGCTCCGCATCGGCGATCTTAAGGCCAAGGGTAGTGGCCATGCGGAGCAGCATCGCAGAGAACTGGTGGACGTCCTCTGGAGCAGAATCTGGGATCGGGTCCCCGAATCCCAACGGAGGAGACTCCTGGGAGGCCGCCTCAGACACCTCAGACTCCACACTCGAGTCGTACGACTCCGAGCTAGGTGAGTCCTCTCGCCGCTCGCTCTCCGGCTCCTTCGTAGTCGCCGCAGGTGTTGCCTTCCTAGGCTTCTCCGCAGCCGGGGCGGTGGTAGCAGCAGCGTCCCGCTTGGGATGGCTGACCACGGATTTCACCCTCTTGGTGGTGACCGGGGTAGTCTGGCAGGCTGACGTCGTCGTAGCCCGCTGAGTCACCATCGACTCCGTAGGGCGCGTCGCCGTTGCCGTGACCCTAGGAGGTGGCGATATCGCCCGATACCGTGGGGAGGCCGGGCGCTCTCTCCACTCAGATTCCCTCGCGTACCTGGCCACGTAGGACGCCGAGGTGTATCTGGAGGCAGACGAGCGAGGTTGTTCCTCTCTTGTCTCCCTCGGAGGCGGCGAGGCCACCGGACGCTCGGAAGAGCGGGACCGGGACCTGAAGGAGGTCGAACGCCGCTCCGGAGAAGCAGAGGGCTCTCTCTGCTGCAGGTCGGCCGACCTGCGACGGCTAAGAGGGCGGTGGCGCTCCTCCACCAGGGTTGGAGGGTCTGCCACAGGCGAGTCCGGGCGCTGTTGGGGAACGTCCTCGATCTCATCCTCCGAGAGGTCGACGGACTCGCCTCGCCCTTTGGAAGGCTGCTGAGTAGGAGGAGGAGTAGGAGGTTGAGCGTCCCCAGCCGGGGAGCGCTTCTTTTCCTTCTTCTTCTTCTTCTTCTCCTTCTCCTTGCCCTTGCCTCCGTCCGGAGCAGGGCGCTTTTTTGCAGGCGTCTCCGTAAGGGGAGCCTCAGCCTTCCTCGCCGTCGAGGATCCTTTTGCTGACTTGGCAGCCGCCGACAGCTTCGGGATCCTCGGTAACGCCGAGATCGGCGTTTTCGTCGGTACCGAGCCCGATACCGACGAGGTGGACGGAACGGCAGCCGCCGATACCGTCGATGGCGTGGTCGTCTTCTTGTCGGCCATCTTGGAAGTGGAGGTCTCGTCTATCGCCCGCAGAGACTGCTCCCAACAAAAAGATTTGAGTCTCGCGGAGCGGTTGCGAAGAGTTTGGGGAGTAAAATCCCTACAAATTTGGCAAGTCCGGATATTGTGGGACTCGCCCAAACAGAAGAGACACTCCTTATGGCCGTCGTTGAGGGCAACCTTGCGGCCGCAGGACACGCACTTCTTAAAGAGCGCGGACATAAGACGAAGAAAACGCCAAACTCCGAAATCCAAAAAAGACGAAGCCGAAGGGGGAGTCCGAAAGAGAGGTCAAAGACAGTCCGAAAGTCCGTAAAACCGTAAAAAAACAGCAAGCCAAGCACGACGTGAGAGGAACAAACTAAAGAACCTTCCGTACGCGGCGGCGGACGAGAAAGAACTGAGGAGAGACCGTTGCTCGGCGGGAGGAGCATGCGCAGTACCGGCGTGGGGGAGGGGTTCCCGCCAAGCGAACAAGCTCTAGAAGTTTCCGAACGCTACCGCGCAGGCGCTAAAGCTCCTAGTGTATGAAGGCACAGAGACCACGAAGAAGAACAAATCTTATTTCCATCTTCCAAGGCAATGATTAAGAAACTTTAAAAAAAATGTTAGGGAGCATATTCTCCCAAAGATAATGAGATCATTGGAGGGTGGGTGGATCCAGAGATGTGTCTCAATTTCAGTAAGGCCTTTGACAAAGTTCCCCATGACATTCTTGCAAAGAAGCTAGTAAAATGTGGGCTGGACAGGGCTACTGTTATTTGGATTTGTAACTGGTTGACCGACCGAACCCAAAGGGTGATCACGAATGGCTGCTTTTCATCCTGGAGAGAAGTGACTAGCGGGGTGCCACAGGGTTCTGTCCTGGGCCCAGTGCTGTTCAATATTTTTATCAATGACTTGGATGAAGGAATAGAGGGCATGCTCATCAAATTTGCAGATGACACCAAATTGGGAGGGGTTGCTAATACGCCAGAGGACAGGATCAAAATTCAAAATGACCTGGATAGATTGGAGAGCTGGGCCAGGGCGAACAAAATGAAATTCAACAGAGAGAAATGTAAGGTCCTACACTTAGGCAGAAATAATGGAATACAGAAATATAGGATGGGGGACACGTGGCTGGATAGCAGTACATGTGAAAGGGATCTAGGAGTCTTCATAGACCACAAGCTGAACATGAGTCAGCAGTGTGATGCGGCAGCCAAGAAAGCCAATGCAATTCTCGGCTGCATCAATAGGAGTATGGTGTCTAGATCGAGGGAGGTACTGGTACCACTCTACTCTGCTTTGGTTAGACCCCATCTTGAATACTGTGTCCAGTTCTGGGCACCCCAATTCAAGGATATTGACAAGCTGGAGCAAGTCCAGAGGAGGGCGACCAAAATGGTGAGGGGCCTGGAAACCATGCCCTACGAGGATAGACTTAAGAGAGCTGGGTATGTTTATTCTGCAGAAGAGAAGGTTAAGAAGGGGACATGATAGCCATGTTTAAATATTTGAAGGGATGCCACGTAGAGGAGGGAGAGGGCTTGTTTTCTGCTGCTCCAGAGACCAGGACAAGGAGCAATGGATTCAAGCTGCAGGAAAGGAGATTCCACCTGAACCTCAGGAAGAACTTCCTGACAGTCAGGGCTGTCTGGCAGTCGAATATGCTGCCTCGTAGTGGAGTCTCCTTCCTTGGAGGTTTTTAAGCAGAAGCTAGATGGCCATCTGTGGGGAGTGCTTTGAGGCTGTTCCTGCATGGCAGGGGGTTGGACTGGATGGCCCCTGTGGTCTCTTCCAACTCTACATTTCTATGATTCAGCATGGTATAGTGATTTGAGTGGTGAACTACAACTCTGGAAACCTTTGGATCTCTTCTTGGCCATGAAAACTGGCTGGGTTACCTTAAGAAAGTCATACTGTCTCAGCCTTCGAGGAACACAAATGCAACCCCCCCACAAATTTTGCCAACAGAACCTTATGATAGATCTGCTTTAGGGCTGCCATAAATCAAAAATGACTTGAAGGCACAGTTTTGCTGCCCCCTTTCGTCTCACCAAAAAGTCTGCTATGCAGCTGAATATTGAACTCAACAGTAATTCTCCAATTAAACAAAATTAGATTATTTTTCTAAGACTATTTGTTTCTAAGATGGAGATTTCAGGTCAGCCGTCTCCAAGTATTCCAAGTTATTCCCCCTACACAGTCACAAGCATCTGGGCTGGTGGAGATAGGTCTAATTTGCAGGAATGTTTGTGTACAATGGACTGGCTGTTCCCAGTGTGTTCTCTTAGCTTCCCCTTCTCATTTAGTGCCCTCTGCAGATTTTGTAATCCTCTGTATTCCCATCAACAAATCATGGAACATGGATCAAAAGCTGCAACCATCAAAGGGGATACCATTTTGCTTGGAGTGGAGTGTGGATTCCCACGGGATTGGCAGCTCCCAAATACTTTATGGCAGTGCTGCTAGCTACACTGAAGTCAGTGGCGTTGCGTGATGAAAATTTAACAGCCACAGAGACACTGTGCAGACCCCTATCTGGTCCTGCATTTCTGTCCAGTGCCCTGTGGAAACCTCATAAACATAGCAAGAGTACAACTGCTCCCCTCCCAAAAATACCCTGTTCTCCAATTTGTTACATGCCCTCAAATCATTTCTCATGTATCAGGTTCTAAGGCAAACCTACTCTAGGAGTTTCTTGGTAGAATTTGTTCTGAGAGGGACCGCCCTTACCTTCCTGAGGGTTGGAGTACCTAACCTAAGGTCACCCAGTGCGTTTCCACAGCTCAGCAGGATTCAAACTGTCTTCAAGAGTTCCTAGCCCAATACCCACTACAGCATGCAGACTCTGTCTTAATACTGAAGATAGAATATAGCCATCCTAGCCAGTTGTTGTACAATGGCTGTAGTCCCTATATTCATGTGTCAAACCATCTATCCAGGTACAATTGAAGTTATTACTTGATATCCATTAAAGAAACAAAACCGCCGAGGAGTTCATTCGGAACACCTTTACTTCTAGATACTTCCAGAATAGAACTGTACATGCAAAACTGCATTAGTCACAATAGATTTACAGTAGATTCTATTCTATTTTAAGTGTGGAATTTAGAATCATTTTTACAGTATAAAAGGACTTAACATCAACAGCTTGAAACTCTAAGTGGATGTTACATACTCCAATATTCAGTTCCAATACCTAGTTACTAGGCATTGTTATATTACAGTTGTTCATTATCAGAACTTCAAAGGTTTAACAGAATTTGCAGAACATGTTTAACTTCCCATACTCCCTTTTTCTGACCACAGTCAGCAAAAACCCTGCCATTGAATAACCAAGCAACTTCTTACTTTCCAATATAGATAGGATTGTACAGTGTTATACATCAAGAAAAACACTCCCTCAATGGCATCTCACATTACCTAAAAAAGCAAATGTAACAAAAATAAAGGTATAACATCTTCAAAAATAAATATAAAGAGGGAATGCAGACAAGTGTCAAGACCTTTTTGGCAGGTAACATTCATAATATACAAAATATAACTTATTCAAAGCCAAGGTTAAAGGAAATATTCCAATTTTCATTGACGTAGTTGGCCACTTAATCTACTTCTTCCATCCGTGATGTATCATCATCTCCTTCAAGTGGCGGCATCTCTTCAGCAACTGCTGGGCTTGTTTCTTCTGTAGCAGTATCATCTTCATCAATACCTGTACGGAAAGTTAAATCAAAACAGAGCAATTAAGAATGGCTTCCTCTGTTCTGTGCCAAGGTTGCTGTCAATCACATCTTTACTAGCAATAATAAAATACTATTACTTAACTAAAGGCATCAAAGCAGTTTAAAAAAAATAGAAAGCTAATTTTAACTAGGATTTGAGGACAAGTTGTGCCATTCAGTGAAATCCAACTTACCAAGGCCAAGTTTTATCATTCTGTAGATACGATTGGCATGTGTCTGAGGATCCTCTAGACTGAAGCCTGAAGACAAGAGAGCGGTCTCATAGAGTAGAATAACCAGGTCTTTCACTGATTTGTCATTCTTGTCTGCTTCTGCCTTCTGTCTCAGTGTCTCAATGATAGAATGGTCGGGATTGATCTCCAGGTGCTTCTTAGCAGCCATATAACCCATTGTGGAGTTATCCCTGAGCGCCTGTGCCTTCATGATCCTTTCCATGTTAGCAGTCCATCCATACGTGCTGGTCACAATGCAGCATGGGGAAGTAACCAATCGGTTGGAGACAACCACCTTCGGAAATAGAGAGAAACACGTGCTTAGAAATTCACAGTACTATCATTTGCTAAGTGTTAAGTCTGCAGAAGAACTTAAACCATACTATCTTCACATAAACTGATCTGGAAAGACATCTTCAAGCTACTGTTGGTTGGGTAAAACTACCTAAGAAAGCTTCCAATGGAAGCTACTTTGACTAAGTATCAATAAAGGTACATTTGAGTTACCTTCTCTACTTTCTTTTCAAGTATATCTTTCATGATCTTGCACAGGCTTTCAAATTTCGCTTTCTTTTCCTCCTGTTTCTTTTTCTCTTCCTCATCTTCAGGAAGCTCCAAACCTTCTTTTGTAACTGAAACCAAAGTCTTCCCCTCAAATTCCTTCAGCTGCTGCACACAATATTCATCAATAGGCTCTATCATGTAGATTACTTCCAGACCATGTTTACGAAGTCTCTCCACAAAAGCAGAGTTTGCTACTTGATCTTTGGTTTCACCTAAAAAGATTAAAAACAGGATTCAGCAAATGCCATCAATTTACATAGATGAAATCCTAGCTTAAAACAAGCAATCCAAACCAAAGATAGTATTTTCCCAAAGCTGCACCCACTTGCAAGTCATGACCTTATGCAACAAACAAGTTCAAAGTAACACTGGCCTAAAGATTTGCATCAAGTGTCACAGAACTATCACAAGTTTAGTCAGCTCATGCAAACTGTACTGTGCTGATGGTAAAGAAAGCAACCAAATTACTTAAAAGTAATACTTGCCTGTGATGTAGTATACGTGCTTCTGGTTTTCCTTCATCCGAGTGCAGTAATCCTTGAGTGACACCATCTCATCTCCAGATGCAGATGTGTAGTATCTCAGCAATTCTGACAGCTTCTTGCGATTCTGTGAATCCTCATGTATGCCAAGCTAGAAAAAAATTAAATACATTTTAAGTTTTACACAATAAAAATTACTTGAAACCAAAAACTTCCACACACAGTCAAGTACATCCTCTAACTAACCAACCTACCTTAATGTTTTTGGAGAACTGCTCATAAAACTTCTTGTAGTTTTCTTTATCTTCTGCCAGTTCTGTGAACAGTTCTAAGCATTTCTTGACCAAATTCTTCCTGATCACTTTCAGAATCTTGCTCTGCTGCAGCATTTCACGTGAGATATTTAGAGGCAAGTCTTCCGAATCAACAACACCCCGCATGAAATCTGTGAAGAACATTTTAATTAGCCTATCACATGGAACAGAAATTGAGCTTAACAACTTATTCCAATATAACTAAGCAAATGTGAAAAGCCTACTTAGATCATGTTGCTTTTCATCTGTCTTGTCTGAAAGCCATCACACAGAATTTCTTATGTTTACTAAGATGCTGCTTGACAATCTCACCCTCACTTGAAGTCATTCTAACAGAACAGCAGAAACAGATGATCTAATATATTTCATTAAAATTTAGACACTTAATTTGTATGTGAGAAATCTACCAACAATTGTGATAGCTGGAATGTACTCTCCAATTTCAAAGACTGTGTACTCCTCTGAAGCAGCAAAAGAAAGAGATTTAATGTACTGCATTCCTAACAGATTAAGAACCTCTGGTCTGAGACAACGTGGTTTTCTTGGCATTCCGTTCAAAAATCTGTTGCACCTAACACACTCATGCCTTATGTTAGACAAGTCCAGTGGCAGCTTTTACGTAAGAAAACTCTAGCACATGCAGAACTACCTACTTACTCAGGTACTCAGGGATTAATTCTTCACAGTTGTCCATGATGAACACTCTGCGCACATACAGCTTGATGTTGTTCTTCTTCTTTCTGTTTTCAAACAAGTCAAAAGGTGCACGCCTTGGGACAAACAGGAGTGCTCTGAATTCCAGCTGCCCTTCCACTGAAAAGTGCTGCAAAAAACAGATAAACAGATTTAAAAGGAGAATCCAATTAAAGTAGTACTAGGCAACATGACGAAAGAGGATGCATTGTGTAGTCACTTTCAATATGCTAATCCCAAGGCTAATTAAGTGCCATGGATGCATAACTAAATAAAAAACTGATGTACTTGCTTTCAATTTGACAAAATACCCATAGAAAAAAACATTACTGTAGTACTTGATACATCTTTATTTACAGATACACAGAGAATATAGATGGCTAAAAAGGGAGCTAACTCATCTAACAAAGCACTTATTAACACTTAGGCACCTACATCTTCTGAACCAGTATCTAGATTTGGAACCACTAGGATAAACACATTTTAAGTAAATCTTACTTTGACCGCTAGATGATCCTCCCAATCATTAGTCAGACTCTTGTAGAACTCTCCATATTCCTCATTAGTAATGTCATCTGGGTTCCTGGTCCAAATTGGTTTTGTCTTGTTGAGTTCTTCCTGATCAATGTATTTCTCCTTGATCTTCTTTTTCTTCTTCTTGTCACCATCTTTCTTCTCTTCTTCCTCATCAGAACCAACATCTTCAATCTCTGGTTTATCTTCAGCCTTTTCTTCTTTTTCTTCTTTCTCTTCCTCCTTTTCCTCTGCCTCATCATCACTCACCTCTTTATCACGCTCTTTTTCTACCTGCATGTAACAAAAGATCAGTGAATTTACATGACTCAAGTCAGAACAAAAGCAAGCCACTCAAAGACTGCCATTACCGCATCAGATTATTTTTCTACATACATGCAAACATTTATTTAACTCAGCTAGTGCTTTTCCAAGACATTTATGCACGGTATCAGTTCACAAAAACACTTACAAAAAGTGTTATAGGATATCCAATGAACTGCGAATGCTTCTTGACAATTTCCTTGATTCGCCTTTCCTCCAAATATTCTGTCTGGTCTTCCTTCAAATGCAAGATAACTTTGGTGCCGCGGCCTAAAGGTTCGCCTGCAATACCACAAGTAAAGATTAATGCCATTGCCACAAAACTTGCTTTTAAAACTCATCTACTGTATCAGCTGCTGTTGAACATTTCTAACTACCCATCAGATGGTCTCTTCCCCTACAGAGAGCTCCCTTTAGTTTGGTCCAATAAAAGGTTCCATTTTAACCTAGAACAATAATCAAAATGGCCAGATTCCCCTTCCCATATACAGTGAGAACGATGCAAAGGATTATCATAGTTCCAAAACTGTGTAGCCTAGGTGGCATCTGAACCTCAACCCACTCTTTTCTTTTGCCTTCCCTGCACAGAGAAAGCACAGGAAAGAACAAAACTGAGTCAGTAGAATCAAGGAGACAGCTAACCACACAAACCAGTTCCATTCCTTCTTTGCTTTCACTCTTAAACAGTCATCCAGAGGCATCACCAGAATAATGACTAAACCAGTGTGCCTGACAGATACATGCACCAATCTCATACAATCTGAACTCAGGTTTCATATCCATGTTCTAACCCATCAGTACCTGGAGAAATAACATTTTATCTAGTCCTCCTCCACACAAATCATAATCATTTACTAATAAGAAAAAACCCTTACCATTGTCCAGTCTGACAGTGAAGGATCCACCAGCAGATGATTCCCAAGCATACTGCTCATCATCATTGTGTTTGGTAATGACTGTCACCTTCTCAGCAACCAAATATGCAGAGTAGAAGCCAACACCAAACTGACCAATCATGGAGATATCTGCTCCAGCCTGTAAGGCCTCCATGAATGCCTTGGTGCCAGACTTCGCAATGGTACCCAGATTATTCACCAGGTCAGCTTTTGTCATCCCAATGCCAGTATCCACAATGGTCAAGGTACGGTCATGCTTGTTAGGAATAAGATTGATCTTCAGGTCCTTTCCAGAATC
Source organism: Ctenosaura bakeri (assembly GCA_948474755.1). Taxonomy (NCBI): domain Eukaryota; kingdom Metazoa; phylum Chordata; class Lepidosauria; order Squamata; family Iguanidae; genus Ctenosaura; species Ctenosaura bakeri. The sequence goes on from CAOLHI010000785.1 coordinate 53,078, forward strand.
CAGTTTGCTTGGGTCAGTCAAACTCTCATATCGGATTTTATCCAAAGCCTACAAAGAACATAGCATTTAGAATACAAGCAATTCCCAGGCAAGATAACACTAGAAAGTGAAAAACAGCTATTTACTTACATCAGAAGAGTTGGAGATCAGCTCTCTGAGAAAGATTTCCTTGTTGGAATAGAAAGTGTTGATGATCAAGGACATCAACTGAGCTATCTCTGCCTGGAAGGCAAAGGTCTCCACTTCCTCCTCCATTGGCTGGTCTTGAGTCTGTACTTCCTCTGGCATCTACGAATGCAACAACAACAACAAAAAAAACATGTTAAATACAAGTTTCTGAAAATAACGATAAAATAATGAATATCCATATAACATTTACTATCTATATGCTCACCATCTAAGCCATTAATATTTTTTCTTGTTTCTCCTGATCATCATGGCTGATCCCAAGAACTCTAAAGACAGCCATAGTGGTCCTTATGACAAACCCACCTCTAGTCCCCCCAACAACGGATCACACAGCCTTAATCAAGACAAGATTAAGACAGTGGGTACATTCCAACCCTACTCCTTAATATCAGTGACTGTCACAAAACAGTGCATTTACTCAATAATTCTATTTTTTTTAAAAAAAGAACAAAAAAAGTTCTCTGTTTCCGTACACACAAGTCTACATTTAGGTGTTGATAAATTCACTGTCACTAGCTTTAACACGATTTCAGTAAGAGCATGCGTTCCGTTCTGTGTTCGCTGCACACTTGGGAGGATCAAGTTCCACCATGCCTCAACTCCTGAACAAGCAAATTTAAACTCAAAATCACTCTAATCATCTCCATTTTTCTAGTAGTTTCTACCAATCACTTCTATTTGCATGTGTTATTTAAACCAATTTAAAAAGCGGAAGCAAACACACGGATCTCTTGGATGCCACCCACTCACCCCCACACCAAATACAGCTTTGCCTTTGGGCAACATAAAAATTTTCCCTTGGGGAGAATAAAAAGATCACCGGAGAGGAATGCCTACTACAAAAATGTAAAGAAATCCTGTAACGCGGTTGAAACTAAAAGCATTCTTAAGAGTACAATTTCTTGGATTTTAATGCAATCCATGAGATAAAAATGTACAGAAAATTACACTAAAAATTCCCCGGTCCCAAAAGCGTTACAGGATCCCTTCCTGCCTTTTTCCACTGACAGGCTAACAGACCGCCGTGCCTCTGAATGCCAAGGAAACCTGCGCCATCTGCTGGGCTAAGAAAGAACGAGCCTTCTAGAACCTGCTAGAGGCTTCCCGCCCCCACACGCTCGACCCCCCTCCCGCCCCGCCCTGAACCTCCTGGAAGCCCCTCCCACCACCAGCGCCTTTCACAAGCCCATCCTCCCCACACGGCCGCGAGGCGGTCGAGAACTCGCCGTGCGCGCGCGCCGCCATTCCTGCTCGGCGTCTCCCCCCGCCGCTACACCACGCCGCATTCGCCTCACAACCGTCCTCGTTCCTCTCCCATCCCCCCTCGCCCTGATTCGGAACTAAGTTCGTCCCCAGCCTAAATGCTGCCCATCGCGTCTCTGTTTCCCTCCCTACTGCACCTTCCCTCACGAAAGGCCTGTCATCGCAATCCGCTCATTACCCCGTCATTCATACCGTCCCCGTCTCCAACGTTCCCCATTCAACGAACAACCGACGATGGCCAGATCTGGAGAAATCTATGGGGCCGGGGGAGAAGAGACATTTTTTTCGTCTCCCTTCACCTCTCAGGACGACAAAGGTCGTCCTTCGGCACGCCACGCGCTTCGACTCCTTTTCAAAAGGACACGCACCCCCATCCCGGTCGCTGTGCCTCAGAAACCGTTCCCACCCACGCGCGGCGGCCATTAATGCCGTTTCTCTTCACGTTTAAACGGTCACTTCCCTCATCGAGGACGTTCTACACCTCCCTTGACATACTTCATTCCCCCCCCAGCCTAAAACCTGAGGGAAAAAAGCTCTTTTCCACGCGAGATCCATCGTGTAACTCAGCCACTCACACCGGCTTCTTAACTCCCGTTATCAGAGCTGGCTGCTTTCAGGCATGCACCTCCCCCCCCTCACCTTGGCGGCGTGAAGACTAGCTACTGCGAAGTCCCTTGTGAGAAACCGTTCCTCTCTCGCCCGTTCGCCAACTGCACTGCGCGGCGCCCCCTCCTCTCGCCCGCCTTATATACCCGCGTCGCCGCCTCTTTCCAGAACCATCGGGAACCTTCACTGACAGAGAAGGGAGGGGGCGGGGAGTGGGCGGGGACTCTGCCGAGAAAGGGAGGAGGGGGAGGAGCCGAGCGAACAGGGGAAAGAGAGAAAGAGCAGGCTGGAGGGAGATGCATGCGCCGGTTGGACTTTCTCTTTTGCCCCGCCCCCGTTTCTGACGTACTTCGCGGGGCTCGAGCCGCCTCGCCCCCAACGACTTAGGGCCGCGCGCGTGCGCGGAGCGCGAGCGCCGGCGGGCTAATCCCTTGGGGGCTTTCTCACCTCCCCCCTTTACCACTAGGCATGAGAGAAGAATGCGCTTGCGCTAGATAGCCTTGTCTATAAGCCTTGGCGCCTCTTCAAGAGGAGGAGGAGGAGGAGGGGGGGTTAAGGAGAGACGGGCATTCTGCAGGTTTAGCAGGATGACATCATCGGTATCGTCGCGTAGAACAACCGAGATGAGGGGAGGGGCGCTCGAGTCTTCCCCTGCTCCTCACGTGGCAGGGAGAGCGACCGAAGCGGGGGAGGAGTCGGTTAGGCTGTTCTCGCCCCTCCCCCCGCCCAGGGTTGGAGCGTAGGCTCTTCCGTCAGTTGGGCAGCCCCTCCCGCGGCGCCTTCAGAATGTCCTAGAAAGGGCGGGAAAGCGGCGGGGTTTTTCTGCTCTCCCCCCTCCCCCACTCAAGAACCGCCTAGAAACCTCAGGGGACGCTCCCTGTCGTTGCACCACCACACGGGCGGAGACAACATGGGGCCTCCTCAGAGGAAATAGGAAGCCTCTGCAGCAACGAATGCCCCTCAAAGACTTTTCTAGAATAAAAACTGGGCAGAGGACCTGTCCCTTTCATGGGTGTGAAGAAGTGAAGATTTCAGTAGGTCGCTTGTCATGCGACAAGGTGACAACATCTGCTGAAATCTCTCTCTCCTTTAAACACAAAGGGACTTCAATTGCAGAGGAAACTAACTGCTTTTCTTTCACACCCAGAGGACATCTAGACTGACCCAAAACTGCATGCCCACCATATTCTTTTCTACACAACCATTTAAGGGGACAAGAGTCTTAAGTTTAACTCTACTTTGTATTTACCGCACTGAACGACAAGTGTTTCCTCACGTTTCTAGACGACCTAAGGGTTTCTAGGGCCATTTCCGCAGTAGACCCTTATAGGGCTATTATTCCACTTTCCCCCAGAATCCATAGGATGTTGAAAGCAGAATAATAGCACTAGAATCATAGAAATCTAGAGTTGGAAGAGACCACACAGGCCATCCAGTCCAACCCCCTGCCATGCAGGAACACCCTCAAAGCAATCCCGACAGATGGCCATCAAGCCTCTGCTTAAAAACCTCCAAGGAAGGAGACTAGATTTCTATGATTCTAGTGCTATTATTCTGCTTTCAACATCCTATGGATTCTGAGGGAAAGTGGAATAATAGCCCTATAAGGGTCTACTGCAGAAATGACCTTAGAAACCCTTAGGTTGTGTAGAAACGTGAGGAAACACTTGTCGTTCACTATAACAGTCTAGTGTGAAAATGGCCTAGGTTGGGGTGGAATGAATCATGTGGCCCTCCAGATGTTGTTGGACAGCAGCTCCCAGCATTCCTCCCCTTTGGCTGTGCTGGCAAGGCTGTGGGAGTTGGCTGTCCAGAAGCTTTTGAAGGGTGCAGGGTTCCCACCCTGATTCTAGTTAAACTAGATTGGTTGCCTGCCTGTTTTGACTTTATTACTTCTGGTTTGAGCTAGGCCATTTCCGCACTAGACTTTTATAGCGCTATGATTCCACTTGAAACATCCTATGGAATCCTGGGGTTTGCAGTTTTGGGAGGGGCTGGCCAGCCCCTCACAAAATTGAAAACCCTAGGATTCCATAGGATGTTTCAAGTGGAATCATAGTGCTATAAAAGTCTAGTGCGGAAATGTCTCTAGTGTGGTGTAGTGGTTGAATGTTGCGCTAGGACTCTGGGAGAGCAGGGTTGGAATCCCTGCTAGACCATGGAGACGACTGGGTAACCTTGGTCAAGACACACTCTCTTTAGAGCTTTAGAGGAAGGTCTCCCCTGAACAAATCTTGCCAAAAAAAATATAAAATATGATAGGTTTGCCTCAGTGCCACCGTAAGAAATGACTTGAAGGCAACAATAACAACAGCTTGCTTGCGGAGGAATGTTTTCATTCTTCCAGTAGCTCATTCTGCATTCTGGGCAGTATTGTGTATCCAGATCCTATGGTGAACCTGAGGGCCTAAATACCCAAATGCAATAGATGCCATCTGAGCTTGAAAGCTAACCAGGATCAGCCTGGTTAATACTTGAATGGGAAACCACCAAGGAACACAATGTACTGTAGGCTATATTCCAGAGGAAGTAACTGGCAAAAACCACCTCCGGGTATTCTTTGCCTAAGAAAACTCTATGTAATTCACAAGGTTGCTATAAGTCAACAGGTAACTTGAACACATGTACAGACACAATACAGACACAGTGAGTTTTCTTGGCAAGATTTGTTCAGAGTGAGTTTGTCTTTGCCTTCCTCTAGGATTGCCAACTTTGCTTTTTCCTGGTAAATTCCTCAATAGCAAAAAAGTACAACATGGTCTTTTTCATAGTCTACCTATTTCATGCTGTACCTTTGAAGCAAGCCAGTGACGGCAGGAAAGCGTTTTGTTTCAGATTGGTTTTGAAAAATGTTCAACATTTGCAAATTATTCAGTACAGAAAAAGATGGCATCTGTGACAATGCAAAACTATAAACATTTCTTCATCCCTAAATTAGAGAGAAAGGATATGCAGCCTCTACGAGGCCTCTCAACCTTTCTCGGCTTCCACACAATTGGCAAGGAGTGGGCCAGTGATATTTGCTGTTGTCTCTGTCTAGCCTTCTCCTCTGGAAGGCTCCACCATGCTCCCACACTTTTTGGACGAGCAGCACTGTGAAAAGGATTGGGCCCATTTGGGCCTGTCAAAAGTACCATTCATGTGGCACTGTCCGTTACTTCTCACTGTGTAGGACAGAGCTTTCCAAACTTTTCATGTTGGTGACACACTTTTTAGACACGCATCATTTTGCGACACAGTAATATCAGTTTTACTAGCAAACCAGAGGTTAAACTAACCCCTTATAAGAGATATAGACACGTACCTAAATTGTAATAACAAAATGTATGGGGACACAATACATCTCATGAAAACCTTTCATATATTTTTTAAAATATATGATTTATAAATAATTGCATACATTTCCAAGATTATAGGCGACACACTAACATGTCGTGGCACACCTTTTGAAAATAAATCCCTGTTGTAGGATGACTGGGACTGGGTGTGATGGTGCCATAGGAAAAATGCAAGTGAGAGATTGTGGTGCTCCATTCCGGCCCTTTTTGTCACACAATGTAAAGGGGGGGTGCACTGGGGGGTGAAGACAGCTGCTCAGAGTTTGTCTCTAGGCAGCAACACAAGCAAATCCTCTTTACCACGCTTCTCAAAATAACCAAGAGAGGAGCAGCTGCTGGCTACTCCCACTTGCATGTCTCCAACCATACCAGTACTGTCATGCTTTCACCTTTAGTCACTGAAGAACAGGTATAGGAAGAAGCAGAGAGAGCTGCTATATCCATTGATCCATCTTGCATGTTCTCTTTATATTAATTGGCAATGCCTCTCCAGAGTTTCAGACTTTCCCTGCCTTAACTGGGACCAAGGGACGGCTAATTGTATGCAAAGCTTATAGTTCTCAGTGTACAAGTGTTACTGCCATGGCTGGGCCGCACTTAAGGTGACATAGATATCATTTTGATATCAATAATTTGGCTCCCTTCCACCATCCCTCTCCACATGTTTGTGAGGCCCTCGGACAAGCACAGAACTAGGTTCAGCCACTAATTGCTGTAATATCCCAACACAATACAGGCAGGTCAGAAATAGCCAGGTCATCGCTTTAGGAAACCTCTCTGCAAACACCCTCATTATGTATGCACGCTGCTTACAAAGAACTCCCTGCCCCGAGCAGGCAACTTGACATGCTGGATACTCAAATGTCAAGCACTGTGCATCTGCATACTGGCTACTCCATTGTCAATTCGGACCTAGCTCAATCATGTTAAATTTTGACCTTTCCAAAGCTTTGTCTTGCACCCGAAACTCATTGTTTTCCCCAAGTACAGAATAGCCTGCAGTTACATTTCTCCCTATAAAAACCCCTGATTCCGAGACCATCCTCGGATCGCTCCTGAGTTCCATCCCATCTTGCCGCTGCTCTGCTTGGTGAGCCTTCCCCTCAGCCGTATTGGCTGAGACTACACAACTTCGGACCTTCGCAGTGATCTATCCGGGCTTCAGGACAGGTGTTGTATCACCCAATTCAACAATCCTTCTGAAAAATCCCTCTGTCCCACTCCAACCTTTATTTTCTATAGTTATCTGAGTGTGTGTGTTGCATACACTGTTTGTCTGTATTTAATAAAGATCTCAATTATTCTTATAACTTGGTGTGCTCCTTGGCTTGGCCTGACCCTGTAGACTTTGGGTAAAAGATTCCGCTCCGTTGCCCTGCCTCTTGCATTGCTAGCTTGTGCTCTTAGCTAATTTCCCCAAACTTAGTTAATTGAGAGCGCATATAGGTGTCCCTCCCAGGACCCCCAGTAATCAGGGTAACACAAGCACAGTGAAATGTGTATTTCCACTGAGTTGCAGCCATTCCACTCTTTCAGTCTTCCACCTTAACAGAGAGAAAGGACATGAAGTGAATTTAAAGGAAAACATTTGTACTTCTTTGTAACTTGCTGTCCTATTCTGATGTGTATCCTATGATCCATGGGCTCTTCAAATCTTAATTCATTATACAAATACTAGGAAATCTGTGTACACCATACAGTTGTGCCTATTTTCCCACATATAGGCAACCCTGGGAACAAATTACTTACCAAAGCTTCCTGATGCATGAATGAATAGAAAGATCAGTTTGCATATGGGTTTAATGCAGGCAAATATGTGGCTACGTGTAGGAAACTGATTTGCAGTGATGTGATCTGTGCTTATAAAAACACCTTATGTCTGAAGCAGCCCACAGAGAGATGTACATGAGAAACAGAGCTGGAAAAAAACAGTGTCCTTGGAACTGCTTTACAGTTCACTCAGAGTCAGCACTTTGTGCTGTACTTAAAGCTCTCAGGGAAAAAAAAACAGAAATAAGTGAGGTGTGTGGAGCCAGGATGTCTGACACATTTGATGGAATCATCCATTTGGTAATACACCAAGGGTTTGGTGTTTTGGGGGCGGCAGTGATGGCTCTTATTATTTGAACTTGGACTGTTGCCAACCATGGCATTCTATAGCAAACAGGAAAGCTTACATTTGGGCCTGCTTAGCTTGAGGAAAAAGGCAATTAAAGGAGACATGATAGAGAGTGTTTTAAAATTATGCACGGTACAGAGACAGCAGATAGGTTCCAGTATCTGGCAGTAACATTCCCGCCAGTATTTTGCAGATGAAAACTGGAACATGTGACCAATCAAAATCAAGATGTGGGCAAGGTAGCAAAAGTTATTAATGAGGACGATCACACAAGCAAGGAATGGTAGCAGCAGTTTGATTTTGCTCAAGTTTATAGGGAAGGGCACAATTCCACTTCCTCCTCTCCACCCTGATGAGCTTACTGAATTTTGCACTTTGACCTCAGTTTGCAGCAATGGATATAAGCTGGGGACGAAGGGGGAAAGTGGGAGGAGAGAGAGACTGCAGCCTCTTAAAACCAGCTGAAAATGTAGGATGAGAGAATTAATCAGAACACTTCTTCCAAACTGGGATGGTTAGAGGATAGGCAGTACCAGAGCTCAGAGTCATTAACTGAAGCTAAATGGGAAGATTCAGAATAGATGAAAGGAAAAACTTCACATGAACCACAGTCAAACTGTAGAACTGACTGACAGATGTTGTGATTATTGTACAGCTTTAAAAGGGGATTAGATAAGTTCATAGACATTGGGACCGCTAATTGCTAGTAATTGTGATGGCTATGTATCACCTCCAGTATCAGTGGCAATGTGGCTTTCTCTCTACAGAATGTTGGACCAGTTAGGTCTTCAATCTGATCCAGCAATGTTTTAGTTACGTCATTACATATGTTTTCTGTCCCCATAAACTAACTTTTCCAATGCAACTTCCCTGTACCTTTCTTTCTTTTTTTTAATAGATAAATTTTATTAAAATTTTCAATGAAAAAACAATTAAAAAAACCCTCCCCGCTTCCAACATCAATTTTCCCAGTTGAATCTGAGTTTAACATTCCATTCCATATAAGCATTCAGTTCCATACATTATCTCTTTTTTTACAACAATTGAAAACTATTACTTTTAGCTTATATTTAAGTATTTACATTTTATCTTTTGTCACCTCATTTTGTCTTCCTCCTTTCTTGCAGCCTTCTTTCTTTCCCCCTATTTCATTCTTTTGTCCAATTCAATACCTCGTTCCATTCTCTTTCAAAGCCCTGGATTGGCTTATTTTTAAGCGAAAGAGTTAACTTTTCTGTTGCTACCATATCTAGGACTTTCAATTTCCATTCTCTTATATCAATATATTTTCCTTCTTTCCAATGTTGAGCATAAGTCAATCTTGCTGCAGTTATTATATATAACAATGTCTTTTGATGAGATCTTATTTCCCTAACATATTCAACAAATAAAGTTCTGGCTTCATTTCAAAGTTAAAACCATACATTCTTTGAATTTCATCATGTATTTCTTTCCAAAACTTTTTAGCTATTTTGCAGGTCCACCACATATGAAAAAAAGATCCCTCTTTCTCATCACAATTCCAACATTTTCCATTCCCATTTCCTGTTATTTTTTGTTTCAGTTTTACAGGTGTCATGTACCATCTATATAACATTTTATAAAAATTTTCTCTTAAATTCAAACTTGGTGTAAATTTTACATCTGTCTTCCATGCCCTCACCCATGTATCCAACTCATTGGATGTCCAACTCATTTTGAGCCCATCTAACCATGTTATTTTTAACAATTTCTGGTTCCATCTCTCTTTGTAACAGCATTTTATAAAATCTAGAAATTCTCTTTTTCTGATCCCCTTTCATCAATACATCCAGTTCATTTTCATTTCTTTCAAACTCATATACTTTTTGATCCATTTTAAATCTTTCTTTTATTTGTCTTCATGGGAACCAGTTAATTTCATGGCCTTGCTCTTTTAATTCCTCTTCCGTACTCATTCTTAACTTTGTACCATTCTTTTTCAATAGCTCTTGATACGTCAATAATTTTCCCTATTTTGTTGGAGCAATATTAAATGCTTCTTGGGGTGAGGTCCACATCGGAAGTCCTCTATAAAATTTGTGTTTTACTTGTATCCACACTTTCAATAGAGACTTTTGGATACAATGATTGTTAAAGTCTTTATTCACCTGTACCTTCTTTATTTGTTGCTGCTGGCAAGGACATGACACAAGTAAACAGTAAAGCATTATTACATAATAGTTGTGGTTCGATGTGCCAACATGATTGCCCTGTTCACAATTATCAAGACTAATTTAACTTGTGAAATAGTAGTACCGCTCCAAGTGGTAGTCTGTATATACTAGCGGCAGTCTGTAAGCTACTAGCTGCTGGTTTGTAGTGAGATTTGTGGAAAGAAATAAATGCACAGTGATAAAATGGCACAAATATGGTACCAGTGCTAGCATATTGTGGGGAAAATTGCTAAAGTGCCACATTAGATAGTTTGAGAAGCACTGTTCTACAAATCATTTGTGTTCAAAAAGGTGGATCTAGCTTCAGAGTCCAGTACTGTATGTGTGTGTATATATATGTGCCTTCAAGTTTTCTGTCGATTTACAGGGACTACATTAATTTAACAGGATTTTCTTAGGCAAGGAATACTCATAAGTTGTTTGGCCAGTTCCTTCCTCTGAAATATAGCCTACACACAGCACCTGATATTTGCTGGCAGTCTTCCATTCAAGTACTAACCAGAGCTAATCCTGCTTAGCTTCCAAGATCAGATGGGATCTGTTGCCTTTAGGGTATTTAGGCGCCATCACATTGTAGTGACACCTAAACTATGCTGTTATAATGTACTTTTAATGGCAGTTTGGAAACTTGAATTCGTGTCTTAATATGATGGAAGTCACCTTGAGAGGGCTTGATTCTACAATCAATAAAAATAATCTCATAATACGGTAAATGCAGTATATGGACTAATCTCATCTGGCCTCATAGTGTCAAGGAGGAAAAAGCAGTGGTGGGAAAAGGGATGAAGTTCTGCCCACCATTGCTTCTGCCTCCATTAGACTTTTGCTGTAAGCCCATATCCCTGGTAGAAAAAAAATGATCCACACCCAGAAAATCACAATTCTGAAAATGTTATACTGGTTATGAATCATACAGAGAATAATCAAAAACACTTAGGAAAGGAATACTCTAGCATTCTTCATCACTTAATGATTTCTAAATTTGTTGAGGGGTAGAATTCAAAGCACCAAATATCAAACACAGGTCCAGCTTTTAGGTGGTTAATTCCTATGGTTCCCATCAAAGTTATTTGCTCTCAGTCAACAACAAATCAGCCATGGCAACAGTATTCAAATTCATTCCAAGAGACTGGTCTAAAAACAGACTCCAGTACTCAGGCTTGTTTGTGTTTGCTAGACACCAAGTTCTACATCCAGATCCTTTAAAAAAACGTAGATGCAGTGCTAGGGAAGTCATTATGACTATACTTGTCTCAGATTTCCATTAATACAAAAGACACTCCAGATGTTTATATTGTTAAGAGATAGCTAGTAGGCTAAGATGCCTATTCACGCCATGCAAATATGGTGCTATATTCCACTCCCAAAGCAACATCCTATGTAAATTTGGGATTTGTAGTTTGGTGAGGCTCTTGTGTTCTATAACTGAGAATTCTAATTGTCCCTCCATAAATTGCCGTGGACAGCCAGTGTGGGGTGCTGATTTGGGCACTGGACTATGACTCTGGAGACCAGGATTCAATTTTCCATTCAGCCATGGAAACCAACTGGGTGACCTTGGGCGTGTCACACATTCTCAGCCCCAGAAAACTCTATGATAGGATTGCCATAAGTTCGAAATGACTTGATGGCATACTACAACAGAAACAAACTGTCATGGGATGAAACCATGGAAGTTAAATTATATTGCTATAATAATCATGTAATGTGATTGGGCCAAGGTCTCTGATGCTGGTACATTTCCTTTAGGTATATCCTTCTTCAGTATAAGCCATGGTTTCTCAACTAGGATACCCCAGAACCCTAGGGTTTCATGAGCAATCATGATCTTAAAAAAAACAACAAAAAAAACTTTTTTTTGTTGAAGATACACAGCCAGCCCTCCACATTTGCGGGTTTCACTTTTGCCGTTTTGATTATTCACAGATTATTTGCTGTCCCCTCTGCTGCCTGCCTATGCCATTTTTAATAGGGACTGCAAGCCTCACGAGACTGAGAAACTGTGAACGAAGCTTGTAAGTCCCTATTAAAAATGTTGCAGGGCAGCAATGGAGGTGGCAGGAAGCCCCACCAGCCAGCCCCTTCTGCCTTGTGAAGGAATTTTGATGCCTCAAAGGAATCCACGGTGGATTGAATATGGTGATCATGCTTTTTTTGTGTGTTAGATATGGTTTGAGACGGCCTAGAGTTATTCATGTTTTTTCCACTTTCATGGGGGTCCTGTCCCCCTAACCCTAGCGAATGTGGAGGGATGACTGCAATCCTTTTTTTTGCAGGAGTTCCCTGAGACCTACAATTATCTCAAGGATTCCTCCAGGGCAAAAAGATTGAGAAAAGGTGGTGGAAAAGTGTATTTTATTTATAATGCTACAAGCTTAACCTTTTATGAAGCTGAAGAGTTTTCAGACACTTTAGCAATGGTTACATCACTTGCTATAACTTCTGCCCTACCAATTGATAGTAAGAAGGAAACAGAATAACTTTTAGCCATGTAAAGACCCCAGGTGGGGGTAGAAAATTTCACAGAAATTTTTTCCCCATTTTAAGTCCTTTTCTCAGAAAAAATATAGAAAAGAAAGGGTTATTTAATATTTTATTTTTGAATTAGGAATAAAATTTTAAAGACAAGATGTTCACATATTTACTGCCCCAAATCATTTCTGCAAACTACATAAGAGGAAGACTTTAATGTAAAACTATATACAGTATCAGAACACTACAATTCCTTTTCTCAGTTCTTTTTACCAAAGTTAATACATTATGTCTGCTTGACATTATGGAGAACTAGTAGAGAAAAAAACATTTTCTCCATTTTACTAATGTTGATGTTTTCTTTTACTTTTATGGGGGATGGATTGCTTGCTCCTCAAACTCAGTAAGCCAAAGAGATCCCTTATAGTCCAGCTCTTCCTTATAGTCCATAGTCCATGGTCACATTTTTTGGCAAAAGAAAATTTAAAAATTACAAGCTCAATTTGTAATTATAGTCAGAATAAACTGTACCAAACCATATCAAAACATTATAATCTTATGCCAATTTTATATATATTACAGACAAGACTCATTAGGAAAAGACAGCAATGTTTGGAAAGACAGAAAGCAGTAGAAAAAGAGGAAGACTTCATTGGAGGTAGAGAGACTCAATCAAAGAAGCTAAGGTCCTGAGTTTGGAAGAGCTGAGCAGGGCTGTTGACAACAGAGATACTTAGAAGTCTCTCATTCAAAAAGTTGAAGTTGACTAGAGAGCAGTTAACAACAACAAAGTAACAAAAAACAGGAGCGGTTTAATTACAGTCCTTCCTCCACATTCGTAGGGTTAGTGGCACAAGACCCCTTGTGAATGAGAATAAAACATGACTAACTCTAGCCCCTTCCAAACCACATTTATCATAGAATCATAAAAATGTAGAGTTGGAAGAGACCCCAGGGGCCATCCTGTCCAACCCTCTGCCATGCAGGAACACCTTCAAAGCCCTCCCAACAGATGGCCATCCAGCCTCTGCTTAAAAACCTCCAAAGAAGGAGACTCCACTACACTCCAACGCAGCATATTCCACTGCCTGACAGCCCTGACCGTCAGGAAGTTCTTCCTGAGGTTCAGGTGGAATCTCCTTTCCTGCAGCTTGAATCCATTGTTCCTTGTCCTGGTCTCTGGAGCAGCAGGAAAAACGCACAAAAAAAGTGTGATCACCATATTCAGCCCACCATGGATTCCTTTGGGGCATTGGGGTTCCTCCACAAGGCAAAAGTGGGTGGCTGGTGGGGCTTACTGCCACCTCCACTGCTGCCCCACAACATTTTTAATAGGGACTTACAAGCCTCACAGTTTCTCAGACTCATAAAGCTTGCAGTGCCTATTAAAAATGGCATAAGGAGGTAGCAGAGGTGACAACAAATAATCTGTGAATAATCAAACCCACAAAAGTGAAACCCACACATATGGAGGGATGGCTGTATTTTCTGAAAAAAGCTGTTTTTCTCCCTCCCAAAATAGGACAAAAACATCCAAAAGAATGTTTCCCCCATAGTTTCCAAATGTCCATTTTTTTTTTTGCATTTCTAATTGCTCCTATTTGTGATTGGGGGGGAATTCTTCCATCCCATTATGTCAGTGTGCAACCACACCCTCTGATGTTATGTACGTACTGTCCATTGGTAGGGCTGCAGGTGGAGGAATATGAGTCAAGCCCATTCCTTACTTCTGTTCTAACTAGTAACAGGGAGGTAGCAGAGGAAAGAATACCACAACACCAAAAAGGTATGTGTTCTCAAAAGCTTTCTGTTCTCAGCCCCATCACAGCACTCCCTCTGACTCCACTAACAGCACAGGCTCTTGCAGAACATACAATAAAGACTTTAAGCCAGGTTAAAAAAAAAAATTATCTGTAAAATTAAATGTATAGCTTCAAGGAGTTTGTTGCCATTCTTGTTCCGTTTTTTAAGTAACAACACTTTACTCCCTCCTTTGCTTTTTAGTTTTCAGTTTTTCATGAAGTCTTAATACTACAAACTGCTAGCTGATAGCATAAAACGCACAGATTATGACAAAATTACAAATATATACACACTCAGTAGAACAATAAAAGAATATTTATAGGATTAATATGAGAATGGCATAACAGTATCCTCAAAGCTCCTCCGCACACTCTATTCAAGTACAATGCAGGTATTTTTTAAAAAAAGTTTGGAATATTACTCTTAAACTTGTGATTTTAAAACAAAACCTGATTGCGTCTCAGAAGAACCAACACCTTAATAAGGAGGAACTTTGCTTCTACAAAAAATGTAACGGTTTTAAATTGTTGTTTGAGTCTTTAAAAATCATCTGGCCTTGACAATTTTGACAATAAAAATAACAGCAAAAGACAGCAGAATCTCCTCCCACTATTAGCCAAAATGGCTGCAACACTATATACCAAGAGTGGGCAATATGCAGCTCAAGCTCATTTGTAATGCCCTACCCTGCCCCAAACTGTACTGCTGAAATTCAGTGGCAAACAACTAAAAAATATTTCAAACTGGCATTACCCACTTGTTTTGGTGGCAATCCAGGATTTGGTAAAGGCAATGTGTACATATCTTCCAACCATTCCAATTTAGCAGGGACAGTCCCAAGTAATTCTCTTTTTCGCTGTTTTCAAAATGTCCTGCTTTCTTTCTCCTCCTCCACTTACCCCCTTTGTCCTCAGCTTACTTCAGTTCTGCAAACTGAGTTTAAAGTGCAAAAGTAGTTTTCACTCAACTCAGAGGAGAGAAAAAGAGCAGGTAAAATCTTGTTTTTCTCTGCAGACTCAGGCAAAAGCAAACTGCTGTAGCCTCTCCTAGCTTGTCTGTTCTTCCTCATTAATAACGTTTGCCATCTCGACCACACTCTGGTGTTGCTTCACCACATGTGTCCCAATTTTCATCTGTGGAATGTTGGAGGGTATGTGATGCTGCCCATAGAAGATTCCAGGGGGGTTGGTTACATTGTGAGGTTATAAAAGTTGCCCACTCACTATACGCTAAAGATCTGAGAGAACATTCCACTGAAGTCAGTGGGATTTATTGGATAAAATCATAGAGTTGGAAGGGACCCCAGGGCCATCGAGTCCAACCCCTGCTATGCAGGAACACCCATCAAAGCATTCCCAACAGACGGCCATCCAGCCTCTGCTTAAAAACCTCTAAAGAAGGAGACTCTACCACACTCCAAGGCAAGATATTCCACTGCCGGACAGCTCTGACCATCAGGAAGTTCTTCCTGAGGTTCAGGTGGAATCTCCTTTCCAGCAGCTTGAATCCATTGCTCCTTGTCCTAGTCTCCAGACCAGCGGAAAACAAGCCTGTTCCCTCCTCGACATGACATCCCTTCAAATATTTAAAGATGGCTATCATGTCCCCTCTTAACCGTCTCTTCTGCAGACTAAACATACCCAGCTCCCTAAGCCATTCCTCATAGGGCATGGCTTCCAGACCCTTCACCATTTTGGTTGCCCTCCTCTGGGCACGTTCCAGCTTCTTGATATCCTTCTTGAATTGAGGTGTCCAGAGCTGGATACAGTATTCCAAATGAGGCCTAACCAATGCAGAATAGAGAAGTAACAAAAAAGTTAAATGTAAAAAAGGAATGAGGTTATTCTTTGTTCTGGTATGGTAACAATGTAACTTCATACTTTTTGTATTGGAAAAAGAGATTAATTGCAAGTTAACTCATCACTAAGACCATGATCAGCTGACTACTTGGCAATATCTAGTCCTGAGTTGGGCCCTCTAGTGGTATGGTTGCTATATTGTATTTTAGTGCAACATCCTCTCTGCAGTTCTTAAAAAAGTCATCAGTATAAAGTTTTAAATAAAACAGTAGCACAGAAAGCAAGTTTGGTTCCCCTAGTCTAATGTTTCTAGAATTCTATTCACATGCCATTTTACATGTGTAAACTTTTTGAATGAAATATTCATAAAGTTTGCACTATATATATTCATAAAATTTACACTACAGAGACAGTGTAAACTTTATGAATGTATATATGTTGTTTTAGTATGAGCTATAAATACAGTTTGAGTGTACAATGGTGCCAAGTGCCACTTCTGGTTTACACAGCTTCATAGAAGAAACTTCAAGCTTTACAGAACTGTCTTTTCCAGGTCCGGTCAAGTCTGGTTTCAGTCTGGGCATCACTGATATGGGAAAGAGGTGAATATAGAAGGCAGATTTTCTGTGTGAAAATAAGTAGAATCAAGATCTCACAAATTAAGTACAGTCGCTTGCTTTTGGATATTTATGAGGGACAAATCTCAGAATTGGATTAGGGAGTTATCACACAAGCCTGTTAAACCACAATTGCACTGCATTAGTCCTGTCTTTACCAGGAGCTTATCACATGACACCATAACTCTCCAGATGCTGTACCTTCCTGCACCATTGTTGAGTCATTTGGAAGTTGCTTCTTTTCCTGCTGGAAATGATCTGTTAATGATCCCCCCCCCCAAATCTTGCTATGGTTTAGTAACCACTTTGGGTGTGAATGCCTTGTTCCACTTTGTTGTGATGTTGGGAGCACAGTGGGCATGGTGTGAGTGTGGTTTCAGTGCTCCTCCCTTGGTGATTGTCTAGAGGTCCCAGCGGGGAAACCTCAGACTGCTTCTGGTAGTTGGGTTAGGAGGATACCAGGATTCCCAAGAGTGTTTGTTCTCTATTCCCTGACATGTTTTTTTAAACAATATTTTAAATTATATATCTTTTAAAAAAGGGAGTAATGCAATAGTGCAATCCCAATGTAATGCTATTAAAGATTAATGCCCAAAGAAACCATAGGGTTCAGAAAAAGTTTAAAGAGTAAATACACAAAAGTTTAAAGGGTGATATACAAAAGTAGAACCAGGCATAGGAACTGACATGGTGTGTTTTCATCTTCTCTCAGATACTATATCTCAAGATACAGGATGGTTCCGTAATAGCATAGTTAATCACATAAATACAACTTCCTGATTTTTTTTGGAAAAAAACACCAATCATGGAGCAGGAAGAAGAGCAAAAAGGGTAGTGTAAATGGTATTAATTACACTCGGCCTTCTACTTTCATGGGTTTAGCACTAGTGGATCTGATTATTCACAAGCTATTTCATTTATTTCATTTATTTATTTTAATAAATTCTTACTGTATTTGCCCTTGCCATGGGAAAAATATGTTCTTTCTGGGAATATCTAGGTATTCCAGTGGAATTCTATGGCCCACTTCCAGGTAAGCTAAAGGAAGGTAACACCCATCCATGCTGTTAGGAGAAGCCAGTGGTGGGACACACATACACACATATATTTATATGGCAGAGAGCATGCACACTGTGAGCTGGTTGAAGGCTGGGAGCCTCTTAGGAATCCAGACTTATTCTCTGGACAGCTGATCTATCATTTTCCAGAAGTACTTGTCTCTCCAGTTGAAATTCTATTTACATATCTGTATATGTAGGGAAAGCAAGGATATAATGCACACAGAGATCTTCATTTCTCTCTCATTTATAATACACTTGAACCTGTTCTTAAGGGAAGCAGGCAAGAGTTTATTAGTGGGAGAAACTATGATTGGCACAAGACCATGCACTGAGATTTATGGCCAAAATGCAACCCAGGGGCTCACTGAAACATAGTGGGAAATGGTACCACTCCCTTTTCCAAGATCCAGATGATATTTTTGTAATTGGTGCTTCCTTCCCAACCATTTCCCAATTCTTTATTCCAGATCTTTTTTTTCTCTATATCCAAACATTATCTGCATTGTCTCTCAGCCTAAATATACTGCTTGAAGTGGCAGGTTTTCTCCTTCCTGTCCCCTCCAAACCTTCAGCTATGAGCTAGAAAAAGTCCTAACTCCTACGAGGAGTGGAACCTAACCATGTAGTCAACAGTAGTATTGTTCTATGGAAGAAGAGGACAAGCCCACAGTATTTTCCAGCCACACCCAGCAAAATGTCAAATTACTGTGCAAAAAATTGGAACTGGAAGCTAGCTGAAATAAGTTATTGACAGGCTGGGATAACAGTTTGAGTATCAGGGATGTTTGTACACTTGGTATTTATTTGCTATTCTGTTAGGGTACAATTGCCAAATAAGAAACATTACTTTTACTAGACAATGAAAAAAGGGGCAAGAAAACCAGAGTAGATGTTAGTGTAAAAGTCCACCATGCATTTATCTACTGGAATTAGGAAAAGGTATGGACACTTGTAAGAGTCATAGAAGCACAGAGTTGGAAGAGACCACAGGGGCCATCCAGTCCAATCCCCTACCATGCAGGAACCCACATCAAAGCACTCTTGACAGATGGCCATCCAGCCTCTGCTTAAAAACTTCCAAAGAAGGAGACTCCACCACACTCTGAGGCAGCATATTCCACTGCTGGACAGCTCTGACCATCAGAAAGTTCTTCCTAAGGTTTAAATAGAATCTCTTTTCTTGAAGTTTGAATCCATTGCTCCTTGTCCTAGTCTATGGAACAGCAGAAAACAAGCCTGCTCCCTCCTCGACATGACATCCTTTCAAATATTTAAACATGGCTATCATACCTTTCTTCACCCCACCTGGTACCTGACCAATGCCAGCTGCAATCCTACTGCCACACAAAAACAGAGAAGGGAGGTCATGCCTGCAGTTCATAGGCAGCTATATATGTTGTCAGAGGGAACCAGCTCACTTCCACAGCATATCCTTCTTCTCTTTTTAATTTGCTAAATTAATTATATCCATCTAAATTTACCCAGATGCACAAGAGGTATTGTGTTGTAGTCTTCATTAGAATATTAAGCATTCTGTGGACTGTTTTAAACAGATGTTATACAGAATTATGCAGGACTCTTGTTTTAACTTTTGTATCTTGTGAATCTTTAATATTTTTTAAAAATTTATTGTATACTGCCTTGAGTCCTGAACTGGTAAAAAAGCGGGATAAAAATAATAACAATAATAGAAGGCAGAGATCATTCTACTGCATACAAAATATGTAAGAAACACACTTTTACTGCTTTCAGAATCTCATGATAAGACCAGAATGATCCTTATTTATATGAAGGCCATGATTGTCGGGTAGCCCTCCATATTTTAGTTATGGGACATGTAGTAGGAGTTAAATAGCAGCTTGCTTGTAACAAGGTATGAGAACCAGAGACTGTTAGATAAACAAAGCTAGGAATGTAGTGATAAGCACTGCCAGGCTAAACCAGAATTCCAAGGTCTCTTGTGGAGGGGATGAGAAACTCTTTGCCTTTAACGTTTTGAATTTTGCTAATTGCCTCCAGTTTGCTCAGTGAAGTCCTGTACTATGTATCATGCTCCTAATAAATAGTGTATTTGCACTGTTATATTTGTGCGTGTAAATTCAGTTCCTGACAATGATGCTATCCATTCAATATACTGGCAATTATCACCCACCATTAAGTGATGCCACTGTCTGAGAGAATTTGATTTCCCTCTGTAAATCTGCACTAGCAATTCCATGTTTAACTATATAATGGAGCTTCTCTCAAGTTCTATTGCTTGCAGAACCTCAGCACCCCCGTCCTCCTACATTAAAATAGCAACCGAAAATGTTGTTAGGGCAAGGTACTGTGAAGCTGCAGGAAGGCCAAGGACTGTGAAAGAAATGAACAGAAACGTAAAACAGATTGGTAATTGAATACTACTATAAAGCAAACCTATCAGCCTGAGGGCATCAAAAGAGAATGTATACCATGTGGAAAGAAAACTTCCCAAATTCCACTATAACAGAGTACCAATTATCCAAAGATGACATGTTATCTGAACAACAACATTTAGGTTCAAAGTCATTACAATTTATCTTCCACTAGAGTCTAACCTGAAAGAGATATATTTAACTCTTTAATCCAGTTTTATGGATGTTAGATTCCTTTATCAGCCTAACTAAGCTTGCATAAGAAATATTGGCAGTCAATGCATGTACAATAGTCATATTTTTCCCCTGTATTAGCCAAGTCTGTTCTGCTATCAGTTGCATGTTTGTACTTTTCTTTCAAAAGCTAACTGCAATGCTGTTTTGCTACCTGTTTGACAATATGATGTCTAGAACAATTTTATATCACTGTCAGGTTGGCCAGAGACCATACCCTGAATAATTCTAGAAATTCTAACTCCCTACAGTTCTCAATCTTCCTTGAGGAAAAGGAATTATATTATTATAGTTGGATATTTTTGCATATCTTTTTGTTGATAGGGAGAAGGTGGGTTAATATAACTTCCAACATGTCACAGATGAAAATTGGGACACGCATGACCAGCCAACATCAGAGCACAATCAAGATGGCAAAAGTTATTAATGACAAAAAACATGCAAGCTAGGAGACACTGCAGTGGTTTAATTTTTCTTGAGCCTCCTGGGAAAGGCAAGGTTCCTCCTTCTTTTCTTCTTTCCCTGCTAGTGAATTTAGTTGAATGCAAGCTGCTTTTGCACTTTGAACTCAGCTTGCAGGGGAGGTATAATTGCTCAGGTGGGGTAGTTCCTATTATGAACAGGAGAGGCAATGGAAAAGTGACTCACACAAATCCTAATTCACTTCCCAGCTCACCACTGAGGAGAATGCTTAATTGCCTTAGTGAGAGATGGATCTTTCAGCACTCATGCCTTTCTTTGTGCCTGGAGAAACAAAAGCACTCTCTCCAGGCTGACATGAAAAACATCAGTTAATTGCAGGTGCTCTTTGCTGCATTAAACCTTGTAGATTTAAGAAAAGCCATATAACTTCTAGCTACTTTCTGAGCATCTGTGGCTTAAAGAAACAGGGACCAACTCTCATTCCCCTCCATGACTGTGAAAAAAAAGGCCAAGGCTTTCTCTCTGCTGTTGGACTCATTTCTGGCTCAGCGTGATGCAAGAAAATCCTGTTTCCTCCCACTACTGATGATGGAGCAGAATCTTGCTGAAATTAATTTTGGCTGGCTACCAAAGTAAACTGCATGTTAGAGGAAGGAACTGGCAAAACCACCTCTGAATATTCCTTGCCTACGAAAACCCTACGAAATTAATGAGGTCACCATAAGTCAACAGGCAATTTGAAGGCACACACCCAAGTAAGAAATCATTTGTGATTCCTAGTGACACACCTTCTCTTCCCAGAGAGACAAAGTGCCTGTCTTACAGAGAACACACTTTAGAATGACAGAAGGGACAGAGCACAAAACATGTAGGAAACACACAGTGGGGAAAATATTCAGTTAAAATCTATAACTGAAAACAACATGGTATTCTAGGAACATCTTAAATATTTAGGTGTCTTATTAACTATCCAGATCCATTATTAAGGCGTGCTGCATATAGAATTATAGTCAGAAGAGACCACAACAGCCATCAACTCCACCCTCCTGCCATGCAGGAACACACACTCAAAGCACCCCAGCAAATGGTCATACAACCTCTGTTTAAAAACCTCCAACAAGGGTGACTCCACCACACTTTGAGGTGGCATATTCCACTGTCAAAATGGCTCTTACCATCAGGAAGTTCTTCCTGATGTTTAATATGTTTAATAATAAAAATTTAATAAATTTTTATTTGTTACCCACCTCTCCCCAAGGCTCAAAGCTCACGTTTAGATGAAATCTCTTTTCCTGTAGTTTTAATCCATTGCTCCATGTCCTGGTCTCTGGAGCAGCAGAAAACAAGCTTGCTCCATCTTGAACATGACATCCCTTCAAATATTTAATCATAGCTATCCTGTCACCTTCTTTTCATCAGGCTTTCAAAAAAAGAAAAGAAAAAAAGAAAAGAAAACAATTTTATGAAAGACTTATAAGCAAGTAGTATTAATAGACTAGATCATTTAATGGCCCTGATTTGGCAGATCTCTTGGTATTCATCCTGTGCTTGAATGGAGATGGATTGTAGTATTTTAGGTGCTTTTAGTAGTGTGTTTTTCTGAAAATACACTTCTAGCACATTTATTTGGCTCTGCTGTTTTTTTCTCCTTTTCAAATTCTTTTTGATTTTGTGAAGCATACAGTTAATAAACTAAGGTAAAATAATGGAATAGTGGGTTTCCCTTCATCTGGACACAATTTTTTTTAAGAGTCATCATATTCTCCCCAGAAGAAGAAGAAACAGTGTAGTGGAAGAAGAACATGAGGCAGTGTGTGGCTTTATACAGGACAGAT
Organism: Ctenosaura bakeri; assembly: GCA_948474755.1. Lineage (NCBI taxonomy): Eukaryota > Metazoa > Chordata > Lepidosauria > Squamata > Iguanidae > Ctenosaura > Ctenosaura bakeri. Next base: position 75,425 of record CAOLHI010000785.1, read on the forward strand.
GCAATCTCATTTATTGGAACATCAGAGTAAGGAACAGATCTTCTTTGCTCTGGCAAGTAATTGAGGTAGCAGGAAGCCTTTCAGGTTTTACTGCTGTTTGTGACTGATTGGCATAAACACAAAATGTGGAAAATAATCAAGAGGAAGCTGGCTTCCTTTTTCTTCCTGCTTCAGGGGCATTTCTATGCAGGACTATTTGCATTTCCTGTGAAAAGCCAAATGTTATATTTCATCTTGCTTAACCTTTGTTAAAGTTCAATGTGTTTCACAGGTTGAATCTAAGACCACAGAACTGCAGCCATAAAGTTAATTGGGATATTTTTGTTTGTTTTTGATGTTTGTATTTGATTTTTTTTCTTGCAAAGTGTTAGCGCTAAATGTTTGGGTTAAAAAAAACTAGAAAAGTTGAATTTTATATACCTTCTAGGGTGTGTGGCAATGAACTCTGTTACCCTGATCTCTGGGGTCCTGGGCAGGGTGCCCAAATAACCAATCAACAACAACAATGACTTGGGGAAAATTAGCTGGAGCACTCACTAAAGCTAGCGAGAGGCAGGGTAACTTAGCAGGATCTTGCAACCCAGCGTCTACGGCAGTGGTTCTCAACCTTCCTAATGCCACGACCCCTTAATACAGATCCTCATGTTGTGGTGACCCCCAACCATAAAATCATTTTCGTTGTTTGTTTGTTTGTTTATTTATTTATTTGTTAGTTAGTTATTTCCAACATCAAATAGATTGGAAACACTGCCCTAAATCACTGCTCTGGATAGACTTCTAATGCCTAAAAACTGGTAACCCTCCCCTCTTTTTTTAAGCACAGAAAGCATCCATCAATGCCAAAATTAAGGCAGTAGTTCTAGTTCTGAATGTTGAGTTTTCACAGTTCAAAAAGCCAGTCACTCCCAAAGGCAATGCCGAAACAGCCCACATTTTACACGAGGCGCAGGGAGGAAAGGACAGGGAGAGAGGAAAGATGGCGGTGGCATAAGCAGACGCGTTTTGTTTCACTCCCTCCCTCCCTCCCTCCCTCCCTCCCTCCCTTAAAGGGAGTGCGGACGCTGAACATACAAAAAGCGAGAAATGCAAGACAGTCAGGGCGAAGAACACAACACGTGCATGTGGCAAGTGCTCGGGGCCGGGCACCTTTGTTAGTATCGCACATAAGCAAAAGGGTGTTTGCCGGAGAGGTCCCTGAAGCAACGAACCGGCTCTGTCCAGCCTGCCTAGTTGGAGAATGGAATGTCCAGCAATTATCAGCTGCACCTGTTTACGTGCTTGTCCGGAGGCCTCGCAAACACATGGAGCGGGGTGGCAGAGGAAGGCCGAATGGTTTGATATCAAAACGATATCAAGTGCTATCTCTGGGTAGGCCTGGACCGCAGTAACAACTCTCTTGGGAGGAATGACTATGCTGGATGTCAGTTTACTGTATTTACTTAGTGAACACACAAAGATTCAGCTGTGTTTATAGTGTGACTTATATATTTAAAATATGTTTTGGACTGCAGTCCTGTACAGCCTTAGTGTAGTGCAGTATGTCCGCATGAGGACCTATAGTACGCTGATATATCCCACCCCTATCCCCTCTTACTGAAAAGCCTCTGAAGTCTCCTGCATGGCAGAAGCATCTGACAAAATGATACAAATGATGCAAAATGATTACAGCAACAGTGACATCTCCAGAGGACCCTGGAGAATCTCAGGGCTGATGTCATCATTTAATGTCTGGCTACAGTGACATAGACTCTTCTGCAATCCTGTCTACTCCCCACAAAACACAGAATGGCAGGGTGAGGGGGTGGTGGAGAGGTTTGGAGTTGTTCAGTAAATTCAGGGGAGGACTTTGGCCTCTGCAGTGGAGTAAGAGAATAGCAACCTCTCCAGTGCCAAATTAAGACATACACACATGTGGGGGAAACTTAGAGCATCTGTATGTCCCTAGCAGTATGCCAGCCTTAGGTTGTTAGTCCCTTGGGGCAGAGAACTTTCATATCTGTTCATTGTGAAGCACCAACAATACAAATGGCACTATGCAAATCAGGACTTCTGCAGACCGCCCAAGAGTACAGTGGCTTTTTCATACAACAAAATTATAGCACAATGATTCATTTTAACTTCCACGGCTGCATCTCATGGAATTCTGGGGTTTGTAATTTTGAGCTCCCTGACTACAAATTCTAAATAATCCTCCCTAAACAGCAAATCCTAGAATTCTGTAGGACAGAATCATGGCAGTTAATGTGGAATCATAGTAGTAAAATATTGTAGTGTGATAAGGCCTTTAGTGAGCAAGAACTTCCTGATTCTAAGAGCTGTTCAACAGTGCAAACCTCAAAAGATTGTAGACTCTCCTTTTTGGGAGGTTTTTAAATACAGGATGGATGACCATCTCTTAGGGATGCTTTAGCTGTGTACTTCTGCATTGGCAGGCAGTTCAGTATAGATGACATCATCATCTTAGACCTCTACTTGTTCATTCTGTTGCATGTATAGACTAGGAAAAAGAAAGAGGAGAGATACAGGAAGGGAAAGAAGAGAACATGGCATTGAGCCCTCCTCAGTTTAGCTGTTTGGTTAACAGCAGGCCCTGTGAATACAAGCTCTATAAGATTAAGCAGAATCTTGACTTGACTGTCATGCATTCTGAAGCAGCTTCACCAGAGGGAGCTAAAGCAATATATTTAGATTCTAGTGTGCAAGATTAATGCAATTGCAAAATATTACAACATTCTGTATTTAAGTTAACATTTCTTCAATTGCACCACTGTTACTGTTGTTACTGTTCAACTTATAGAAGCACACTTTTTCAGATCAGTGGTGTATATGTTGTAAAAGAAGACAAGAGTTTCAATAAAATTACTTGCAAAAGATAAAACTCGCTAACAGGCTGTGTCTCCTTGAGTAATTTTCTTCTTTGAGTATAATAGATATATAATAAGAAATAGGAGTTTCAGGGATATCTAGAGAATGCTGGGAGTTCCCTAGAAATACTTTGGGATGGGGAAACATCATATAGATCTCCCAATAAAAATGGTGTGTACAGGAGCAAAACTTGGGACTTTCAGAGACTTCTTCTTGTCTGGAGAAGCTCTTAGTCTCTGCATTGTCACTTTATTAATGTATGAAGTGACATTTATAATAGCAGAAGGACACCAGGGCAGTGCTGCTCTCACAGCAGCCAAGCAGAGATATTCCTGAGAAGCCTAGAAGGACAACATGAGTATTCCCCAGCAATTAGCACTGAAAGACATACTGCTATTCATACTGTAGGTAATATATAGCCATCCTGACTGGTACCACCGATAGCCTTATCCTCCAGAAATTTATCTAATTGCCCTTTAAAGCTGTCCAGTTTCTTGGCCATCACAACAGTTAATGGTAACTAATGCCATATTTTCACTGTGCACTGTGTGAAAACATATTCCTTTTCATCTACATCTCCTGCCACATGGTTTACTGGAAAACACTGGGTTGGGGTGCTGCATTAAGAGAAATGGTGGTAACATCACACAGCACTTTCTTTACACCAGCGGTTCTCAACCTGTGGGTTGCGACCCCTTTGGGGGTCGAATGACCCTTTCACAGGGGTCGCCTAAGACCATCGGAAAATACGTATTTCCGATGGTCTTAGGCTCCATTCCCTCCTCAGTGGTGGTGCGCAAGCGCAAGCCACACACTCACGTCCTCCTGCCCTCTTTGGCCAAAGGGGGCAAGAGGACGCGCGCATGTGGCTCACGCTTGCGCACCACCACTCCTGGGCCTTTTCCGCACGTTACCTTATCGAGGAGGTGGGGGGTTCTGTTCGCGCAAGCAGGTTCTTGCATGAGGCGCTCTCTTCGCTGCTCCTTCGTCCCGCAGCTGGCTTCCTGGTTGTTTGACCGCCCCTTCCTTCCTTCCACAGTGCAGCCTGGGAGAGCGGCTCCTCTTTCCCTCCCTGCCCGCTCCCTCCCGTTCCTTGCCAGCAAAGTGCCAGCAAATAATAAATAAATAATTTTATGGTTGGGGGTCACCACAACATGAGGAACTGTATTAAAGGGTCACGGCATTAGGAAGGTTGAGAACCACTGCTTTACACTCTTCCCTCCACCTTCACGGATCTGACCTTCACGAATTTGATTCATGAGGCGCACGTGCCTCCCCCATTCTCCTCTTCTCATTCCCTTGCATTTTGTCAGGTGTAGAGAAGAAAGGCAAGCACTGGGCAAAAGGTTAAGAAATGGGGGGACACTGCATTGCCTTTCTTCTCCCCTCCAGAGTACCCTTTCCCATTCTCTTGCCTCTGGCACCGAGAACTTGCACGAAGTCAAAAGGCAAGGGAATGTGGCGGGAGAGGGGGGAACTCATGCAGAAAATACTTGAGTAATGTTGTCAGCAAGCTACCTAGCACAACTCCAAGTTCCCTTTCTTGATCAGTCCCTGCCAACTCAGATGCCATATGTGTATACATTGTTAGCATATAAATGTGTGTGCGTGCGCGTGCGTGCGTGCGTGTTTTTACCCCAACATGTATCCATTTATACTTGCTTACACTGAAATGTATTTGGCATTTTAATGGCCATTCTCCCACTTTAGACAGATGGACTTGTTTTCTTTTGGATTTGTTTGCTATTTCTTTTTTTGTTAAAAAAACCTAATAATTTGGAAATACTATTTATTATTATTGGAACTAATTAAAAGGCACCTGTCCCAACACAGATCTTTAGAAGACTTCAGTGCATACATCACTCTATTGAAAGAATAAACCATTTATTATTACTCTATGCCAGTCAGTCACAGCTCAAGAAATCTGATGGAAGGTGGCAACCAGCATTTTTTCTCCAGTGTTCCAGGGACTGGCACTATATATGTGCCTATTGGCTACAACTGTTTCCTTCTTTTATAGAAAGTGAACAGCAGCACATGGCTCAGAGACTGGTGCTAGTCCGCAGACCACCACTTTGAGTAAAACTGCTTAATGACTTCTGCTTTTTTTTAACTAGGTACCAGTTCATGAGAAGACCTTCCCCATTATTCCATGATTGGTGATTTTTTTTTTTAGGAGCCTTTGCTGAGGGACTTTGGAAAGTTCAAATAGACACTGTCTACCACATTATTCTTATCCACATGCTTGCTGCCAATCTCAAGCAATTCCAACAAGTTAATGAGACAGGGATTAGCTTTGCAAGAAACCATGTTAATTCGCCTCCAGTAACACTTGTAACTCTATATGATTGATAATTTTATCTTTAATACTGCTTTCCACCAATTTATGTGGAACTCACAATTTCCCAGAGCCATTCCTTCTGAATTCATTTTTAAAAATGAGTACTAAACTGCCCACTGTCTAGTCTTCCAGAACAGAAGCTGATCTTAGCAACGTGCTATATGAAGGTAAACAAATTCATATTTAATTTTACAAATTCTCAGATAGATATAATTTTGACACAATGGTTGCTTTCTTCTCAATCTGTAGTCTAGAACATGGAAAGGAATTGTGGAACCCTCCAGATGTGGTTAGATTGCATCCCCCAGCAATTCTAGCCAGCAGAGCCAGTGGTATGGAATGCTGGCAGTTGCAGTTCAACAACATCTGGAGGGCCAAAATCTTTTTGCTAATACTAGTAACTCTTGGATTTAGACCTGTAGTATGCATTGCAGCTGGATTATTATTGTGATGTTGAACAATTCCCAAGCATTCTATAGAGATTTGATCCTCTTGACATTCTCCTTACGTTTCCTTTAAACAACAACAACGGTGCCTTCATTTGTGGAAAATTTCCTCTGTTTAAATCAAATGTGACTCACTTGGTAATTCCTCACTTGTATAAAAAAATTAATTTGATACTGTAATAATTATCAGCAACACACACACACCTCCTATTAGATCCTGAGCAGCATTTAGGATTAAGTCAAGGATTATTTTTTCTCTTATTAGTTCCCTGGACAACAATCACTTGGACTCTCTGGAAAATTTTCTTCTTTTTTGTGATAAGCATAAGAATTTAACCAGACTATATAAGGTAAAACGGAAGTTTGAAGCTGTACAACACATATTTTAGGAAAATTCAGATGTCATGCTTATATACGGTATGGCAAGAATATGATGGATAAAGAATTTAGTGAACATTACTTAAGAAGAACTCTGCTAAGAATCTGGTTACAATATAAATCTATACTTTGTCCTAAAATTTCTTTATGGGTATCCCCCTAAGAGGCATTTCATAAGAAGGAAAAATGCATTCAAGAGAAATAATTGACATATAAAGATTTACTGAAGTACCAAGGAGAAAATTTCTTACTGAAAATTCAAGAGGAATTATGATTGGAGAGAACTGATTGCCCCTGGTTTCTTTACAGGCAAATGTTTGAGAGATTCAAGATTGACACCAAAGAATTTCAGAAGAAAATCAATCTGTGCTTTGTAGATCATTGTGCTTCGTAGATCACAGCAAAGCCTTTGACTGTGTACCTCTCAAAAAACTGTGGATCACTCTTAAAGAAGTGCCTGTGCCCACAATACTTGATTGTCTTGATGCATAACCTGCACTCAAGACATGAGACTACCATCAAGACAGAATATGGACAAACACAATGGTTTTCAACTGGCAAAAAGGTCGGGCAAGGCTGTATTTCGTCACCCTACCTGTTTAACTTGTACACTGAACATATCAAACATAAAGGAAGACAAGACTTGGCGAAAGGAGGCTAGAAAACTGGAGGAAGGAACAGCAACAATTTAAGAAAAGCAGATAGCACCATACTACTAGCAGAAAACTATATTACTAGCCCATATTACTAGCAGTGTGATGCGGCAGCCAATGTGATTCTTAGTTGCATCAATAGGAGTATGGGGTCTAGATCAAGGGAGGTAATAATACCACTCTATTCTGCTTTGGTTAGATCTCATCTGGAATACTATGTCCAATTCTGGGCACCTCATTTCAAGAAGGATATTGACAAGCTGGAGCGTGTCCAGAGGAGGGTGACCAAAATGGTAAAGGGTCTGGAGGCCATGTCCTATGAAGAATGGCTTAGGGAGCTGGGGATGTTTAGTCTGCAGAAGAGAAGGTTAAGAGAGGACATGATAGCCATGTTTAAATATTTTAAGAGATGTCAAGAAGGGAGTGGGCTTGTTTTCCGCTTCTTCAGAGACTAGGACAAGGAGCAATGGATTCAAACTACAGGAAAAGAAATTCCTGAACCTCAGGAAGAACCTCTTGATGGTCAGAGCTGTTTGGCAGTGGAATATGCTGCCTTGGAATGTGATGGAGTCTCCTTCTTTGGAGGTTTTTAAGCAGAGGCTGGATGGCCATCTGTCGAGAGTGCTTTGATGGGGGTTCCTACACGGCAGGGGGTTGGACTGGATGGCCCCTGTGGGTCTCTTCCAACTCTATGATTCTATGATTCCAAAAGAGCAAAGCCATGGAATGATTACTAGTAAAGGGTCAGGGCAGAAAGTGCAAAAGCAGGCTTACAGTTGAACATTAAGACAACAAACAAATTTTATGGGCTGGAGAGAAACCAGACTACAACAAAAATAATGCCCAGGGATGATTTACATAACTTTAAAGCAGATGATGAAAACATTGAAATAGTTCAAGATTTTCCATAACTTGGCTCAGTCATTAATCAGAATGGAGACAGCAATCAAGAAATCAGAAGAAGACTAGGACTTGGAAGGGCAGCTATGAAGGAAATAGAGAAGATCCTCAAGTGTCAAAATGTATAATTTAATATGGAGGTTAGGATTGTCTATGTTATTGTATTTCCAATTTCTATGTATGGTTGTGAAAGCTGGGCAGTGAAGAAAGCTTGACAGGAATAAATTCAACTTTTTAAAAATCTGGTGCCAGAGAACAGTTCTACAGATACCACAGACTTCTGAAAAGACCAATAAATGGGTTCTAGAGCAAATAAGAGAGCCAGTGTAGTGTAGTTTCTTGAGTATTTGACTACAATTCTGGAGACCAGGGTTTGATTCCCTGCTCGGCCATAGAAACGCACTGGGTGAGCTTAGGCATATCCTACACTCTCAGACCCAGAAAACCTCATGATAGGGTGGTCTTAGGGTCACCATAAGTTGGAAATGACTTGAAGTCCAAAACAACAACACAGCAAATAAAGCCGGAACTGTCCCTAGAAGCCAAGTTTATTGAAATTGTCTTACTTTGGCCATATCATGAGAAGACATGACTCTCCAGGAAGACAATAATACTTGGCAGGAGAGAAGGCAGTAGGAAAAGAGAAAGTCAGTATTACAGATGGATGGCCCCAATAAAGAATGCTACAGCCCTGAGTCTGCAAGACCTGAGCAAGGCTGTTGCTGATAGAGTGACTTAAGAGATCTCTAATTCATAAGATCACCATAAGTCAAAGTCAATTTGACATCAACAACAAACAACAATATGAGTATAATTGAAGTTGTGTATTATTAAAACACTGTCCCCTTTGAGTGCTTCCCTGATGTAATTGGCCATCTCAACATCACCTGAGTAATTTGGTGGTAATAATAATAATAATAATAATAATAATAATAATAATAATAATAATAATAATATTTATTTCTATCCCGCCTCTCCCAGTGGATCGAGGCGGCATTACAAAATATACAAACACATTGTCCACAGCACTAAACTAATTTGGGGAGCCTGGTATGGTCACCCAGACAGCTGCTGCGGAGAAATGTGCCTTTTTGAGTCTTCTGGTTTGTCTAGCTTTATATCTTCTTTGACACCATGGTGGTAACTTTGTCATCTTAACAAGAGTAAATAATTTTGTTCCTTGTTCTCATTCTCTGCTGTGTAAGGGGGAACCGCTATTACTATACAAATTACAATAAGCTGACTTCCTTATTCATCCTAATTCAAGTAATTTACATTGGAGTCTCCCTCTCAGATTCCTCAGCTGGAATATAGCAATTTTCAGAACATCATGGTATCATGCATACTTCCAGTGGCACAGAACAGAACATTGAATCATGTCATTTCCCCCATCACCAAATTGCAATGCTGGAAAAGCTGTTACTGGCAGAACTTGTCTACCCTTCAAAGAATCTTTAAGATTCTTTAATCTTTAATTAGGAGTGGGGAACCTTTGCAGAAAACCTATGATGGGAGTCTACAAAAACTCTGGAAGGTCCAAATGTTCCTATCATTATTGTGTGCCTTCACTTTCTGACTTACAGCAACCCTATCATGGGGTTTTCTTTGCAAGACTTGTTCTGGGGTGGTTTGACATTGCCTTCTTTTGAAGCTGAGAGAGTATGACTTTCCAGAGTCACCCAGTGGATTTCCCTGGCCTCGTGGGAATTCAAAACATAAATCTCCCAGAATTCTAGTCCAGTGCTCAAGCTACTATACCACAGTAGCTTTCAAGTTTCCCTACTCCCTTTCTAAGGTTGCACTTTGCACTTGATCAATCTTATCAAGTCCCTGATTTTTTAAAAAATAAAAATAGTTCTAACAATGAGCCTGAAGTTTTCCTGGCTCTGATCTGTATGATACTAAAGCAGATAGATGAACAGAGCAAAACGGAGAAGAGTACCTAATCTGCTCAGCTTTTACATCACTCTGTAAGCAGAGGAGAAAATAGGATGTGTGAATCAGAGAGGTGTGAAATTTGAGCATATGGTGTTAGCATGTGAAACTGCCTTATGCTGAGTCAGACAATTTATCTGCATAGCCCAGTACTGTATATTAGAATTAGCAGTGGTTGGCTTTTGGGAAAAGAATTTTTCCTGTTTTTCCCACTGGGTATGGTGTGTGCTGAATTCTGAATCTTCTACATGCAAAGCATGTACCCTGGACTGAGCTCTTCCCTCACATCCAGCAGCTTTGATTTGTCATTTTTAGTATAACTCCTATCTTTCTACTTAACACCAGGAATATCACAATGTAACCATGAGTTATACAAAAAATAACATAAAGATTTTTAAAACTCAAATGTTTTTTATTAGAACAACTCAAAACTCTCTTAGGATCAGTGATTTAAATTTACAAAAATATACATTTGGCTGGAGGGTAAATGTGACGAGGGGTTGTAATTTCATACTTATTTTTCCATGGAAGATTTGGTTTGGAAATGGAGAAGAATCCTTTTCTGGAACAACTAAAGTTATTGCGTGTGATTTTCTATATGCTAGTTATTTAACAGCCAACAGTATGAGATATGAGAGCCAGCGTGATATATAGTGGCTTGAACGTTGGACTACAACCCTGCAGACCAGCATTTGATTCCTGTTCAGCCATGGAAACCTACTGGGTGACCTTGGGTGTGTCACACACTCTCAGCCTCAGAAAACCCTGTGACAAGTGTGCCTTAGGGTCACCATAAGTTGGAAATGACTTGAAGGGACACAACAACATGACATAGATTAATTCCTGCCATGTAAGTAGGTATGGAATTGTACTCCATTCTGTATACTTATGCAGGTGGAAGCCTAATTAAATGCAGTGGGCCTTACTTCTAAATAAATGCCAATTAAACCAGTATACATAAAATATATAACTAAATATACTTTGTTGTTTTCGTGTGCCCTCAATTTGTCTTTAACTTATGGTGACTCTAAGGCAAATCTATCACAGCATTTTTTGTGTCTGAGAGTATGTGACATGCCCAAGGTCACCCAATGGGTTTCCATGGCCGAGTGGGGAATCGAATCTTGGTTTCCAGGGTCATAGTCCAATGCTCAAACCATTACACTACACTGGCTCTTAAATATTCTTTACTGCACACAATGTTTCTCTAATTATATAACATCTGCCCAAAGAACTGGGCAAACGAAACACAAATTCAAGACTCCAACTTCTTTCCAACTTAGCATGTAGGTACGTGTGACTTTCTTCACCAGGTGCAGTTCAGGTACAGGCAAAAGTCAATGGATGTTTTCCTAACAAATTAAATGTGGCATTCAGGGCATTTGGACTTACAGGTGATACTCTTGTTTTCTGTAGATGGTTTTAAAGGTGATGATTTCCTTAAAGTTAGTCCAGGTGATGTCACGATTCAATTCCAATGACACTGTCCAGGATACGATAACTTTTTGTTCAAGTATCAGAAGTGACTTTAATTGAGCAGGAGACAAGAAAAGCAGGCTTTTGCTGATACCTCTTGCAAGGGTTTTGTTGTGAGAAAAACGGTTGCACTTAAGATAATTTACCATGTGCAGCAGATATGCTCAAAATACCTTCAGTGACTGGCAACATACATGAACAGAGTATCACTTGCAAGTTCAGCTATGTAATAGAAGTTATAAAGAGCAAATACTGGTACTGTGGATGACACATGCAACATGTTGGAAAAACAACTATAGACCTTTGTACCCATTTTAGATATCACAAGTCAGCAGTCAGGACAAGAAAAAGACTAGCTGCTGCAAAACGCTGTGATTTAAACTATCACAACTGGTTACGCTTAGAAATATCGTACAAGAAATATCATCCAGTCTTGGGGCACTGCAAGTACGACAAAACTGGACAAATGAAACATTTTCTTATGGAATTAGAAAAAGAGTGGAGGAAGAGCCACATGTATTGTCTTGGCCTGGGTAAAAATGCTATCAGTAAATAAAACACAGTATAACATATCTATTTATTTATTTCAGCTACTTATGTCTGAAATTTGCCCTTCAATTTTCTGTGGCACTCAAGGTGGATAAAAATAAAATGAAATAAAAGCAAAATAAGATGAACACACTTACAACATGGTTGTTATTGTGTGCCTTCAAGTTATTTCCAACTTATGGCAACCCTAAGGCAAATCTATTGTGGGGTTTTCTTGGCAAGATTTGTTCAGAGGGGATTTGCTTTTGCCTTCCTCAGAGGCTGAGAGAGTATGACTTGCCCAAGATCACTAGTGGGTTTTCATGGTTGAATAGGGATTCGAACTCTGTTCTTCAGGGGCTCAAAGCACTACATAACTCTGGTTCTTATGTTACCCTGTATGTTGGGGGGTCCTGGGAGGGGCGCCCAAATAACCAAATAAAAACACAAGATGGGGAAATTAAGCTCGAGTACTCTCTTACGCTAACGAGAGGCAGGGTAACTCTAGCTAGGATCTTTCACCCTATGTATACAGCGTCAGGTCAGAGAGCAGCTAGACAAGGTTTTAAAGTAACAAATAATATTTTATTGAAAACAAGAAACACAAAAGACAAGACATACACTAACTAACTGAGAAATAGAAATGGAGAGCTTTTGGGGAATGGGTAATACGACACCTGGTCTTGTAGTCCTGGAGAGAAGATGAGGTTGCAGGGATGGAAGCTCAGCACGGTTCGCTGAGGGGAGTTCACTGGACAAACCAATAGCAAGGTGGGATGGAAGTCCAAAGTGTTCCAAAAAGGGAGGCAGACGCAGTTATTGGGAACTGAGGGGAAAACTTCACTGGACAGAGTGGCAGCAAGGCTGGATGGAAGTCCAGAGTGATCCAAGGAAGTGATCCAAAGTGTTCCCAAAAGTGGGGACTTTTTATAGGGTGGGTTTTACCTACAAGCCATGCCATGCTCGGTGAGAACAAAGGAAATTTGGAGCTGGACAAAAGAGTTGGAAAAGGTCAGGTTTCGCATGATGAGCTTAGCACTGGATGACAATAGTATGGCCAGTATGCTGATGGCCCGACATAAAGGAATGGCTTGGCCCTTGGCTGTGTGTCTTTGTAGAGATTCGTGCTGAGCAAGGCCGGTTTGCAAGAGGGTTTTTCCCTGAAGCATCGGAGAGGCTTAAGTTGCCTGCCTAAAATGAGGTTTGGAATGTACAACCATTAATGGCCGCGCCCAATACGTGCTTGTCCAGTGGACCTCTGCAAACACGTGGGGAAGGGTGGCAGAGAAAGGTCAAGTAAAGGCTGAATTATTTGATATCAAAAGGATATCTAGTGCTCTCACCAGACATATCATAACCGTGATAACACTTGCATTTCTAACATAAAACAGATGAATTCAGGCTATTTTGAAGGGATGCCAAGTAGAGGAGGGAGAGGGCTTGTTTTCTGCTGCTCCAGAGGCCAGGACAAGGACCAATGGATTCAAGTTGCAGGAAAGGAGATTCCACCTGAACCTCAGGAAGAACTTCCTGACGGTCAGGGCTGTCCGGCAGTGGAATATGCTGCCTCAGAGTGTAGTGGAGTCTCCTTCCTTGGAGGTTTTTAAGCAGAGGCTGGATGGCCAGCTGTGGGGAGTGCTTTGTGGGTGTTCCTGCATGGCAGGGGGTTGGACTGGATGGCCCCTGGGGTCTCTTCCAACTCTACATTTCTGTGATTCTATGATTTCCTCACTACATTGTTATAGTGCTATTATTCCACTTTCAATCTCCTGTGGAATTCTGGGGTTTGTAGTTTCCTGAGGTCAAAGAGCTCTCTGGCTGAGGATTCTAAAGGCCCCTCCCTAAACTGCAAAGCCCAGGATTCCATAGGATGTTGAAAGTGGAATAATAGCGCTATAACCGGGTAGTGCGTCAATGGCCTCAGACTCATGGGGTAGAACGCACCGCAAGGGACATCTAGTCCAACCCCCTGCCATAGAGACGGAGTAAAATGATTTGCTTAATAAAAGGTACGAGCACACCCGCTATTAATATAAGCGCACAGAACTACTGGCACTTCCTTCGTTCTCTCAGTTGTCACAACACTGTTACGGAAGTCGTTCCTCCCTCTGCGCATGCCTACTACTGACTATTCCTCCCTCTTCGCTCAGAAGGGTCATCCTTCTTTTTTTCCACCCGAGTCTCCGCCCCGCCTCAGCAACCTCTCACCAGGCCCAAACGCCGCATGCGCAGAGGCGCGGTAAACAGGGGAAGGGCTGGGCTCGTGCCACTTCACGGCGCGAACGTTTTCGTGGGCTTCCCTTCCTTCGGCGTCGGACTGGAGCAGGCGATTTCCTTCCTCCTCGTGCGCCTGCGCGCAGGCCTTACATCCGGGCACTGGGGCAGGATGAATGCTCCTTTCCAAGATGGCGGCGGAGGGAGGAGGGAAGGAGATGAACGAGATTAAGACCCAGTTTACCACCCGCGAGGGGCTGTACAAGCTGCTGAGCCACTCGGAGTACAGCCGGCCCAACCGGGTGCCCTTCAATTCGCAGGGCTCCAACCCTGTCCGCGTCTCCTTCGTCAACGTCAACGACCAGAGTGGGAACGGCGACCGGCTCTGCTTCAATGTGGGCCGGGAGCTCTACTTCTACATTTACAAGGGGGTCCGCAAGGTAACGCGCTGAGGAGGGGCGAGTGTGGTTTCGAGTGGCCGCTCGTCACGTCGAGGGAAAAAGGAGCGCGTGAGGGTGGCAGGAGGCAGAGGGACCCTCGGCCCTGTGGCTGCCTCTCCCCGTGGAAAGGGGCTGGCTGGGGCAGCAGCCTCTGAGGCACAGGAGTTGTCAAAGCGTTTCCTCACCCCTTTCTGAGCCACTGAACAGCCTTCTTCTGTATGCCTTTTCATCTGATGGGTGGGGGAGGGGCGCAGGTGGCAGACTCCTGTCAAATAACTGATATTATTCCTTCCTTTGGTCTGGCGAGAGGCCTGGAAGCCATGCCCTATGAGGATAGACTTAGAGAGCTGGGTATGTTTAGTCTGCAGAAGAGAAGGCGAAGAGGGGACATGATAGTCATGTTTAAATATTTGAAGGGATGCCACGTAGAGGAGGGAGAGGGCTTGTTTTCTGCTGCTCCAGAGACCAGGACAAGGAGCAATGGATTCAAGCTGCAGGAAAGGAGATTCCACCTGAACCTCAGGAAGAACTTCCTGACAGTCAGGGCTGTCCGGCAGTGGAATCTGCTGCCTCGGAGTGTAGTGGAGTCTCCTTCCTTGGAGGTTTTTAAGCAGAGGCTAGGTGGCCATCTGTCGGGAGTGCTTTGAGGGTGTTCCTGCATGGCAGGGGGTTGGAGTGGATGGCCCCTGTGGTCTCTTCCAACTCTACATTTCTATGATTCTATGGTGGAGTGGTTTTTCTGGCTCCTCAGTGACACAGGTTCCACGGGATTCTTAGTGCTATGGAAAGTCATTCTCAATTTCTTAAATAGTTCCTCGGCTTGGAAAGTTTTGATGCATTCTACCCATCTCAGGAAGCACCAATGATTGCTCTGGAAGTTTGTGTGAGCTGAACACTAGATGATTTTAAACTGGTTAATTAAACTCTGGAAGGATGGAAAGTGAGGGGAACGGGTGGAGCCCTTTTTTCTCTTTGCTTTGTTTTAATAATCAAGTAATCTTAGTTAAATTTGTTGTGGTGTTCCAGGAGCGTTTAGACTTTCAAGTGCTATGTCTTTCTTTGTAAGAAGAAAGTTGTGTTATCTTTACTGTACTGTTCTTGTCTTTATTTATAGGAGGAATCAAACCTGGATATGTGTATTGGTCTCTAGTGTGAGTTGAGTGCAAAATAATAGACAAGGAAATAGATTTAGCGGCAGCATTCTGAAGTGTGTGTGTGTTTTTTTAGTACCTTGGTTTTAATCAGAAAGTCTGGAGTTCTTAGTGTTGAAAGTGAGGAGTTTCAACAACATTTGTTTTGGGATTAGATGTGAAAAAGAGGAAGATAGGTCTTTTTTCAGTTAGAATATGTTCTTCAAGTAGTGAGAGCATTTGTGCACTTAATGAAAGAGTAGGTGCTTATGTGAGAGTCCTGTAGAAACAACTTTCCCAGCCCTTCTCTTGTGAAGTATGCAATCATTGTTTACCTTCCTTGCTGATACATTTTAGAAAATCTGTGCATCCATATGTATGTGGAATGTCTAAATCTGATGAGATTTAGTACCTTTTAAAGAAGGGTAGGCATAAATGTCAGGTCTGCTAAATTATGCTGAAATACCTATTTCTTATTTGATAGTAATGTTGAGTTGTAAGTTAAATACATGTAACTTTGACTGAGGATCTAACCCAGTAAGTACAGTTATGTGTTTACTTACATTGTAAGGCCTTGCAAGGAGTAAAGCCTGAAATCTTGTGCACTAACATCTGTGCAGTCAGTATACATATATGGTCCTTGGACTTGAAAAAGAGGATTAATTATTGGAACATGGGTCTGTAAAAACAAGGATATGCTAACTAATATTGTAAATTAACCTTAGTGGACTTGTTTCTTACTTTGCTAAATCTTACTTGTTTGAACTTTATAGCTTCTATGGCTCTTTGTAAATTGCTTTGGCCTAGTAATTCAAATAACTTGGTAAAAATGTTATCTTTTCTCAACTATAGTCTATATCATATTCAGATCTGTTTTTTCTAACATAATGTTTCCAGTCAAGTTGCACAGGTGCAAATTTTCAGTATGCCACTAAGAACTTCACTGCACATGCCATCAGTGTTGTACTGTGCAATTTTTGCATTGCAGTTGTAGAAAAAAAGTATGATCAAAAATAATATAGATATGTAACAGATCTTGAAGGGACAATTTATAAGCAAGAAGCAATCAACAGAACAATCACAACTTTTCTCTTTGTTGAAAAGGAGCATTTTAAATATATCGTCTCCAATAAGCTTTGTTTGTATAAGGTTTTAAAAGATAGCGGTGACATCAGGCAGTACTTCAATATGTTGATGTACCTAGAGACATTTGTAATTTTATGAGTGTGTGATGAGGCTGTGGTCTCCTGGCTTATAAAAAAAATGCTACAGATAATATGGGCTGGTATGGATAGGGCAGCTTTTCTTAGATTACTTGGAAAGATGAAAAGAAGGAAAGAAATCTTGCAACAACTTTAAGACTTAACTTATTTATGCTAGTATAGGCTTTTGTGGATTTCAGTTAACTCCTGAGATGCACCGATAGAGTATAACATTGAAGCCATATTTGATGCATCAGGTGACGTATGTCACATGATGCAGCCTTTCCCAGCTTGGTGCCCGGCACATGTGTAGAATTAAAGCTTCTATCATCCCATTTCAGAATGGCCATTGGGGCTGTGCTAGCTGAGGATGTTAACTCCAAGCAACTGGAAGGTGCCAGGCTGGGACAAGGTGGTCTACAGAATTCATTATTTTTATTGTTCAGTGTTACATAAAAACTCTGTTTTACAGATTCATTCTAAGGTGGTGTTTACTGGTTCAGGTGATAATTTATATACTTTTAAACAACTTTTCAAATAAATTTCCCAGAAAAATTAGTAGTAGTGAGGAGACAGTGTGGCACATTGGTTTGGGAAGTCAGGGCTCAAACTGTTACGCCACCATGGAAACTCACTGGCTGAACTTGGGCAGATTCCACTTTTTCTGTCTTAGAGGAAGGCAATGGCAAGCCCTCTTGGAACAAATCTTGCCAAGAAAATCCTGTGATATGTTCACTGTTGGAAACAATTTGAAGGCAATAGCAGTGGAAATTTGAAACAGTAATGTGGCTTCTGAAAACATAACTTTGCTTAGGGTTTATAGTGCTCAAATCAAAGTTCAAGTACTAAAAAAATTCTGAGTTTTTCTAGCCTTTGATTTTTTATTTATGTTTGTGTTTGTTACTTTAAGGCCTTTTTATGGAAACTGTTTCCTTAAAAGTTCCTATTGACTTCATCAGTTATTTGGTTCTCAAGCTGTTGACTGCAAAATATTCTCTCATGTTATTGTCCTTTACTGACTAACTAGAGAGTGTTTACCACTGAACACAGCAGGACTTCCAAGTAAACACGTACAGGATTACATGGTAAATTTCTGTCTTGTACTTGGAGAGATTTCAACCATGAATCATCCTGCTTAACGTGGCCATATCTGAAAACGCATGGATTGCATACTATTTCTTTAAAACTAAACTTAACTCTAAGCATTGTCTGAACTGAGTAAATTAATATCTTCTGTCTTTGCACATCATAATCTCCTCTGTCCTCCAAGCTTCAGGGTTGAGAGATTTGACGTCCTTGTAATATTTTATAACAGTGATTCCCAATCTGAAGTATATGCATCCCCAGGGGTATGAACAGGGACATTTAGAGGTGCATAAAAAATTAAATAATTGTGGAAAAAGTCACATACACTAATAGTGTGAGGAAAGATGCAGGCCAAAAGCTGTGAAATTAATTGAACGTTATGATAATGGATAAAGCAGGTTTCCTTCATATTTAAGCTTGAAAAATGTCCCATTCCTTCATTTTGCTGTTGAATAAAATACAATAGAATTACTACTTTTAAGTGTGCTCAGGGGCTTACAAAGACCCAGCAGATTTTTTCTCCTTCTTTTTTACAGTAAATAACATCTATTTCAAGCTCTGGTTCTTTGCTGTATGGAGGGGAAAAGGCAAAAAATCCACTGGGTCCTTCCAAGCCCTTGAGCAAAACTAAAAAATTGTTTTGTGTTTATTTGTATTGTAAATTAAATCATAAGCTCCTTGGGGAAGGACTGCTTTGTTATGTAAAATCACATGTGCATTGATGATGCTGGTACTTAATTTCAGTTTCAAAAGCAGTTCATTATAAACCGTGGCACCAGTGTGGTGTAGTGGTTTGGGAGTTTGACTACAACCCTGGAGACCTGGGTTTGATTCTCTTCTCAGCCACAGAAACCCACTGGGTTATCTTGGGCACATCACACACTCTCAGCCCCAGAAAACTCTGTGATAGGTTTGCCTTAGTGTCTCAATAAGTCAGAAATGACTTGAAGACACACAACAACAGTAAAGCATGCAGAGTGGTTTGCTAAGTTTGAAAACTCCATCCAGATTTTCTTCTGAGTATATTGGATTTGCGTGTGTATGTGTGTGTTTTAATCTTGACTTTTCAAATCATTTTTGCAGATTATCGTAGCATAGTAAAATATTTAAAATATCTTATTTCAGTTATAATCAGTATTATATTCAAACTTGCTAAATTTTTAGGATTCAAGAATTTTCATGGGATTTCCTCCATATGGTTTTAAGCGGTTATTGCATTTATTGCTGACAAGAGATCTCCTGCTTCTCTAAGGCAGAAGTGTAGCTAAAAATGCATGCTTTGTTTCTCCCCCTCTAATTTGTGACACAGGCTTGTTAAGATCCAATCCTATTCCTATTATCACTCATTATCTCTAAAAGTATATATTTTTTGTTTTAATTATTTCAAATTATGGTAGTACTTGCACAGTCTGGATTTGTTGTATTTATCTTCTTCATAGTAAATACAGCAGCCCTCCACATCTGTGGGATTCACTTTTGTGGATTTGATTCTTCATGGATTACTTGCTGTCACCTCTGCTGTCTTCCCATGCCATTTTTAATAGGGACTGCAAGCCTTGTGAGACTGAGAAACTGCAAATGAGGTTTGTAAGTCTCTATTAAAACAGATGTGGGGCAGCAGTGGAGTTGGCAGTAAGTCCCACCAGCTACCCATTTCTGCCTTATGAAGAAACCCTGATTCCTCAAAGGAATCTACAGTGTGTTGAATATGGTGATCATACTTTTTTGTATGTTAAGTATGGTTTGGGGGGAGGGCTAGAGTTATTCATGGTTTTTTCACCTTCACGAGAGTCCTGTGCCCCTAACCCTAGCAAATGTGGAGAGATGATTGTACTTTTATCCCATTTAGAAGGAAATATACTGTACTTCCTTTGAGAATAGGAGGTATTGGTATTCTAGGGCTTGCTGTTAAGGTAATGTCCAGAGTCAACTTACCTGGAAGTAAATTGCATAGTATGCTTGCGTTCTGCCTGATACAAGTTCTGTATGATATAAGCTGCATTGTATAAGACTTGAGTTCTGTCTTTGGGAGAAAGGCAGGCTGTAAACCAATTAATTGAACAAATAGTATCTTCTGCAAAGTTTTAATAGGGTAGACCTTCCTTTTAAAATATATATCAGGTAAAGTGAACATTGTAATTCATGCTGGTGGTTGAAGCAGATTCTAATTGTTCCATCTAATTTGTCATAAAGTGTGATCTTGCATATGCATTTGATCAGTCTGAACAATTTCTCTTGTGTCTGAGGATGTGTGTTGTCATTGTCTTTAGGTGAATTTTAAAGAACACATGGCTTTGCTAAAGTGTAGACTGTTTCTAGAGAGTTTAAAAGACATCCAAGCAAAATGAAGTACAGAGAATTCCGGCACTCTAGATCTGCTGTAAGATGTCCCTGCTTACTGAGGAGTCTGTCCCTGATGTTTTAGCCTGTCAAGGCAATCTGTTGATAAATAGTGACTGCTGAACTTGCATCTGTAAAGTAGTGATCCTGGTTTTTGTTCTTAAGTATTTGAAAGTTTAACCTACATGAAGAGAAGTGTTTCTAGAAATGTCTTGCTTCAGTTATGTATGCCTCCTCTCTTCCTTTACCGTAGCTGGTAGCAAATGGGTTTGAAACCACCTTTACACATTATCAGTGAGAATTTCTAGGTGATTATATATGCAATAAATAGAGAAAATGGGGTATCTTTTTTTGCTGCCTTGTAACTTAAAGTTTATTTCACTTTGTGTATGTTCCACACACAGCAGCAGTGTTCTGAAAGCATTAGTGTATTCTAAACTGTCCTTGCATATTGCAGAAACCCAGCTGTAACAATCAGTGCTTCTTTTTTTCAGTATTATGATGGAAGAGTGAATTATAGTAGGGATGGACTGATTTGATCTTTTGTAGTGTATTTTATTTCTTGTGAATCCCATTTACAAGCCTTACGTTTTAAATTCACAGAATGGAAGTACTTGCTCAGGGTCTCTAACAAGTTAAGGCATAACTAATCTGCTTTAAATGTACAATGTGCACTCTTACTTAAGAAATATTTGTTGGATCGAACCACCTTCTGTACTGGGGTGGGCAAGCCTCAGCAGGTCTGTGAGCCAATTTTATGCTCTCAGGAGCCCTACAGATGACTAAATATGCACCCCCCCCCGTGGAAAAAAGAAGCAACGAAGTGGTCAGAAGCCCATTACTGGCATGGTAACATGAAATATTTTTCCTGCTAAAGAACATAGGGGGCCCTGCAACCTACTTAAAGTGTATTGCTGATGCAGGAAGCTTCTAGTAGAGGTAATCTACCCTGTTGTCAGAAAAAGAGCAGTTTGGAGGAGTTGAGGGTGTTAGAGCTTCATTTCACCCCTCTATGTAATTCTCTTTCTGAGAGTTCTAACAACCAATAATGGGGCTATGAGAAATGAGCCCATTGTTCACTCTTATCTACTTTCTACCCACCCTTCATTATTAGATAGCATCTAGAAAGAAAGTTGATATTCTTCAACAGGCGTTGAAAATGTAGACTTTCCCACAATGACATTTATACCAGATCCTCAGGTGACTTGATAAATATTATTTTAATGCAGTATTAATTGTGTATGAAGGCTAATAATATGCATAATTTAATCATATGGGCTCTGTGACCTGCACAAAGACATAACAATTGTTTAATTGTCTTGGCTTTCTGTGTGCAGTATCACAGGCTTTAAGTAGTTGCCTATGGATAAGATACTTGCTCCTGAGTTCAGAGGCAGATGGTCTGCTGTTCATAGCTATGCTTGGTAAGAGTCCTAGACTTTGCTTTATGGATCCCATAGAATCCCAGGTTGTAGTCAAAGTGGTTGACAAACGGTACAGGCTCACTGGCTTTTATAATTTTGTATTTCGTGACTTTTGTTTCTTCAGTTTTTGTCCATGTAAACAATGTTTCTTTAGGAAAGCTGAATCAAGATGTTTCAGAGAAAATCACTGTATGAAATGAGCGGAGTCTGCCTTAGTTGACTTGGAAAGCAAGATGTGCATTTACTCTTGCTGTATAAAAGCTGCAGCATGTTCCTGTTAAATTTACTCTTGAGAAAGTTCGCTTTGTTAAGTGAGGCTGACTTGCATGCAAATGTCCGTTGGACTGTTACAAAAAGTTCTTCTGAAGATATTACGTAGTCATTCAGTTAATGGACTTCATCTCATGTCCATGAACTTCAGACCATTTATTATTGCATATCACTGTAGTGTGTTGTATACAGCACTGCTTTTGAAGATTGGAAATTCCATTTGGTTTAGGTTATAGCAGCTAATATGCATTTATTAACATTAAACTGTCTTAATTGACTGATCATTTGTTTCTAGACACAATTAAAGTGTTGATTTTGATCTCCAAAGTACTCTAGTTCCACTGTTCAGAAATCTAGAATGCTACTTTATCTCTTTGGATTACTAAAAATCTACTTCTCTGGGTGGCCCTCTTCCAGGAATTGGAAGGGTAGTGATCATGGAAGGCTTTCCCTTCATGATGCCCTTTCTAGAGAGATTCATAATATGTCTATGCTATTTCCTTTTAGATGTAAAATTTAGACAGTTCTTTTTTCTGTTCTTCAGGGGAAACAAGCCTTGTATAATATGCTGGATTTTTGTATGCTGTTGATTTTTTAAAATTATATTTGTTCTAGCTATTGTAAGCTGCCTTCCCTACCTCCCTGAACTAGGGAAAAGACAGAATATAAGTAAATAAGTATAAAATTTATAAAGCAGTTTTTAAGTTATTGTTTATTTGCTTAATTTTATTTGTGTTAAAATACTGTCACTATAAATTGCTTTGGAAGTGTAATATTAAAGCAGTACACAAAACATGGGCCTTTCCTCTGAGCTGTTGTCCTCTCCAACATTTGTTTATGCAACTCATTTGAGGGTTTAGGTGATAATACAGCTCCCAGATAATACCTGATTTCACTGAATTAGTTTGCAACCAAACTCTTCAGAGTTCCGCAAACTCTTCATCTTCAAAAATGTGTTTTTCTTCTTCAAAATCAATTTGGCAAAATATACCAGTTTGCCTTGGGGGCTGACCTAGATGTCACAGCAGCAGCCACACTTGTGCCTATCCTAATAACATGCAGAATGTCAAGGTGATCCTTTGTCTGACCACCATCCCACCCCGTTCTAGTACTGCAAATGAACTGTGCTACAAGAACTATCTCAGGATAGGGAGCTGTGAACGAGGAAGAAGAATTTATCCTCTCATGCTGACATGCCCCTTTGGATAAAATTAAATATCTGTAACCCCTGCTGACTTGGGTTTTTTTATTTGCCTTTTTCTCTGAAAATTTTTCATTCATTCTTTTTCTCTGGAAATTTTTTTTACAAAGTTTGAAGCCAGATTTTGAAAATCACAATTGAAAGAACAGTTACACAACAGAAAAAAATAATGATTTTGGCCATAACTCCATGTTTTGTGTTTGAAGAGAGAGTTTAACAGCTTCAACAGTGTCTGCTTCTGAAATTTTTGTTTAATGTAGTGGTGATCACTACAGTTCTGGGACTTTTATGTAACCTTGTTTGGGCATCATCTTATTTTAGTACTTGAGTGTGTATATGTTGGGCAAGATCCAGTGGTAGACCTCAGCTGGTGGAATGGCAGAATTCAGTGTAATCAGGAGGGAGTAATCTCCCTATCCCTGCAGTCTCTTGTGTGCTCACAAAACCAGTTGGTGGGTTTGGAATCCAAGACTTCTTTTTGAGGAGTGACATGAAAGAGCTCAGGGGAAAAGTAGGGAAGACGTTCAAGCACAATTTTGGATTTAGCTCCTTAAAACAGAAAATGTCACAGCTGTTTATATAAAAGATGTTCATTGTATGAGAAACCAGGTGTATTTGAAGTTGATACGATATGGTCTGGGTTTTAAACTTTTTAACATGGTAAAATGAGAATTCACTCTCTTTAATCCTTCAAATCTAAACTCATTGGAAAAGAAGTTAATAAGATTTCAAGGGTCAAAGAGTAGTTTCAAGCTATAAAATCTGTCAGTAGTTTGTGTAGACTTAAGAAGTCAGAAGGCAGACAACCAATCATATGTGGTTATATAACTTAATTTGTTACCAGAGTTCAAATTATTTAGACTGTCTAGTCAGGAGAACATAAGGAAAGCTTTCCTGGATCAGACCAAATGCTTGCCTAGTGCAACATTCTGTTTCTTGCCTCCAGCAAGCCTACAAGCAGGATATGAGACAAAAGTGTTTCCCACTTGTATTCTCTGGCAACCACTACTGAAAGTCACACCGCCTTAGATATTGGAGGCTATAACCATACCAACGTTTATACTTTATCATGTCCTCACTATTGATAGTTTTATTCTTCAGGCATGACGATACAGCCGCGATGGCCTTGTGGTGCTTTGGAGAGCTTTGTGGTGTAGTCTTGTCTGCCTCTGTGCAGAATTCAGTCCCATTAAGTTCGGCAAGGCTTATGTTGTAGGTCAGTAGGCATAGACTTGCTGGCTTGATGCAGCTGAAAAATTGGCTCCTGACATTTCTGTAGGAAAGATGCTTTTGTGTCTGTGTATATTAAGGGAAAATAATACTCCCCTATTTATCTTTGCTTATGGATTTTCTACAGCCTTTCTTGTCATGTACTGAGTTCTCAGTTCCATGTTCTGTCATTTGCACTGAGTTCCCTGGCAGGTGAGGGCTCTTCAGAACAGGTTAGTTTTTGAAGGGATGCCAGGTAGAGGAGGGAGAGGGCTTGTTTTCTGCTGCTCCAGAGACCAGGACAAGGAGCAGTGGATTCAAGCTGCAGGAAAGGAGATTCCACCTGAACCTCAGGAAGAACTTCCTGACAGTCAGGGCTGTCCAGCAGTGGAATCTGCTGCCTCAGAGTGTAGTGGATGCTCCTTCCTTGGAGGTTTTTAAGCAGAGGCTGGATGGCCATCTGTCGGGAGTGCTCTGATGGTGTTCCTGCATGGCAGGGGGTTGGACTGGATGGCCTGTGTGGTCTCTTCCAACTCTACATTTCTATGACCATGACTCTATGACTCTATTTGTCTAATCCCTCTAAAGCTGTCTGAGCTGGTTGCCATTGCTGTGTTGTGTGATAGGGAATGCCATATTATAGCTATGCATTAGGTTAAGGGCATCCTGACACTTTCTCTGTCCTGAATCTTGCTTGCCACTTTCCAAATTCCTTTAGCAGTCCTTTCATTTGTGAGAAGTTCTCTCTTCTGTAATCAGTTATGATTGTGCTGGGCTTCCTTGGTCGTTTTCCACTCATATAAATTAAATTTGATAGGACTGTGGTCACTGTTTCCAATCAGTTCACTCTCTGTGACATGGAGATTGAGATATCTGAAGAGTGACAGAATCTAGGGGCTGTCCCAAATAAACCACAGTTATTTGCTTTCAAATCCTGGAAATGAAGTGCTATGGAAACTAAAGAGATATGGGTAGATTTCTTGTCTTTTGAAGATGACACTCACTGTTTTGTTTTTTAACCTGAGACTGCTGAAATACACTTAGAAAAACAATGTTTTTGATCTTGGCTGTTAAGCTACTCTTGTCAGTATTTCAAATATTGTGCAAATGGTATTTATAAAGGTGCAAAGTGAGAGTGAGGCTGTGATGCTGTGTACAGCTGGAACTTTTATAAATAAACAGGAATGTAACAAATAGAATGCATCACTTGTACAAACATTCTAGGCCACAGGGAGACCAAGAAGGAGAAATGAGGAAACTGCAGTTCCCAGCTCTAGCTTTAAAGAAGATGATATTCAATATCGTTTGAAAATTTTGTTTTTAATGAATATTTAAAACTGAGCCTGTAGTACACAGTTTGTACAGCTGTTAAACTTACAGTTCCCTCTCTAGGAAATGTAGTGAAGCAACTTTGTCCTGCTGAATACAAATGAACCTTCCCAATGCATACATGTGCATGCTGCTTCCAGATTGATTTGGAATAGGTATCATACATTTGTATCATAACCATGAAGCTGTGATAGTTGAAGTGTCATAAATTTATAGTCCCGCTGTGCTTTGTTCACTGTGTGGCTTTTGGTTCATGTGGTACCAACTACATATATTATTTTAACTAAATTATATACCATTCTGGTAATTTACTGTATTCTTTATGGTGCAGCGTTTGTTGCCTATTTTGGCTGTTGCACATAATAGCCCAGTTTGAATAGCCACAGTGCAAACTGTGATTTGGTAACTGGGTGAACCATGAAAGAGCATCCTCCACACCCTGTTGTTCCTCATAGAATCAGAGAGTTGGAAGGGACTGCAAGGACTATCTAGTCCCTAAATGGGACCCACTCAACCTCCTCTATCACCCACCAAGCTGCTCTATTCCACTGTCAAACAGCTCTTAAAGTAAAGAAAGTATTCTTAAAATGCAGGTGGAATCTTCTTTTCTTTTTCTTTTTAAATTTAAATCCATTGGTTCATGTTTTGGTTTCTGGAGCAGTCATGTTCAACATGACATTCCTTCAGGTATTTGAGTATGGCTATTATATCATCTCTCCATTTTCTCTTCTCCAAGCTGTACATATCCAGCTCCCTAGACTGTTCCTCATAGGACTCTGTTTCCAGATCTTTTATGCTCCTGGTAGTCCTTCTCTGAGTATGTTCCAGCTTATCAATGTCCTTTTTGAAATGTAGTGCCCAGAACTGGACACAATATTCCTTTTGAGATATGACCAAAGCTGAATTACAGTGATGGTTTTACTTCCTTCCACCTGGATGCTGTATGCCTGTCAATGATGCCTAGAATTGCATTTTCTTTTTTAAACGTTGTGTCACACTGTTCACATGTGTTTAACTTCTGGCTTTTCAGAACTCTAGATTCTTTTTTGAGAACCAGTACCACACTACTACTGAGTGTAGTATAGTGGTTTGAACATTGCTCTAGGATTTTAGGAAACCAGAGTTCAAGTCCCTGCTCTGCCATGGAAACCTATTGGGTGATTTTGGGCAAGTTAGCGGAGGGCAATAGCAAATCCCTTCTGAACACATTTTGCCAAGAAAACCGCATGATAGGTTCTCTTTAGGGTTGCCACAAGTCAGAAATGGTTTGAAGGTATGTAACAGTACTCGAGAAAAGAAACTTGTTATCAAGCATGATGTCATTCACCTATGTTTGTTGACTTCATTTTTTCAGCGTAGATGTACTACGTCACATTTATCTCTGTTGAAATCCATTTTATTCAGTTTTGGCCCAGTTCTCTAATCAGTTATGGTAATTTTGAATCCCAATCCTATCTTCCGAAATATTTGCTAACCTTCCTAATTTGATGTCACCTGCAAATTTGATAAGCATGGCCTCTATTCTGTCATCTAAGTCATTTATAAATCTGTGACATAAAAATTGGGCAAACTGTGGTTAAAACTAATCAGAAATTTCTTCCAGACAATGCTCTTATCTTTATTCTTGCAAATTTTGGTTTTGACTCGGTTCCTAATCAGCAGTAACAATATTTTCCCCAGGCTGGATGTAGCAGCAAACTGTTTTGAATAAACTAGGAAAAAGAAAGCAGGAGCTCAGAATTTCTAAATGGTGGGTTGGCTGTGATTATGTTGATGTCTGAACTGGACTGATAAAATTTCAGACTTTGGTGAAGCAGTACTTGGCTTGTAGTTATTAAAAGACCCACTCTGTCTTTTGTTTCCTTTGTAACTTTTGAAGCATTTAGTTGTGATACTACCTTGCCCCATTGTCTCTTCTAGGTTTAAATGTCAGTTTTGAATGTGAAACTAAGATAGCAGTCTAATATTTTGACCTGAAGTAGTTCTGTAAGATTGTGAAGAAGAACTCATGTGAGCACATGGACCCTTTTCTCCAGATCTGTGTGTTGTGTTTGTGCGTATAAATTTATTTCTGAGAGCTGTTCTAGAAGAACTGGAAGAAAGGATGTATCTCCTTGTATTAGTTCAGAGAAACCATACAACACTGATGTGTGTAAAAGGATATGTACTTTTTCCCAATTCCCTTCAGATAGGGCCCAGAGATTGCCCCAACAGCTCTGCTTTAAGTTCTGCATGCCAAGAGTTTCTCTTGGGATGCAAAGTCCCTGAAATAGATGAGACCTCACTTTCTCTGGCTGTGCAGATAATTTTTTTTTTGAAGGGAAGAGGTTGAACTGAACAAATAAGTCTCTGTTCTTTTATGCAACTAAGTTCTGTTGGCTGCCTGTTCCAAATGGTGCAATTCCCATATTTTAATTGTGGGATTTGAATTGAACTTAACATTGATAGGATAGGAGAAGGATTAAAACTGCTCATACCCTGGCACCAGCTAAAGCTTCTTGTTGTGCCTTTTGCCCTAATCATTGCTAGCTTTGTGGCACCCTGCTTCATCAGTTTTTGTAAGCCTTTCCATTTCTGTTAGAGACAGCGAGAGCCATGCACCTATTTAAAATAAGTCTAAAATGACACAGGGTTGCAGTAAAATTGCCTGTTTGGAATTGTGGAGTAAACACTGCCAGAGAACTAACAGTCTTGAGAAAATAAAAATTGAGACAAACGTTATAGACTTATACTGCTGAAAAGGCCTGTACAATTCCACTTTTGTATATCATTACTTTCTGCTGAGATAGTTAACTTGATACTAATATTTGTCATGCATTTATTTGTGTTCATCATCTTTCTCATCTCTCATCCTATCTTTTTTCCCTACTTTTCTTCTTACTGACCTCCTTCCCAACCCATGTTGTTTGGCCTACTCCATACTGCCGTCAGTTGTTTGGCGTATAAAGTTGTGATACAGTGTATATTTCATGTGTCATATTCTTATCGCTGAATGAAGAACGCAATAAAGTTTGGTTTGACATTGTGTTTTTTTTTAAAAAATCTCCAGCTATTGGGGAGCTGGTCCAAAACTTTTTTAAAAAAAGGAATTTCAGCAGGAATAAGTGCAACGCACTGTCTTCTGGCAGGAAAAGCAAAATGCATAAGTATAGAATGTGTGACACTTAGAATCACAGTGTTGGAAGGGGCTTCATGGGATATTAAGTCGAACCTCCTGCTCAGTCTTAAGTTCTTCAGTTACAGCATCCCCAGCAGGTAGCTGTCCAGCCTGTTTTTGAAGATGTCCACAGAAGGAGACCCCATCATTTCTCTAGGGTCTTTGACAGCAGTACATTGAAAAGAATCTGGGATGCTTAGTAGACTATAAACTAAATGTGACTCAAAAGTTGATTCTGGTCAAAAGAGAAATGCAGTTCTGGGTTTCAATAACAGGAGTATAGCTTTAAGATGGAGAGAAGTAATAGCCTTTGTCGGACTTCATCTGGAATATTGTTTCTAGTTCTGGACACCACAGTTCAACAATAATAAGCTGGAACAGGTCCAGAGAAGGCAGACCAGTATCATAAGAAGTCTGGAAACAAGGTCTGTTAGGTATCTTTAATTGGGTCATTTCCACCCCACACTGTTCTAGTGCTATTGTTCCGCTTTCAACGACCTGTGGAATTCTGGGGTTTGTAGCTTACTGAGGCCAAAGAGCTCTCTGGCTGAGAATTTTAAATGCCCCGCCCTAAACTGCAAACCCCAGGATTCCATGGGATGCTGAAAGTGGAATAATAACACTATAACAGTGTAGTGTGGAAATGGCCTTAGAGAAGACAAAGAAGTGATGTGTGAGCCATTTTTAAATATTTGAAACAAGTGTCATGTTAAAGATGGAGCAGTGGATTCAAATTACAAGGGAGAAGATTCTTCCTAAATGTTAGGAGGAATTTCCTTATGGTAAGAGCTATTTGATAGACTGTCACAGGAAGCAGTGGACTTTTCTTCATTGCAGAGTTTTAAATATGGCAGGCCCTTGAGGGTGCCCTCTTTGTGGATTTCTGCATGGCAGGGGGTTGGACTAGATGGCTCTTGTGGTTTGTTTAGATCTTATAATTGTATGATTATATTATTTTGTCATTCTGGATGCTTACAAATTGTGATGTTATGAATCTCTAGAGACCTGAACATTGCATGGTTTTCTGTGTCCTTTAACAATTGACTACGTAAACCATTCTTACTCCTTGTATATCCTAGTTCTGTATTATGAGCTTTCAAAATGGCAAGTTAGCTTTCAAAGATTTCTTTAGCTCACATAGCATAGAGAGGTGTGGCTTAAGTGTACCAATATTCACTAGTAAACAATTGATTTATTCTTTTTTTTTTAATTGCGTTACTTCCCTTCATGTTCTGTTATGTTCTTCCCTTTATCAGTGTGGAGAGTGTATCTCTGGAAGATGAAGGCAAAGAATGCATTGAATGTTGCTTCATTGTGCATGAACAGCCCGCTGCTTAAAAAAATTAACAATAGTTTCTTTTATTTGTTACGTAGAGAGGATAGTATTCCTGTGAATCTTGGTGTTCCTTGTTAAGGTAGCATGGGAAAAAATTCCTTAAGTGGCTTCATTGGCATTGTTCTAGTATTTTATAACTTAGTTGAAGGAGAGGAGTAGGAAATTTATATTACAACAGTGTGCATTATTAACTGGCAGGCCAGTTGCATTCTGTGAGTTTTCTTTGCAAGTTTCCACACATAAGATTGCAATGTAGATAACTTTACATTGGTTTGCAAGATTTTTTTAAAAAGAATAGTACACAAGTGCCCTAGTTTGGTATTGTATAGTTGTCTCTATGTATCTTGATTGCAAGTGGGTTGTAAGTTATTGATCAGTTAAGATGTGAATTATTCTTAGAACCACATTCAACATTGCATGGTCATAGATTGTCTTATGCAACAGGTATATCCTATCCTATCTCTTCCCTAGAGCTTCCCATGTACCTGCAAAATTTGTTGAAGACAGTTCCCACCCTTCTGGGGAGATGAGGGACACAATGGTTGCAAGGGGGCAGTGATACAGTCTCTTAGCAGGTGCCATTCCATTGGTAGATGGACACAGTTTGATGTTTTGTACTGTGTGTAAAGAGCAAAAAATCTTATCAGTAGATTATCTGATCATGTACCTGTACTAAATCACTCTAAAACAAAGATTTGATAACCATGTTGTAATTCTTGCTGCACAATTGTGTTTGCATTTTCTGAGCTAGTTATAACTACAAAATAACTACCCATCATTCTGCATACATTAAGAACCCTAGTTCCAAAAAATTACATGTGACCTTGACTTCATTATTTTTCTGGTGTATCTAGCATTCACTTAGCGTGACTTGCAGTCGGGGTTGTTCCAGTCCTGGGTTCATTCTCACCATAACACTGCAGTGTCATTCCACTGGAATGTTGTACATCCATATTTCAATCTGCATGCAGAGTGAGATAGTGGGAGTCTGAGTGGATATGCGGTTTAATGCAGCTAAGGGATTTTCCTTCTTACGTCTGAGTAGCGTGTTTTGTCAACAAAATAAATGTGTTAATTTTCATTGTTGTCTTAGGTTAACTCATTAGAATATATGTTTATTTTATCTGGAGAGATCAAATCTACTTTTTGAAGCCAGTGCTTTCACTAGCTAACAGTGCATAAAGAACGTTATATGTATATATTTTTTAAAAATCCAGGAAGGACTAAAATAATAAACACACAAATTGAAAGCAGCAAACAGAATTTAGAGAGTCAGAGTGAAGCAGCAGGATTAAGGGCTTTCTGAAAAAGAAGTCTTCAATTACTGAAATGCACCATAAATAAAGAAGGTCCTAATTTATTCTCTTAGGGAATCTGCATTCCATAAATGTGGTGCCACCACAGAAAAAGCCTTTTTATGTCTCACTATCTACCATCTCTCTCAGAAAGTGATGGCATATACAATCAGCTCCGTCTTGTAAGACAAATGAATTCATATGGAAAAATAGAGAAACAGGTCAGTTAAACAGGATTTTACTTGCTGTAGCAGGAATCTTGTGTTGCCTCATGCCTTGGAAAGCTGCATGAAAAACAGCAAGAGTAACAGGTGATGTTTACTGCATTTCTTTATCCCTGTGCTGGTGTGACTTCACCTGTTACATAACTGTCAAGCAGTTTGGAAAGCTACAGGAGTTGGGCTAAAACAAAAAGGTTGGCAACACTATAGAGGAGCCCGTTGTGTGCTGCTGGCCCTGCTGCACAGGCATCCCTTGGGGCCTGCATGCTACTTAGAGTACTGCCTCTGTACTTCTTTGGAGACAGTGAAGTTTAGGGACAGTAATAAGCAGTTGCGTCTTCTCAGAGTCTTAAATGCTTGGGAAGTATTCATGAGCAGGTGCTTTGAGGTCTGCTACCTAGGTAACCTTCTTGTATGCTACTTCAGTATACTTGCATCTGTTGGGAGGAGAGCAATGACTCAGGCTGCACTGAACAACTGCGGACTTCCAGGTGTTTTTAGATCATGACTCCCGTAATCCCTTAATTTGGTTTAGGAGTGATAAAGAGGTTGACTAATTAACTTTACGGCCAATGAAGGCTGAATGTTACTATACTCAGTATGTAAGTTACTGTAAGTTTCATTAAAAGTGTACGCACATTGTTAATGAAATAGATTAAATTCTAGATGAGGGAGCCCTGATAGTACAGTGGTTAAATGCCAGTACTGCAGCCATAAGGTTGTGAGTTTGATCCTGCTGGGCTCCAGGTTGACTCAGCCTTCCATCCTTCCGTAGGTCAGTAAAATGATTACCCAGTTGTTGGGGGCATTTGGCTAAAAACATTGTAAACTGCTTAGGGAGCACTTAGCTGATAGGCAGTATAGAAATACACATGCTATTGCTCAGTTGCTCACATAGTTCTTTGCTGCTTGGGCTTTTCCCTTAGAATTTAGAGCAGGCCCAGGCCTGGCCTAAACTTATACATCATGCTTACATTCTTACTTCTTTGTGACCGAGGCAAGCAAAACTGCAAAGACAGGAGGAGACAGGTTTGCCCTGACAGAATAGAGTCTAGAATAATTTTAACTGTGGAGCAGATTAAATAAGAACAAAGATCAACATTTTGAGGCAGGGATGTAAGGTACACTTGTTCTTTAGTTCAAAGCTCCTTGCCCCATGGATCAGATTTTAAAAACATCTTTCAGAAATAGGATTTGTAGATGATTTGATTGAACTTTGTCACTTTAGAGATCCATTTTACCTCGAGCTGACACTAGTCCTTGCAGTATTGGGATCAGCAGCTGCTGTTTTCAAATTGTAATACATGCAAACTGATTTATATTTTCTTATGGTGCATATATCAAAGCCTAGGCAAAAACATACACAATTCTAGAAAACCAAGCGTTTTCCCTAGAATAATTAAAGAAAATTTATTTGAAAAATTATTTACTTAATAGTTATTGAGAATTAATTACTTCCTTGTGCTAAAAAAAAATAATCAGAATTAGGCTACTTTTCTTTCTCTTGGCTTAGGGCACCCATTTTACTACATATCCTGAGCCCAGAGAAGCTAGGGATAATTTTCCCCTGCCTGGCAGCTTCCAGAAATTCACCACCGGCACCCATGAATTGAGCAATAGTGCTTATAGTTCAGTTTGTATGAAAACTTCCAGGTTGAAGAAGACAGCTTATTGTACAAGAAGAATCAAATTAAACAAGAAAACAACAAATTGAGCCATTAAGAAGGCAATACAATAACATATCCTCTCCTCTCCTGAGAGTCTTTTCAAAACTAAGTAATAACTTAAATATTTAATTTAACAATTAAATCAGCGCATTAGCAAATTTCCTCATTAATAAGAAAATTTGGACGCTCAACCTCGTTAGCTTTGTAGGCCCTCTAGAAATCTGAATGCCTAGAAAAAAAATTGGAAAAATGGAGAGGCAGGGAATATGTGTGTTTACTCTAGACTTTTCTTGAAAATATTGAATAAATTTAAAATTTTAGAAAAAGAATTTTTGAATATTTTATCTTAGAATGATGAATAAAATGTTTAAGATAAGATATTTAAAATAACATTATTACGTGCCTTCTGGTCGTTTCCGACTTATGGGGACCTTGAGATTATCTTGTCTGGAGTTGTGTGTGTGTGACGCACCCAAGGTATGTGTCCATGGGTTCCCATGGTCTCTAGGGTCATAGTTCATTGCTGAAATCACTACACCAAACTGGCTCTCTAAGATAAGGTTACTTCCCAAAATTATTTCTAAAAGCTATGTAAAACCTAAGAAAACCCTATAAAATTCATGTGGTCACCATAAGTCAAAAGGCAACTTGAAGGTGTGTATACACACACACATATACATGAATCTGATCACTGCAATTCCTGGCCGTAGTATCCTTTTCTCAGTTCTTTTTTTTAATGTCTGTTAGACACTGTGGGAAGACTAGAGGAAACAAATATTTTTTCCTTTGTTTTACTGAAGTTGATGGTTTCTTCTGTTTTGTTTTTTTGCCTCCTACTAATAAAGTGGCCAAACCAAAGAGGTTCTATATAGTTGCAGCTCTATTTGTGTTAAAAAGGAGTTAAGTTACTAAATATTACCCAATTGAACTGTGTGTTTAATATACTAAACATGATAATATTATGCCAAACAAAATTGGATAATTGTATCATGTGTACATTTGCCGTGTTGTGTAAAGAGTGAGAATATCACATTTTTTTAAACCCCTCCCCACAAAAACCCGATTTTCTTCCCTCATGGTTTCAAAATTTATGGAAGTTTTTAATGTCTAGAGCCCTCTAACTAAAAATTAAGGTATTCTGCTAATGTTCCAGGCTCTAGGCTGATGGGAGTTGTGGGCCAGAAACATCTGAATGGCTACAACTTCCCGTTCCTGAGCTAAGGACATATTTTTCTACCCCTGCACAAAATTATAATGAAACTTTATTTGCAGTTCTTGGGGCCTATCATTAAATGAAAGACAAGGATTATATGTGTCAAAAGTGCTTGTGACCAAGCTGATTCTATTAGACAAAAAAGGAGTTTGCATATCTTTTGCTCCAGCTATTGCTATTGGTGGCTAAATACCCATGCCTCATAGGTGTTGCCTGCATTTTCACTGTAGTTACTGGTACGTATTCTGTCTTCTACTATATCTTCACAGTGATCACTCACTTCTGCATGTGAAACAGTGCCATAAATTTGTTAGCTGCACAATTGACATCATCATTATTATTCCAGCTATTCAGAGAAACATGGTTGGTAAATTCAAGAGACCAGGCAGTCCTTTAAACCGTCCAGTCTCTTGAATTTATACCTCATATTTCTACCACAAAATGGCACTCAGTGGCTAAGAGTAGTAATAAAGCTCAGGTAAAAGAAGCAGGAGCCTGGGTGGTTTAATGGTTTGAATATTGGACTAAGGCTCCAGGAACCCAGGATTCAGATCTCTTATCAGCCATGGGAACCCACTGGGTGAACTTGGGCAAGTCACATTCTTCTTACCTCAGAGGAAGGCAATAACAAATCTCCTCTGAATAAATCTTGCAAGAAAACCTTGTAATAGGGCTGCCCTAAGTCAGCCTAAGGCATGTAACAATAACAAATAACAAGTAAAATTTTAGAAATGATTAAAATGCATCAATAAAGAGAAATTTGCACCAAAATGGTCAGACCCAGCAACAACATAACTTAGATGCAAAGTCCTGTCTAAGAATCCATTTCATTTGCCCGCCAGTGGAAGGACAACAGAGAAGGAGTACTTCCTAAGTTTGCTTGGCAGGCATTTCCAGAACTTGAGAGTGGCAACTCAGAAAATCCTCTTATGTCCTTGTCAGAACTGCAGCTAAGGTGGTGGGACTAAGAGAAGTCTCCTTTCCAAAGATCTCAAAACCTAAGGAGGCTTCCATGAGAGAATATGGTCTTTCCCTCATAATCCATTTGTGGAGTGCAGAAGAATCTCTGTGTAGAGTCCTGAAGCAGAGGAGTGATTCTAAGAAGAGCAACAGTATCGTTGAGTTTTTCCTGTATTTGTACTAGGGCTAGGCTTTGCAAAGTTAGTTAGAATCTATGTTCTTTCACAGAAATGCAGCAGATTGGGAGGAGGCAGGAGACAACATATTTTGGTTTCCTATTCAGTGAAATTAGATTGTTTTTGCCAGCATAGTGGGGGCTGGGGGAACATAGAAGTTAAACCCATTTACCACCTCTGTTTACCCAATTTTTTGCCATTGTGCTAGGAATGTTCTCTGGTTTATCCCTGGAGATCTGTTGGCTTGAGTTCTAGTGGTGGTACTTAGCCAAGGTATAGCAGTGCCAGGGGATTTTGGCCAAATTCCAGAGTGCTTCCTCTAGTGTCACTGGAGTTTAGGATTGTACTGTAAGCTTACTTGGTTTGATATAAATTGGAATTAGACATATGTTTTGGCATAGGCTTTCTGTGTGCTTAAACACTTGTGATTTAAAACAACAGACAATTTTGTAGAGCTTTTCTCTAACAATAAAACGCTTTACTGGCCTACAAATATTTTATTTCTGTCACAGTGCCTTTGTTCTGCAGGGCAATTGACCCTGTTTGTTTGACAAAGTATACTTGTCCAGAAGTAATAGTTAGTTGGTTGGATTCAGAGCACATGAATGCAGAAGCCCCCCCCCAAGTTGGATGGTTTTAAAGAAATTGGCTGACTTTCTATCCTGCCTTATAGTTTTTGCCTGGAGATTATAATAACTGTTATAAAAGTGTGTGCGTGTATGGGGAAACATTTTGATACTCTAAATTTCAGTATTCTACTGTCTCTCTCTCTCCCCCTAATATTTGATTTTGTGAAGAAAAGAAATCTTTCAAACGCATTTCTGCAGGTAGAAATTGTAGGTGATAATCAGCCACTGCTCTTTTCTCCCCAAACACTCAAAACTTGAAAGGCCAGTATAGGGAAAGATGTGGATATCGAGAGGCTGTCTGAATGGTTAGTAATTAACATGAAAAACAGAAAAATCTGAAGTGCAAAAGAATAAATACAGAAATCAAAGAGAAACTGATATCACTGAATTAAAAGATGGAACAGGAAAATAGCACCTTTCCTACATCTTTTTGTAGAGTTTCTAGAGTGGCTAAGAACGCATGATTGAAAGGTATCTCATAGCAGAGGAGATGTAGTAATTACATTTTTAAGCATAAATAGAAATGTGCCTGAAATTGTAGTTGCTAGAGGCATCTGTATTATGTGATGTTAAATGAGTTTATGCTCTGGTGGTAAGGTTCTTGAGAAGACATACTGACTTCACAAATCAAAGATGATGGTCATATTTTAAACAGTTAACCAGGAGAGGAAAGTGCTAAATTCATAGCAGTGTATTCTCTACACATAGAAAATGCAGCATTCTGTTTCTGAGATTGCTTTAACAGTAGTCAACAGTAGGAACTCATTCATAATTCATCTGCCTGTAGATGAACTTCTGAAAAAGTTTGTAAATAATTTTTGTACCCTGTTATCCAGGACCTCACTTTGCTTTTCAGCTTAATTTTAAAAGTAGTTTAAATTGAACTACTTATTCTTTGTAATATAAAGTTGCATTTCTGTACAACAAATATTTTTAGGAGATTTTGCATCATTGCTTTGATAAGCAGAAATTTTTACATTGATGTTGTTAAGTGCCTTCATGTCATTTCTGGCTTATGGCAACCCTAAGTTGACCCTAACACAGATTTTTTGTGGGACTGAGTGTGGCACACATCTAAGGCCACTCAGTGGGTTTCCATGGCCACTTGGCCAAGTGGAGAATTGAATCTTGGTCTCCAGGGTCATGCTCAAACCATTATACTACACTGCCTCTCCTTACATTGACATAGGTACATATAAATAGGCCAATGATTTGTTATTTTAATGTTTTAATTGTCAATGAGTTTTTAATTCTGCACAATAAGTAATTTTGCTTACTAGAATGATCTTTGATTGAGTGATGGTTCCTGCCTTTTTGTTTCTTTTTAACCTATCTGGTATATTAAATACAGGTGTCCCCTGCTTTTCGACAGTTTGCTTCTCAACAATCTGCTTTTTCGACCCTTTTCAATTATACAGTAAGCAGAACTATTTCCTTACTCTGCTCCATCCATCCTGCCCCTGTCTAAGCCTCAGCCAATCAGAAATGTTCTCATGGAAAAAAGTTTGGATTGTTGTGAGATTAACACAGGCATGCTTCATTCAAAAGCTTTTTTCCTCTTATCTCACCTTCCCCCAATCCATCCCTCACTCTTCCTCTCCTCTCATCCAATGATTCCAATCACATGTGCTGATTTCTTGCTCTCATAGCAGCCTTCTTGTTGTCTTAGATTGCCAGTGGTCCCTATCATGTCAAATAAG
The DNA here is from genome assembly GCA_948474755.1 of Ctenosaura bakeri. Lineage (NCBI taxonomy): Eukaryota > Metazoa > Chordata > Lepidosauria > Squamata > Iguanidae > Ctenosaura > Ctenosaura bakeri. The sequence continues at coordinate 113,146 of CAOLHI010000785.1, forward strand.
TGGGAGGGAGGATTTATTCAATAGGTTCCCTGACTGTAGCTGTTTCTCAAATGCTCACAGTAAAGTATGATTTAGAATCTAGAAATCTCACTTTATTTAAGTGGTGAATAGTAACCTACATGAGGAAGTTAGAAACATGGATTTGAATCTGGAAAAGATTATAAAGCAGAAAAGAATATTGTTTTAGAAATTAGTGTATCTGCTATCGAGCTGTTGTTGGTGAATATACAGTACATAGAGAGAAATTCATGCTATAGCTGTCTATATACAAATGGTTTCTGTGTATTAAAATCTATTGATTGGGATAAATGAATACTGAATGTTGTTTTAACAACAATTTTCCTTTTACTCCTGTCATCATAACCTCTTAGCTGGCTCTAACCCACCTAAATCCATAGAGGGACCAATAGTTTCCATCTGAGAAAGCAATTGAGATCTGGCACCTGTTTGAGAGAAGGGTTAGCATAGCATGTTTTCCTGGGATGTGTAGTGATTCATTGATGAAGGAGTGGCCTTGATCAGGTAAACAGAAGAATAAGAGGAAGAGGAAGTAAATGAAATTCCAGGCATTGGTCCAGGGAGAAAGAATTCAGTGCTTCCTTTCTTGGTTGTTGGAATTCTTACTTACAGTCTTTTATATCACACCTGCACATCTTGGACAGCAATGGGCATTTTCAGTAAAATTGCCTGCTGCCCTAATTTTATCAAGATCTTGTTTAACATGTTAGTTTGACCCATTTTAGTAAATTAAAATAAATATGTGCCATTTTGTGTATGAGATGTCATTGTCCATGCAGTTTGAAATGAAATGTTTTGTAAGAATTTTTTTTCCTACTGAGACACACTAAAAGTTGTAGCACCTTATTTCTATTCCTACATTTGTTGGCTGGTCTAGATAACCAAGCCAAAATTTGTAATGTCTTTCCCAAGTGAATGTTGGGTAGGGAAGTAAACATGTGAGGTTGGATACCTACTTTTGGCTATCATTTTGAACTTCTGAAGCATGGTATCCATCACTCTGCCCCATCTTTCCTGGTCCAGACCAGCAAAAATTTGAGTGTGTGGGATGGCTGTTTTGGCCTCACATGGCTAGGGACCTCCAGGTGCTTTGGCTCCCTCCTTTGAAGAACCTCCCCACCAGCCTTCTAGCTCTGAAGATGAGAAGTGACCAGGATCCCTACATAGCTGCTGGAGGAATCTCAGTCCATCTCCGTAATTCCTTATTTGGAAGGATTACTGACTGCTTTTAATACTTGCCAGTGGGCTGTTCCATATTTGTTGTGGCAAGTGGCTTGATTAAAGCCTGCCTTGGTTTTCAATTGCAAGTAGAGACCTTAGGCATTTCTAGCCTAAGTGTGTGTGTGAAGAAATTGTGCCTAGAACTAGTGGAAACATGGTAGGTAGAACTGAAGCTAGTAACTTCTGTCCTTTCATTCTACATGCATTAACAGAGTATGTAAAAAGATCTAAAGTTACCTGAACAAAAGCTTATTAGAGATTTGAAATTGCCCGGTGGTATTGCATAACTAACAATTAAAAATTTTCATCAAACAGTGCTTCTTTACAATGTTTCCTTGCCATACAAAAATGCAGCACTGGAAATGTTCTTGTTCCACATTACTGCTAATGGTCCTCTAACTTGTGGGTGGGGGGAGAACGCAATGTGGAAGAGTAAGCTGTCAAGGCAGTGACACTTCATAAGACTGCTTTTTCATGTCAGTGATGATGGTGATTGGTTCAAAAGCACTACAGTTAATCATCTCCCAGTTCTACATCTTTCTCACTGGGGGCTGAGAGAGAGGACTCTTTGCATTTGAGTGGCTGGAGTATATATCAGGGATGGGAATCATGTGGCTCTCCACATGTTGAATTGCAACTCCTCACATTACTCACCATTAGCTATGAGTTTGCTGGGAGTTGCAATTCAATAACATCCAGAGGGCTATAGTGACCCCACTGCTGCAATATAGATGAAGTTAGCATTTTGAGAAAACACAAATGCTTTTGTCTTGGTCTCTGATACGGCAGTCAAACATCCAAATGTTACTAAACTAGATTAACAAGTTTCATGATTACTAAATAAACAAGGTTAGTTGTTCTCAATCTTATGCTGCTGGGATACATTGTGTGATTGTTTTGATTTCCCCCAGGAAAGGAAGAAGGTCATGGCAGAAACTTCTAGGATCTTTCTGCAAATTTTATTCCTCCAGTCTTCTTCTTCTCTTACCCCGTGACTGGATTAAAAAAAGAAAAATCCAGCACACACCTGCTTGGGGAGAGAAGCTTGATTGTTGTGTGTAAGCAAGAAGAAAAGTAATCTTGTTAGCATGTTTAGTTTTTCCCTCAGTATACATGGAATATTCTTCATATCAGGAATTTTAAGGAATTTTGCAGCACCTCAGCAAGATACAGTGGGTTATGTCCCCCTCCACACCCACACACCCTCTCCCTTCTGGCTTCCTCTTTTTACAACTGTTTCTTCCTTACTCAGGAAGTTGAGAATCATAAAACCAATAAAGAGGGAAGATTGACAGTTCCTCACCTGTATGGTCTCCTGGTGAACTAGCACAGGAACTTGGATGCCATGTCACCTGGGGATCCCATCATGCTTGGAGAACTGCTACTCTTATTTCTGTTTTCCTGTCTCTGTAGCTGCTATTCTCTCTACCATCTTTCTTTGCCTTCCCATTATTTTGTTTGTCTTCCTTTTGGGGCAGCAGTGTTCTGTCTCACTCACTGGAAAAGATATAACGCACTGAGAGATGGAATTGGTGGCTTAGATACTGCTCTCTGCTTAGTACTAGGAGATGAGGAGATGGAGATTTGTGTACTTGTTATCACTGTGCTAGGAAAGCAAATGGAGTGCCAGGTGGTAGTTGGTAGTTGGTAGTTGAGTGAAGGCAGTCTTAATTATGGTTGATAGAAGTAAGAAGCCCCTCAGTATGACAAGTGGATTGTGGACACCTGAATGATATGCTTCCAGACTTACAACCAAGTTATGGGTTACCAAAATGTACCCAGCTTGTGCTCACTTCTTCTTCTCTCCCCCTATCACAGAGTCATAGAGTCATAAAATCACAGAGTTAGAAGAGACCACAAGGGCCATCCAGTCCAACCCCCTGCTATGTAGGAACACACACCAAAGCATTCCCAACAGATAGCCATCCAGCTTCTGTTTAAAAACCTTCAAAGAAGGAGGTTCCACTACACTCTGAGGCAGCATATTCCACTGCTGGACAGCTCTGACCATCAGGAAGTTCTTCCTGAGGTTCAGGTGGAATTTCCTTTCCTGCAGCTTGAATCCATTGCTCCTTGTCCTGATCTCTGGAGCAGCAGAAAACAAGCCTGCTCCCTCCTCGACATGACATCCTTCAGATGTTTAAACGTGGCTATCATGTCCCCTCTTAACCTTCTCTTCTGCAGACTAAACATCCCCAGCTCCCTAAGCCGTTCCTCATAGAGCATGGCTTCCAGATCCCCATTTTCCATATTATCTTCTTGGATCATACTTATTGTTTACTGTGACATCTAAAATTAATACACATTAGTTATCAGTAGTCTTGATTATTCTGGCTGGGCAGCATACTCTGGTCAGTAGCAACTGGGGTAACATGTCAAATTATAGTTATTGAAAATGAAGAAATGTAGATCTGTATTAGCTCTGCCATTTTCTTCTCTTTTTATGTTTCTGATAAGTAAAAGATGGTTTTGCCATAACATCCTGAGCTGTGCCTATCATAATGCTATTCAAAATTAAGCTGGTTAAAATGTTCCAAAAATAATGTACATTTAAAAAAAAACTTGGTAGACTTGTCAAGATGACATGTTGTGCTGGCTTCAGATTTTATGATATTAGACACATCCTGGTCTGTAGCCCTGCAGTGCTTCTTTATCTCTTGTCACTCTTTAGAAATCACATTTCCTGTTTGAAGCTCATTTGCTTAAGGTAATCTGCTTTGAATTTCCCACTGTTCATTTTTCCTTCCTTCAACTTTTTGTACTGTTTTTTCCATGATACCATTCTTCTTTCCTCAAACCAAACTTCTGCAGAGCTTTCTTTAAAAAAATTTTTTTAAAAAAATTTAATACAATGACAAATATAACAGTTATAAATTAATTGTTTCCAAAAATCTCTTTATAACATGTTGGTCAAACAATCTGTTCATATTTAGAAGCAGTTTTTTCCAAAAATTCATCATGCATCTTGAGGATCCATAAGCTGTTTCAAGTACAATGGTAAAATCAATAAAGTATAGCAAATTGTCACAAAGTCATGTGTGGTATTAATTCCTTTGATTTCTAGTGAGTTTTTCTACTAATGGATTCTGTTATCCATCCTCTAATGCTGAGTCCTTTTAGCAATTTCCAAAATTTTGTTATTTCTAGAAGTGAGGGGAGGAGCATCCTTATGTGGGTTGCTCCTCCCTTTTACTCCCATAGACAGGAAGGCAAAGGAGAGAGCAGACCTCTGTTACAGGCCTGTCCTGTCTTTAGCTCCAATAAGGATGCATCTCAGCTTCCTCCATTCATCTTTTTCCTTATTTTCTGTTTTGTCTCTGCTTTTGTGCCGTTACACCAAAAAAAATATTCTGCCGGGTGACGTCGCTAATTAGATTAAGCACTTTTTCTTAAAACTGCTTTATTTTTGTACGGTGCATCCAAATGTAAACAATTGTGCATCTCTTTTTACATATTGGAGATGATTGTGTATTTGTACAGTATATTTTTTGTAGTATACAACAATAGTGTCATCTGGCTGAAATCGTTTTGTATGGTGCTGATGTCCATGTTGTATACCAATTAACATCATTTATTTATATCTCAGAATCATCCTTCCAGTCTCCTCCTGTCCCCATCAATTATTCATTTTGAATATCAGTTACCCATTGATATATTTTTGAGATTTGTCCTTTGGATTCATCATTTCCACTAATACATAAATTTACAAAGTTTGTTAAAAATCTAAGTGGTCCTTCTTTTCTATAAAAAGTTTTGGCCAATGAAACAATTTGCATTTTATTCAGGTAGCTGATTTCTCTTCCCTGTAGTTTGTCCTTCGACTTATTGTTATTGGTGCTCCTCTAAAAAGAGATCTCTAACTCTTTCAATATTTTTATTTTTCCATCCTCTAAATTCATTTTCCCTTTCTTTTGTACTATAATTTGGGTGATGTAAAATGGTTCTTGCAGGTGAAGAATGTGGTACAAGCCGTTCGTGCAATTTCTCCATATTTTTAAAATATTCCTTAAAAAGAGGTTTTGGTTGTTTCAAAGGTTATTTTACATTTTGAGTTGAACGTTTCCGTCTTCCATTCATTTGGGAATGACCCACATTCTATTTATATCCATGGAATTCATCTACAGAGCTTTCTGTGGTATGACATACATACAGTTGTTCTGACTGCTTGTTGCTCAGAAGCTATTGTCCTCTCTTCTTCCTTGGCCTGAGTCTGTTTTGATACTGCAGCCTATTGCAGTCATGCAACTAATGAGAAGGTCCTCTCATCAAAGTTGTTAATGACCCCATACATGTGTACATTTTCTGTGTTTATAGAATTGTACTGTTGTAAGGGACCCCAAGGGACACCTAGTCCAATCCGCTACCATGCAGGAATACACAGCTAAAGCACTCCTGAGAGATGGCCATCCCACTAATGTTGAATGAAGGAGGGTCCACCACCCTTCAAAGCAGTCTATCCCAAGGTTAAAGAACTCTGTTGGGAAAGATGACTGAAAATTTAGCAGTTAACAGCTGCAAGTTCATTACACAATTGGCAATGTATAAATATTTCGTACCAAATAGGATATGGGAACATGGATGTAGATATGGGACAATGCTGAATTATTTAACATGTCTGTGCTGTACCTTTCTTATATCACGGAACTCAGGGTGATCGTCCCCTCCTGCTTCTAATAAACTTATTTTGGGACCTGACAAGTTTTTAAAATTATTTTTACATGAAGAATCTAATTTACAATCAAAGTAGTATACATTACAAAAAAATAAAGAAACAAGAAAAAGCCTGACTATAATGAGAACTCAAAACAAAAAACTACCATTACAGATCCAGCTAAATCATCCTATTAAAATTATTAATAACCATAACTGCAGATAATTAAATTGTTAGATTTCTTATTGCTGAAAAAATTCATAAACAACTTCTAGTGTTTCAGAAATATTCAGTTGGCTAATCCTTTAGAATCCATGTTAATTTTGTCATTTAGGCTAACTCTTTGTTCTTCCATTGTCCATACTTTTGTCAGTTTCCAGATTTGAGCAAAACAGTATTCTTGCCGCTGTTGTTGTATATCATAAATCCATATTTACTCTCCATTTCTTTATCTATAATGCCCAACAAAAACATTTTTGGTAACATTACAAAATCTACCTTTACATTTTTTTGGATTAACGTTTAAATCTTAGACCTGTAACTTTTCGCCTTCTTACATGTCCACCACATACGACAAAAAAAGAAGAAGCTCTTCTTAGCTTGACATTACCAACATTGGTTTGAAACATTCTGGGACATTTTTAACAGCTTATTTGGTATTAGATACCATCTATACATCATTTTATACAGATTTTCTTTTAAATTACTGAACAAAATGTATTTTATATCTTTGGATCACATTTCCCCCATACATGCATGTGGAAAATGTGCCCTAAATTTTGGGCCCACCCTACCACATATTCTTTTGCAGGCTCATCTTCTGCTTCTAACTTTAGAAGCTATTTATACACTTTTTAAAATTACATAAACATTGTCTACACAACTCTAGATAAATTTTATTGTCTCTGCCCTCTGGGAACCAGTGTGGCTTAGTGGTTTGGGTGTTCCATTCTCAGCCATGGAAACCCATTGGATGACCTTGGGTGCATCACACACATCACATATTCTCAGACCCAGAAAACCCTGTGATAGAGTTGCCTTAGGGTTGCAGTAAGTCAGAAATGACTTGAAGGTACATAGCAATCTTTATCGCTGCATTTCTCTTATCTTGATTAAATTTGTCTTTAAGTTGTATGTAAGCCAACCAATTAAGATCTTTGTCTTCCTTAAGAATCTTCTCTCCTGATTTAAACTCCAGCTATCTTGTTCAAAATACAAAAAGATCATCATAAAGCAACCATCACCAATTTTTGATCCATTCATTTCTACAAAAAGGCTTCCTTTCGTGAGGTGGCTAGTGTTATGTTAGGAAAGAGTTTCTGTTTATATTTATACCAAACCTGTAGGAGAGCCTTTCTAATAAAATGATTTTTAAGTTCAGTATGTACTTTGACTTTATCATCCCAAAGATAACCATGCCAACCCTATCTTAAATTATGGCCGTCAACTGCCAAGAATCTCACGTCTATGAGCAGTAACCATTCCTTCAGCCAAACAAGCTTTGTTATACAGTTTGACATTAGGGACTCCCAGGCAGGGCCTGGCAAGTTTAAAGAACTATTGATGGTAGCCACCATTTTCTCCTCTTGCATGTTGCTTCAGCAAATGTGGTTGTTTTACTGTTCCATGCATGTTCTAGCTGGAGTTTTTCTACAGCTGCTTTCAAGTCAGGTTTCTGTACAGGTTTTGGTACTGAAACTGCACTAGTTGTCCTGATGGATGACTTTTGCCAGGACCAGAAGAGAAAGGAGAGAGAGAGAAGCCCTGTTGATTTCCTTGAATCCTTCAGTTGCTTTCAGTACTATCACCTATATTATCTTTCTGTATAGTTGTCCAGAGGCACTGGGAAGCATTGCCAGATAATGTTGCTGAGGATGTTCTTGGTTTTTTCAGGGATTCATTAGGCATGAAATCTGTAAGTGAAGTCATTAGAGTAAAATGCCATCACTTTCTTCTTTCTTTAATTCAGATGAGATGGTGTAAATAATACCCTAAATACATAAATACATGCCATGTAGAGGAAGGAGAGGGCTTGTTTTCTGCTGCTCCAGAGACCAGGACAAGGAGCAATGGATTCAAGCTGCAGGAAAGGAGATTCCACCTGAACCTCAGGAGAAACTTCCTGACAGTCAGGGCTGTCCGGCAGTGGAATATGCTGCCTCGGAGTGTAGTAGAGTCTCCTTCCTTGGAGGTTTTTAAGCAGAGGCTGGATGGCCATCTGTCGGGATTGCTTTGAGGATGTTCCTGCATGGCAGGGGTTGGACTGGATGGCCCGTGTGGTCTCTTCCAACTCTAGATTTCTATGATTCTATGATTCTATAAATTAGTGTGTGGGCACAACAGCGGATGACATGGACAAGACTGCGCTGTTAGTGGGAGATCTCATCTGACCCAAGGAATGGTGATTCTCCTTGTGTGGATTGGGCTGTACATGTGCACACCCACCCTTTTCCAAGAAACAGGCTTGCAGTCAAATGTTTTTGAGTTTATCTTTAATAATAAGAATAGAAACTCTCCATGTGAGAGGATGGTTTTTCAGGTGAGTTGCAGAGACAATATTGTCCCCATCTGTCCAGACACGGCATTCATCTGATATATATTTATACGGCTGTTCTTCAGAGGCCATTCTTCAAGAAGTGCTGCCAGATATGATGTCATAAGTAGATACTGGAGAGAGTCTTTTCTGTCATTGTGCCCTTCTCAGCGCCCATAACCCAGCACCTTCCTTGATGTCTTTCAGACAGCAACAAAATGTATTTTTTAAACATTGTCTTTGCCTTTTAACTTGTTTTCGCATTGGATAGTCCTATGCTCTATGATTTTAAGTTCCACGTATATTTTAATAGATTTGCATTTCATTGTGAAGAATATTCTGTTTTATGTATTCTCATTATTAGCTATATGAAGAACATGCTAATGGATGGGTATAAATACCTTAAACAGAACAGTGAAAAAAATGGAAAAGTGAAATGCTGTCTGAGCTTCTCTGTATTTATCCCTGTGTTGCAAAAGACTGTCTTGGAAATCTTTGGTAGACACAAGAAACTTTAGTCAGGAAATGTGCCTGTGAGCATGTTAACTCCTAAATAGGATAATTTGCATTACACCCAGCATGTTTAAAAACAAACATCTGTCCCTGATTTACATGGGATGCTGTCAAACTTCGTGTGAAAGATAGATTTGTGCCTACCTCTAATCTCTTTTTCCTCAACCCACTGAATTGACAATGTAATGGAAAGGATAGAATCTACTCTTTTACAGTAAAGTTTTTTTAAAACTGATTGAGGAGTTTATGCCCGATGTCGTGTCACAATTAAGAGAGTACCCCAGTGTTCATAACTATGACAGTGTGGTACATAACTCACAAGTCAGCTGCATATTATTTTAAAAATCTGATTGGTGCTATAAAGTGGCACATTATGCATAACTACTCCAAATAAACTTTGGGTCCAAATACTGTAAATGTAGATTTCAGTGGATGGAATCCTGTTGGGGAGTTACAAATGTGTAAGCACCATAGTTAAATGCTGAACAATTTATCCCATCGTGTTCTTGCCAGTGCCCACTTACTGGGTTGCAGCCACTGCCGTCAACAGGGATCTGTTCCTCTGTTGGCCAGGAAGCAGCTAACTTCCCTACCCACTCCCATGAGTGATCTCTGGTGCAACAGACAGTAGCAGGGACTCTCTCAATTCTTTCTCATGCTGGAGAGCACTTGTATAAGGAGGTGGGTGGGACCATCAGCCAGCTGCTTCCCAGTTAACAGGGGAACAGACCTTCATGACTGCAGCAGCTGTTGCTCAGTAGGTGCACTTTCACAGTCCCTATGTATCCTGTAAAGTAGGGGCTCCAAAATAGTCACTCTAGATTATGAATTTGTAATTGTCCAGCAGGATTCCATCTTACGTATTCTTGATGTGCCATAAATGAGATCTGTTTGAGGATTGTTGCTGCTGTTGATAGAAGTACTTTACCAGCTATTAAATCAATTTTGTAGATTCTAATTCTCATCAGTTCTTCTCACCAGGCAGAATATGGTCAGAGCCAGAGCTGCATCAGCTAACTTGTTGATGCAAGAAAAAGTGGGCTTGCTGATAATTAAAACTGCAAGTGCTACAGATTGTATGTGGGATCCCTGGCTTCTGCATGCAAAACCTGTGATTGCCACTAATCTTAATAAGCCACACGTCTTCCTTGGAAGTGGGGAGGCAGAAAGGATGTAGTAATTCAACAGTGCTGGAAAACAGTGTTTTGGCATATACTCAGAGGCTCTCAGAAATTTCAGATAAAGAATTCTCCACAGTTGATTCACTGACTGAGCATTATAGCTATTCACTTACTGATATATTGTCAATGGATCAGTGACCTCTAACTGAAATAAATCACACCATATTTACCTTTAACAAAGGAAGCATTTGAGTGAAGAGTATGTGTTATTGGGGCAGAAAGAGAATGAGAGGTGTGTGGTGAACCAAACTGAAGAAGCAGTAAGATGCTTTAGGACAGTTTTCCTCAATCTGTCAGTTTCCAGATAAACTTCCACCATACCCAGAGAGCAGTTCTCTTAAAGTGTTTGCAGTCTATATAGGGAAAAACTGCAGGTTGGAGGGAGTTAAAAAAGACAAAAAGAGACCTATTGAAGGAGCCAGAAACAAAATATGCTTCTCCTACATTCAATGATGGTACCCTCTGTCCCATTCTCTGTCAGTCCCATGGCCTTATCCCACACTAGTGGATTAACCAACTAGATAATTCAACAATGGTAACTCAGTCGATTCCAGTTATTAGTTTTTAGATGATTGATTCCTAATTAATGTTAATAGTTAAAATTGTCAAATTAATTTTCAAACCTAACATTTCAGGCTGTGGTGAAAACCAGCATCTCTACAATTTGGCAGAAATACAAAATGAAAACTTTGACACAAGCCTTAGAATGAAGAGAATGTGCAGTGATGAGCCAGCACCACCACATTAGAATTTCTCCATAGCAACCCAAGATACAATTATGCAAACTGTGTTTTGTTGTCAGATAACTTACTTCTGTCTTAGTAAAAGTTGAACAAATGTAAGTTCTGTTTTGTGAGCAGGTTATTTTGAACCGAATTCCCTCTAATCGTATAACAAACGCATTCAGATATAAACTAAGTTGTTAGCTCTCTGAGATCTCACTGCAGCTGTTTGATTGCATGCTATAACTACTTATTAACTGTTATATATAGATGCTTGTGCTTGTACAGGTGAAGAAACTCTGCTGTTTTATCAACAGAGTAGTCATTGCATACAGATGTGTGTAAGATTTCTGTTGTTGTTGTATGCCTTCAAGGTGTTCCTACTTAGGGTTGCCTTAGGGTCGCCATATCATGGTTTTCTTGGTAAGATTTGTTCAGAGGATGAGAGCTTGTGACTTGTCCAAGGTTACCCAGTGGGTTTCTATGGCAAAACAGGGATTCGAGTCCTGTTCTCCAGAGTCATAGTCCAATGTTCAAGCCACTACACCAAGCTAAAATAAAAAGCAGCACTGGGAAGAGATGGTTGGGATTTTTTCCCCTCTTTCTTTTCTCTAGTAACTCTTTTTTCTGCTCCTGATCAAAGGCCCTTGACCATTCTCCACATGGAAACTTGCATGTGGAAACCCAGGGCAGGATGAGGGCTGATATGAAGTAAGAAAAACAACTGAAAAGATTAAGCACCTCCCCTGTTTGGTTCCTGTACTTCTGATCACTCTGTTCCTGAAGCTGCTTTTGATTTTATTTAAAGGCCAATACAGTAATTTTACATAAATCTTCATACTGTGTCTGGTTTGGCCCTAAAATGCAATTGTTGGAACTTCATTAATGGAAGGAAGAATGTTTGCAGATGCATAGGAAACATCTGATTTCACCATTGTCCATGTCTTGAACTTGGACAGAACTTAGTGGAGTACTTTCCTAGTCAGTCGTTGCCAAGGTAATATTTTTATAATAGCAGATATCCATATTCTGCTCATTTGTCATCATGGTACAAGCACAGGGTTAATTGTCAGAGAAGAAACAAACCAGTTTTGAGAGCTGTAAGCTTAATAAAATATTTCACCAGACAAAAGAATGAAAATCTTTATGCATTCATGTAGGGTAGTTGCATGATGCTCAGTGCTGAATTCCCATCTGAAGAGTTTAGTCAAAACAAAATGGAAGCTGATGTAATAGATAGCAGACAGTAGTAGTATGTGTATTGAATCAATGCCCTTTGGATGATGCTAGCACTCTCCATCTCCACTTATCTGGAGTCATACAAATATTTGACAATGAGTCTTAACAGCTTGTAATTGTGCTGAAGGGCATTAGAATTTTGTTATGACTTGTGGCTTAAACAAGTGTACAAAGCAGTATATAACAAGGGGGAAGAAGATACTTTTATTTGACGAATATGACCAGAAAAGGGAATGATTCCTTGAACCAAGGCGTGGTGAATGTGTGAAGTAGTCTAATCCCTAGATTAGGTAAGCATGACACAAAAGGAAAGTTGAGGCAACTTTGAGCAGTTCTGTATTGACAAAATATATCTGTTGAGATTTTTTAAGAGGCTGCATACTTTTTGTTAGCTAGAAAAATGATAGAAATGGCTTATGCAGTGAAAAGACTACATCTAGCTCTAAATAAAATGCCACTAAAGGTGAAAAAACAGAGGAAAAAATAAACCAGTCGTAACTAGTAGTGCAGAACATTATGCTTATTTTCAGTTTCATTCTGTTGTAATGACCCGCAACAAGATGAAATGTTTTGTAAAATACAATGGATACTCATGCGTAGTACATAGAAGTACCACAGGATGATGCAGTGGACATTATCCTGTACCTCTTATAGCATGTAGCTGGCTTGTTCTCAATCACTTCATGGCTAGGCTAGGAAAAAAACCTTTACTGCTTAACGGCAGCATGACATGCAGAAGTTAAGTAAACCAGACTTTTCTTGGCATAGACAGACTGATGGGGAAAATACTGTCGTTGTCATTTCCCTGTGCTAGGCTGTAACTCAGGAAGTAGAAGCAGAGTTTTAAAAAGAAAGATGGAAACCCTGGACATAACTTGAATTTCAGTAATCAGGATGGTGCAGAAACTGCCTTTGGTACAAAATGCAGCAGTTAAAATATCCTTGAGAGGTAATGATGAAAATCACATCTATCAATTCTGTACCAGTTATACCATTTCCCCCCCCCGGGTCTAATTAAAGGTGCTGTTTTTGCCTGTTAAATCTCTAAAAGGCTTGGTACTTGTGCCTTATACTTTACAGTATTTTTACACTCTGTATAATTTAGTCCAGAGGGCCTAAATACCTTAAAGATGCTGTCTGATCTTGGAAACTAAGCAGAGTCAGCCCCAATCAGTACTTGGATGGGAGACTGTTTATGATTCCAGGTGCTGTAGGCTGTATTTCAGAGGAAGGAACTGGCAAAACCACCTCTGAGTATTCCTTGCCAGAGAAAACCCTGTGTAATTCATGGGGTTTTCATCTGTTGACAGCTGACTTGAAAGCATATATGCATATAGACATAATTAGTCTATGATGAAATAATAATGTTGCTGGTTTTAAATTTTAAAACATTGAATCGTACTTATATAAACCACTGTGTAAACGCCATGTGCCCTGAAAGGTGGGGTAAGAAAAGTTAATTAAGGGAAACCAAGATTTATCATGCTTAGAAAATAATTGAAATCCCTTTTAAATAAAAAATGAATTTAAACTTTAATCAGCATTTTAAACAAATCCATAGATTTTCTCCACCCCAGTGAATATTGTTGTTAAATCTTTAAATATGTCTGTTGTGGATAGTAAAGGCCAAGCTAGATGTTAGAATTATGAGACTGGTGGTGAAAAAGCAGCCTTGTGTCAAGTTACTTTCTTACATTCAAGCACACTTAGCTTGGTGAAGATGTTGTTATATTCTGAAGTTTCGTGTGGCGTCTAGTCCACAGTAGCTGGTTAGTTCCATAGTACCAATTATGTGCAGCAAGAGATGGGGGATCATAGTGTGTTCATATAATGACAAGGGATGCAAACCTTTGTTTGTTCTATTCTCTTGTGCAAGGATGAGGAACCACAAAGTTTTCTTCTTGCCTGTGAGACAGATACTTTCTGCTAGTCTCAAAGAGTTTTCAGATTCATGAGAACAATTTTTGTATAAGTTGTCCAGCCAAATTATGACAGCTGCTTCCCTGTTGCGCAGACCTTAAAAATTAAGAAGTTTTGGATGAGTTGTTTTGTGCCTTTTTTATTCATCCACCTTCTGTGTTGTAGGCTGTGTGTGTCCTCACACATGCATGCACTTTTGTTCACGGAGGAAAAAGAGAGTAGTTTTTCACAGACACACTTTACACAAATTGCTGAAACCACAATAAGGGAGAATAAGAGTTCATTTTGTTCTTGTACTAGGTGTGAGACATTTTACAAAACTTAACAAACTCTTAACAGAGTATCCCAGAACAGTCTGTCTTGTTGAGAAAAGTTAATTTTGTGAGATGTCTTCATATCCTTAATAATGACCTGAGTAACTATGCATAAATTTTATGAAGAGAAGTTTAAGGGCTCATTGTGCAGTTGCTTTTTCAACTCCATACTCATGATATTGTCTATTTTTACCTTAAAGACTTGACTGTTGCTACTAGTCCATGTATTCAGAAATAACTTTGCTGTCAAGAGAAAAAAAAGTAAAGAAGCTCAGTTTTGTACTGAAATACAAATAAGAGAAATTACTAAACATGTAGATGCCCCCTTTACAAAGCAAGCCATATTTTGGGGGTAATAATGACTTTTTAAAAGACACTTTCTCTGAAGTGTGTTGGATACCAAAAAGGCAGTCCTGTGCAGTTTTCATTAATGGTGTTTCCGCCTGGAGCCACTTTTTCTTGGTATTTTTTGGAGAAGCATCAACTGGAAGGCAGTAGTCTATAACTTGTATAAAGGTACCTTTGTTTAAGGTAGTCTTTCCATATGAAATGACCTCTCCTATTGTCTAAGCTGTGTTAAGTTACATTTTCAGTAGACTACAGATAGAAAGGGGTGTTTTCTTTCCCTTTGCCCTCAAGACTTGGGAGACTGCAAGAAACTGACTTGTGTTCAGTTTGCATGAGTCAGGTACAAATTTGCCTATATGGAGTTTTTGCTCTTCAGTTTTTCCTCTTATTAGCAGGGCAGAGTAGATCAGACTTAAAGTACTTAAGTACTGATCTTAAAAGTATAATAAAACATAGGTCTATTGTTTTTACTTGTCAGAAAAAAAATATTTTTGTAAAGCAAATGATGGTTATCCAGCCTACCACATCCTGGACTGCAGTTCCCCTCACTCTTCACTGTTGACTGTCTTGAAGAGATTAGGACTGATGGGGACTACAAAATAAATACCTGGAGGCTCACTCATTCCTATTGGAAGGGGGGGGGGAAAACTCACTTTCCAAAATTCTGTTGAAGCATTTTGATTTTGTATAATAGTATCAGTCTATGTATTGCAGTGCTCTTCCTGAGTTCATACACTCTATAACTAGGAAGCCCAGATAATGACAACTTTTATTTTGGATCCTAGCCTGGTATCAGTTTGTATGTGCCAAAGTATTACCTCTCCCCTCTAAAAAATAACGATCAGAGACACAGGGACTGCTGAATATATAAAAATTTGCTACTCTGTAGTATATAATTATAAACTACTTGCTTATACTATTTAAACTATTTGCTTTTTAAACCTGTCTATACTTTAATTCTCTATTATTGCTATGGTTGCAACAAACATTAGACTTGTTTGTTTTGTGGTAAAACACCCTAGAATAATGTGTTATTCATTGCTAATCTCATTTTCAATTTTTTTGCAGGCTGCTGATTTGAGTAAACCAATAGATAAAAGAATATACAAAGGAACACAGCCAACGTGTCATGACTTCAATCATTTAACAGCCACAGCGGAAAGTGTTTCTCTACTAGTGGGCTTCTCTGCAGGCCAGGTGCAACTTATAGACCCTATTAAAAAAGAAACTAGCAAGCTATTTAATGAGGAAGTAAGTGGAAGTCCTTAATCTTGATGCATGCAACCATTCCTTTACTATTTTATAAATTCTCCATAGAATATTAACTTACCTTTCCACTATAAGTCAGCTTGTTTGGTTGAATATAGGAAAAGCCTCAGAGTATAAGGAAATTTTCTGGAGATCCTTCCGATAATGGACAATGAAAGATAACATGGTGGTTTTTCTCTTGTTATCCACTCCCCCAGCTGCTTATCTTGTTATTGTCAGAAGGCAGAAGTATGACATGGCATACAGTATTCCGCTCTGGTTCTGTGCAGTGTTAGATCTACACCGTCTCCTAGTCCTATACACTTGTGTGTTCTTCACCCTCGTGCCTACATGACACCCTCACTTCACTTTTAGAGATAAGAAAGATTAGCGTTCTATCTGTAGCAATGCAGAACCTTGTTTAGGGGCACATTGGCAGACCGTGGCTTGTGAAAATGCTAGTGCAGACTTTGCATGAATCCTAGCTAACAAACTGAAAAGGATTGGAGAGGCCAGTGAGAGAGGGGAGGAGAAGCGCTGATGGGATGCATTTGATTGTTTACTTTGAAGGAACTGCTTTAATAGGAAGAGAGAGCTCTATACTTTGAGTCAGAGCATCCCTTCAAATAGTTTGGTAAAGAAATAGACCATACAAGCAATTTGTTCTTTCAGCAAACATACACTTCAAAGCTACTATATTTGTAGGGCATAATTTTATTGATAATTTACTTTAAATTTGCAGGCATCTTTTTGAAAGAGCTTCTGTAGGCAGCTTGAACTCACTTAGGCAGGGTGGGGGGGGGTGTTACCTCCAGAGAGAAGCTTTTCCATTCACCTATAAACATGCTCAAGTAATTTGCTTCAGAAGTACAAATAGTTTCAGAAAATAATCAAATCACATTTGTACATTTCCTGTAGTTGGTTATCTCTGTAAAAGCATAAATGTGCAGTCTAATTTTAATTACGATCATCGAAGTTTTATAGAACCTAGATCTTTGAGTACCTTCTCTTGGAAATTAGCTTTTCCTGGTAGTCTCATGTGTGGCATTCAGAACTGTTCATGTTCCTGGGATGTATAGATAGAAAAACATTTCCTTCTTTTTTCAGGGGAGGGAGATTATATTTCTGAAAGTATTGTCATCATCCTATAGTTTATTAGGACATTGGGACAAGCAAGAGTTTTTCCATGGACATTTACTTAGAAACTAAAGCGCCATGTACTTATTTATAAAATATACAGATATACTGGCATAAAACCCGAGAGGTTCACTTGAGGAAATATATAGAGGAAAGGGTTTTTTAAGATTCCCTCCCTCAACTCATGGACTCTCTGACCTTTTGAAGGAGCATTTCAGGTGGTGCATTTGACAATAGGACAAAATGAATTTCCATGAGTTTCTGTGCATTAGCTTGCCTTACAATTAAGTCCACTCCCTTTCCAAAGAGTCCTTTAAAGATATGTGTAAATAAATGACTCAAACATACCTTTTAAATCCACCAAGAAGCACTGTAGAAACTGAGCAGCATCTTCTATCTACTTAAGAATACACTCTGTTCTGCAGGTTAGTCTCTTTCCTTATAGTTCTAAGGTTATGCTGGCTTCTCCTAGCAAAACTGTTAAAACTTTATAGTAGTTATCTTCTGCTTCATATTAAAGCTCAGATTGATAGCCTTTTGTTCCCTTGATTCTTACAGCTTTCAGTATCACATGTGAGGAACCTTTGGCCATCCAGATGTTAATGAACTACTATTATTCATAATCTCTCACTAGTAGCTAGGGCCGTCTGGGGATTATGAGACTTAGAGTCCAGCAACATCTAGAAGGCCCTAGGTTCTCTAGCTCTGCATTTTATCAATTTTCCTGTGGTCTGCTTCTAGTACAGCTCAGAGCTTGACTCAGATTTGCATTTGACTTCCCAAAATTTTCTATTTCTCTTTACCATCAAATTGGGATTATGCTTCCTACAAGGTGATCCTAGTGCCTGTGTCACCCAGTCCCTTTTCTGTAAATGTAGACTGTTTTGACTACAGCTGCTCAGTGAATCTTGTGCATTGTGCACAGTCTGTCCTATTACAGTCTATCCAATATGACAGATAACAACTGTAGGATGGACTTGTCATATCCTCCAGTACAGTTTGTAAAAATAATCCTCAGGGATTACTCAAGTTTTTAGCAAATTATTGCCAGTTCCAAATAAGTCTTGTACATCCAGGGCCATCTATACTGGTGTAACCAAGTGTCACTGCACCCCACTTGAAATTATCTAATATCATTCTCAATTGGAACTGGCTTGTTGTTGTTATTATTGCAATCACTGTAATTATGTATTTATTTATCCCACCTTTTCCCTAGTCCTGGGACTCAGGGCATCTTACAAAAGGTACAGATACAAATGCAAGCTCATCACTATCAACAGAATTAAAAGCATGCCCACGGTTTGTTGGTTACAAGAAGCTGGTGGTGGTGTCATTTTTTTCTTCCTCTCTTTCCTAGACTTGAATGGCTTGGGTTATTCACTTGTATTGCCAGTAGTGTCGTTTAAAATAACAAACTCACAGGCCAAATCTTATAGTTTGTTCACAGGGATCCACCAGAAGTAAAAGAAAGTACAACCAGCAACTTGAAAATATCTTCTGCTGTCACTTTTAACTAGTTGCCTTGATGTGTCTAGACTTTTTTATTCTAGACAAAATTACTACAGTATTTATGATTTGGCTGAAAGCTTTTAACTTACCCATATTTTGGACCTTCCTTTCTCTACCTCCAATCAAGTTTCCAGTTAATCTCCTTAAAAACTGTGCAGCTTCAAAATGACCATAATTTCTCTTGCAGCAACTTCTATTGTCTTCTTATTTTCACTTCACAATATTAGTTATAATATCTAGAATGGTCTCATTATTATACAAAATTGCCAGTTATCTGATGGATATCTAAAACTTTAGTCCTTTTTCCAAAGAGGAAGTCAATATCTTAAGTTTTTTGTTTAGAAACTACATCTCAAAGGCAGTTTTTTAATAGGTGAGTTATTTTTCTTCACAAAATGCACAGAGCATCTTGAGTCTGACTTTATTCTTTGTTCAACAGTGTTTAATATTCATTATCACAAATGAAGCTGATGATTGTATTGTTAGTTCATATTTATATGCCTTAAGAAAAGCACTCGTTTGGGAATTAGCTTAATTGAAACCCTCACAAGCTTCTGCAAATAGAGTAATTTAATATTTTAAACACAGATGTAGTAAATGAAAACTGCGGCACTGAGATGACTCTGATGTGTACCTGTTTTTTTGTTTTTCAGAGACTAATAGACAAGTCCAGAGTAACTTGTGTAAAATGGGTGCCTGGTTCAGAAAGTCTCTTCCTAGTAGCTCATTCCAGTGGCAATATGTACTTGTATAATGTGGAACACAATTGTGGTACCACAGCCCCACACTATCAGCTACTTAAACAAGGAGAAAGTTTTGCAGTCCACACATGCAAGAGCAAATCAACACGAAATCCTTTGCTTAAATGGACAGTAGGTGAGGGTGCCCTGAATGAATTTGCTTTTTCCCCAGATGGGAAATTCTTTGCTTGTGTAAGCCAAGATGGCTTTCTTCGAGTGTTTAACTTTGATTCAGTGGAGTTGCATGGTACAATGAAAAGCTACTTTGGAGGACTGCTATGTGCATGTTGGAGTCCAGATGGAAAATACATTGTAACAGGTGGAGAGGATGACTTGGTGACTGTCT
Source organism: Ctenosaura bakeri (assembly GCA_948474755.1). Lineage (NCBI taxonomy): Eukaryota > Metazoa > Chordata > Lepidosauria > Squamata > Iguanidae > Ctenosaura > Ctenosaura bakeri. Next base: position 132,786 of record CAOLHI010000785.1, read on the forward strand.
GGTCTTTTGTGGATTGTCGAGTTATAGCTAGAGGCCATGGACACAAATCGTGGGTGAGCGTTGTGGCCTTTGATCCATATACCACTAGTGTCGAAGAAAGTGATCCAATGGAATTTAGTGGCAGTGATGAGGATTTCCAAGACCTTCTTCATTTTGGAAGAGACCGAGCAAACAGCACACAGTCTAGGTTATCAAAAAGGAACTCTACAGAGAGTCGTCCAGTAAGTGTAACTTATAGGTTTGGTTCAGTTGGCCAGGACACACAGCTATGTTTATGGGACCTAACAGAAGATATTCTCTTCCCACACCAACCCCTCTCAAGAGCAAGGACACACACAAATGTCATGAATGCCACAAGTCCGCCTGCAGGAAGTGGTGGACCTAACCCAGGAAGTAATGGAAACAGCATCTCAACGCCTGGGAACTCTGTGCCCCCTCCTCTTCCACGGTCAAATAGCCTTCCACATTCTGCAGTTTCCAATTCTGGCAGTAAAAGCAGTGTCATGGATGGTGCCATTGCCTCTGGTGTTAGTAAGTTTGCAACCTTATCACTACATGATCGGAAGGAAAGACATCACGAAAAAGATCACAAGAGAAACCATAGTATGGGACATATATCTAGTAAGAGTAGTGACAAACTGAACCTAGTTACTAAAACCAAAACAGACCCAGCAAAAACTTTGGGAACTCCTCTGTGTCCCAGAATGGAAGATGTTCCTTTGTTAGAGCCTCTTATCTGTAAAAAGATAGCACACGAAAGACTGACTGTGTTAATTTTTCTTGAAGACTGTATAGTCACTGCTTGTCAGGAGGGATTTATTTGCACATGGGCAAGGCCTGGTAAAGTGGTAAGTTTTAATCCTTAATGCTGCATCAAAGAAGTAGAACTTGAATAGGTAGTTTTTCTGAAAACATAACTGAATGTTGAATATAAATTTCTTTATGCTTAATGTAAAAAAATTATTTCCTCAGAGCCATACTTTTGGATACTGCATGCCATATTTCTGAACGATTTGAAGTGTCTGACCTGGATAAAGTCCTTTTGAAATACAGTTGCCTTCCAGCCGGAGTTGTGTTGTGTATCCAAAGTGTCAGTGATAGTTTTCCTATATTTTCAAAACTATTTTTGTATAAGATGTTTGAGACAAATCTAAAAACCAATTAGTGAGGGTAAAATTGTAAGGGCATTCAGGAATACAGTATGTTCACAGCTTGGGTAGGCTGTAGTTTGGCATAGTATAACATGCATTCTGGGCAATTGAATTTAGAACAGTTACCTGGCAGGAATTCATAAAGCAGGATGTATTCTCACTTTTTCCAAAAGCTAGTCATAGTACTGAGAACGTTTAATGCTCCAGTGATCATCAAGACGATTTGTAGTGTCTCCATTTAAAATTTGAATAAACTGGTATTAAATATGCACTGTAATATTCTGATTTTTAATATCTCCTCCAAGTATTTCTATGTGCAAATTCATATTTTTAAAAAGTCCCCTAGTGCAATGTATCTCTTACTATATTTTCCCATTCACTTTAAAGTGCTTGTTAAAAACATTTTTTAGACTCATGCATTTTCCTTTAAATCCACAGGCTCAAATATGGCATTAGTAATGTTTTCTTTTACACTGATCAAAGCTGACGTTATTTATTTAATTTTTACCACTTTATGCAGATGATGTTCAGTTTGTCTCAAATACTCATTTAACAATTTGCAGTCAGTGACCAAGATCCAAAGAAACTTGATGTGGCTTCTCCACTTGCACTTAGGTCATCTTGGGCTCACCCTCCCACTGGATGACTTCTGCGGATGCCACCCATAAGGGTTTGGAGATCCTTTGATCCAGAATCCCACATGGTGGGTTTGGAGTTTGAAGTAAAGATTAGCAAAGTCTGATGTTTGTGTGGAAATGCTTTAGAGAAGCACGTGGACACTGATAGATAAATGAGTAATGATACCCTAAAAGACTGGCAGTTGTCTTTTTTGGAGGTGTGGGATTGCACACTTTTTTCCTCTCTTCCTGAAAGTCAGCCCTGAAAAATACTTGAAAAGTGTCACTGAGAACTACTGAAGCACACAGGTTTTAGAAAATTGAATGCAAAATGATATCTTCCAGTAGGAATTGAAGCCCATTGTGACTATAAGGCTTCACAGTGTATCTAAAACGTGTAGCAAGAATTCAACATTTCAGTGAAATCTTATCAAATGTGTGTTTGAGGTGTCTAGACAATCCAGAAACATATGGCATTGCTTTTCTTGGATGGTGGGGAAAAAATTGTAAGGATAAATGGCAAAAACTGTATTTATTTCTCTATGCTAAAATCATGAAAATGTTTATGGTTTTATAAATTTGTGGAGTGACAGTTTTGAGATTAACTTCATAGATGTTCCATGATGGACATGGTGGAAAAATGCTACTCCTCAGCTTAATTGCAAAGTAACTGAATGCTAGCCCTTAGGCTACTTCCATTTTCTATAAATTAAAAGTTCTGTAAAATAATTGCAAACTGTATATCCATTAAACACAACTTGTTTGTAATAACAGTTTGATTTGGAATGAATTTCAAATATTTCAGAGATAGAGTATGCAGTACCAAAAGCTAGGATTTCTATATTTGGCCAATGCGGAAATCTTTAATTAAAGGTAAGTTTCATGCTGATGCTGTTCACTAGATCATTGAAAACTAATATCGCACACTGATGTAAATGGCATATTGTTTAGGATGTGTTTACCTAGAATGGGTTTCAAATTATTATTGTTATTATTATTATATTATTATCTTTATTTTTGCAGTTGGTGAGCTCATTTAGCTGGCCTAAACTAGCAAGATAGGTGAAATGTTTACAGGGCTCTGGCCAGGGAGGTCTTTTTGCCAGAAATGAGTTAATAAGCATTCTTTTCATTTTATATGAGAGCACTTAACTCTATGTCTGTTTAATGACTTTTCAAAAACAGTAGTGGTAACATATTTCTTCCCCCTGGGCTATATACTGCATTTTTTTGGTCTTACCTAATGTTTAATCCCATATTTAACTTCTAAAAAGAATTTTAAGCTGCTACCTTTTCATGTTGTCATTTGTCCTTGAGAATCCTCCAAAAACAGCTTCCATTGCCATTTTCCTCTGCTAAAATTCTTTTCCACCTTTGCCAGAAGATCTCAGTTGGATAGAAAGGTCATAGATTTCCAGACTGAGGAAAGAATGGCCCAGAAGACTCAACCATTTGTGTAGTCTTGAAACCTCACTGCCACTGAACCAGCCTACTCTTTTTCTTTCCCCAACTATCTTTGCCATACTGGTGCAGTCAGGATAGCAAATGGTATGTTTTCTACAGAATGGAGTTAGAATTGACACTTATTCCTTAAAATATGCAGCTTTGATCTGGCTGTTACATGCCTTGCCTGTAAGATCTAAACTTAGTTTCAGTATCAAGAACTCAGAGGGCAGATGAATACACTACTAAATTGGAATAAGACAGCATACACTGCAACTACAGGACTTCCTCCTTAGCATTCACAGTGGACCCTGAGCTTCCTTGTTTTTTTTGTTTTCTTTTTTAAACTTAACATTTTAACGTGTTCAAATTATAAGTATGGTGCTCGTAGAAAATGTGAGATAAATTCATGTTGACTATTACAGCAAAAATTTAGATCTGCAACAATTTATAGGGCGATGGCCTACTCTTCAGGCATCAAAGTTCCTCAGTACTAACTTCATAAAACTACGTGCTGTGCTACTGGGAAAAGTTAAAATTAAAAATCTTGCTAGTTTCCTTGGCAGTTATAAACTAACAGAGAGCAGGAAGGCTGTTGAGTATCTTTTGCAAGACTAGTCATACCACCATTTCTGTCAGCTGTTGTATTCACTGGCAAGACTCTGCCCTATCCAAATAATGTACAACCACTTTTAATTTCAGTAAAACTTGGCACTATTTATTCTGAAAGCTCACTGTAAGAGTGAACCCAACAACAAAGGAATAGCAGAGTATAAAGGCAGCATATACCCTGGCAGAGTAAATGTGTTACCAGTTTGTAGAACAAAATGCACATGAAATTTAGTATATTTATTTGAATTATATTGTACAGGAAAAATCTAGTTTTTAAATTATACCACATCCTTCACTTTTCCAGTAAACAGCAGTTATAATACAGTATCCTGGTTAAATGAGTTCTGTATTTGCTGAAGTATTTAACAGACATTTTGAATTACTCTATCTAGACATCAAAGAGGTCACTTTTACTACTACATCCCTGTGTTCAAAGGGCATTTTATTTGTTGCAATTGAAGTATAAAGTGCTTTTGAATACTATCCTATATCATAAGACATAATTTTGCATTCAGGGTTTGGAAGGAGGTAAATCAGTCTTTTTGTTTGGAGTAAAATGAAACTTCTTGAAAGATATACTCTACCAACAGAAGTTTGTTGATTCCTTGGAATATTGCCATACACAGTTACTACAAAAATGGAGAGGCTAATTACATCCATTACAAAAGATGCCTAGTCAAGTATGGGCCAATTACTTCTTGTGAAGCCTAGAGACAGCAACTGCCATTATTATGTGAGTGATCAAACTAGGAGGAAAAGGTTCTTACTAAAGACTTTTTGGCAATGCTTGATCTGTTGGAATTCAGTTGTGTACTTGAACAGACTGTGTATGTCTCCCTTCTATCACATTAAAGCTGCAAAATCTGCATTTAGAATACTGCTGGCCTGCTTATGTTAAAAGAGAGAAAACCAGCTAATTTAACTGTCACATAAATTGTGTAAAGATCTAAAAGTAAGATTTTTCCCTGCACTTACAAAGTCTGTATACATGAATTTGTTAAGATTGACACATTAGGTGATAACTGTACAAAATTGTAATGATGTAGTGAAAAATCAACAGTAAAATTCATATGTATTTTCTTTATAAACGTCCATCTAATTTCTTGACAACTTGAATAAATTTCATAAGAGCCTTTCTAACATGACAAATTGTTAAACTAAATTGACTGTTGCAATAATGACAAAGCTTTAATAAGTATTGTTGGTATATTTATAATTTTAAAAAAAATCATGTTTGTTTCATACTGCTTATTTTTTAGTATTTTATGTCACTGTTTCAGCTGAAGAACCTACTAAATACTTGACATTACAGAATAATTTACCGGGGTTGTCCTCTGTATACTGACATTAAATAAAAAGTGTGACTGAACTATAAAATGTAGATAACTGTCAGTTGTGCTTCTCATGCCTGAAATTGCAATGTTTTGCCACAGCTGAGACTTTGTTATGCAGTAGGCACCTTCGTGAACAAATGGCCACTGTGAAACTGCTGTCTCTATAACTGCCGCTTTTACAAAAGACTCTAAAGAATTATATGCAAACTCTTGAATATTTCATATCTATTTCAAATGTTGGCTTGGAGTTTATACTTCTGATATTGATCTATCATCATGTATGTTGATTTGAACTGTGATAAAATCCATGCTAGACTGTTAAATTGTACGTAACTGAAATATAGAGAGAGTTTGGTAAACTGGTGTTTCTGGCTTAAACAAGGGAACAGTGGGTTATGATGGTTAAGTAAATCCATTAAAGAGCCATTGAAATGGAGAATTGATGTCTTTTGGATTCTACAGGAGCTCTTTCAGGATTTTTGTATTAGTATTTAAGCACTTTGGGCTTGCTCACCAGAATTAAGAAGGTCCATAAACAAATAATTTAAGATCAGCACTGAATTTAAATAGCCAAATACCCAAAGTTCAGCTCCAAGTGAAGCTGGACTAATAGATTTGGTGCACTCTCCAAAGCAAGAATTCAAATTTTTCTTAGATTCAAATCATATTCCTTTGTTTTCCTGATACTTGTCTCCTTGTACTATGGGAGTTAAATGCTAGCAGTACTTTTTCAGGGCAAGGAGGCTTTGTTGAAACACACAAAGTGAGGGGTGTCAAATTAAGTTCCTCTTGAGGCACTGATAGCTGCTGCTGCAGCTGCTAGATAGAGTCTTGAGATCTTTATCCTGTGTCACTGCCAGTTTGTTTTTATTTTCAAATGAGCCTCAGTTCTAACCTCCATTTTATAGCATTCCTCAGGAACATCATAGGAAAACTTCTTGTTCCATCATCAGTTTAATCCTTGAATGGATGGTCCCTAGTCTTGCCAGAATCTCTCTGAGTACCACAGTTCTGCTAAATTAGCAATCCTTAGACCTTGGTGTAGTATCTCATATAGAGAGAACAGAAACCTTTTTATTATATTAGGTGAAAAGTAAAGGTTGCATATATGTTAACCAAGGAAAGCTGCAACAATGGAAAGTGTGGGCAGTGGTTTAGAAAACCCATCTGGTTTTTGAAATATCTTGTGCATGTTCAGTAAACACTAGTTGTATCTTCTTGTATTTTAAGAATGTCAGTCCAACGCAATATAGGTCCAGTGACTGTTACTGATACATTAACTAGAGAGTGTACAACTGAATGCAAGAAAGCACAGTGTGGAAAATGTAATCTTAGCAGATACAGGTGTTATGTGTTATTCTCATTTCTTCTGTTACTGCCGACTTTCAGAGAAGCAGTTACTGACAGAGCCTAATGTGGATTTCAGTCTTCCAATTTAGACTTGTTAGCAAAAGTAGGAGAAAGAATCCAACTAAAGTCAAGTATAACAATGGTTTCAGCTTACATTGCAGTGAAAGTTAACTACTGTTTATTATCTTGAACTTTGAAATTAACCTGTATATATAGCTTTGAGAGCTGACTGGCTTTTTTTTTTAAATGCAGATTGATTCTTTGAAGGAGTTCTGAGTCACTACTAGATATGGAAGATTTTTTCTTCCATAATCTTATTATACCATTAAAATGCCTCTAGGTTACTGCTCTGAATAATGAGAGTGGTTAGCATAAACAAAGTGATTTCAGTTCCACTTTGAGAATTTTATCAACTTAAATCTTATCTGCAACTGAATTCTAACATGTCTGTGATATGGCCTAGCTAAAGCTGGTCAAGGAGCCAGTGTGATGCAGTGGTTTGAGCATTGCATTATGACTCTGTAGGGTTCAGACTCCCACTCAGCCATGGAAACCCACTGGGTGACCTTGGGCAAGCTCTGCTGTCTCAGCCTCAGAGGAAAGCAAAGACAAACAAAGCAAGTTAGAATGTTATTGAAGCTTGCTGATGCTCTGCCAAATGAACTCTTTGTCCAGAAACATATATTACTTTTGAACATGGCAACTTTAATCATTGTTATGGCAGTGATAGTAGTCACTGGCAGCCTCATTCTGCCTAGTGAGAGAACTTTCCAGGTTTGCTCCTAGAAACAAACTTTCTTGAGAAGGCTTCAGATAACAGAGGCTCCCAATAAGAATACTAGGGCAAATCTGGGTCTGCCAGCACACAAGCATTAAAACATTATGGCATTTGATACATAGCAAGGACTGTATATGCTGATCTCCATTTTCATTGCTTCATTTTTTTTAAAGCTTGTAATATACAGAGCTTCAATATGAGGGGTGAATAACCTAGAAATTCTAAGAAACCGGAGTGGTTGAATAAATAAGTTTTTGATTGAGAGTTCAGTTCCCCAGAGCTCTTTGTTCCTTCCCATACTTGAGAGAAACAAAACACATTATGCAAATCTGGAAAATACATGTAAATTTCCACAGAATTTAGTATTTCTTGGTGCAGAAATCTTGACTTTTAAAAATGGAAGGCATTAATGGACCAGCCAAATAGATCTGCAACTGGCACATACTAAAGATTAAACAAAATGGAAGAAGGGAATACACAGCTTTTGTGAACTTGTGAAATGATGCCTCCTGTTACCAGTATTTCAGGATTGTTTCCAGAAAGAGAAAGAATATATCCTCCTTACCAATCATTTGAATACGCAGCCAAATGTATGTGTCTTTTGTTCTGCACTGCATTGCTTTTCACTGGAATGCACATGCATCACACTTCTCACCATAAGTAGCAGAGCTGTGTCCCCTCTCCTCGCCCTACCCTCCAAGAACAAGTGTGAAATTATGTGTGGAAAGTGGGGGTACAAGCATTTTTCACATGCACTCATCGCCACTTTTGTAGTGAGAATTGAATTTAGTGCAGCAGTACCATACCTCCTGCTCCTGGTCCATGGGAACACTTGGAATGGCTGCTGTCATATGGTTAGCTAATAATAGATGAGAGCAATCATTTGGACTTCTGAACTAGCTAAATAAGGCATTTTTTATTTTGATTTTTTTATGCAGAAGTTGGCATATTTGAGAGTTAACAGGATAGTGGCGATTGGCCTAACTAATGAGGGATGTGCTAATGGACCAGTAGAACGGGGAGGACTTCCCTCCTCAGTGGTGCTTCTCTCATGCACTCCAAAAACCTATTTCAGAGGGCTGGGGTGTTTTGGCTGACACTAAGAACTACTGGAGGTGGGAGTGGGGAGAAAGTTCCACTATGATGGTGCTGCATTTATTCTATAACAGTAGCCTGTTGGTAAAATAATCTACATTTCTTACTGCATTGGGTCATTCTTTAACCAAAAACAACAACACCCCCCACCATGTGAGTGGTTTGATAACAGAAGTTTTTGGCATGACGTACATAAATACAGTGAGAACAGATGAAGTACAGTAAAAATTAATCAGCCTGTTAGATCTGAAAGCTATAGTGGTATATGGCTACTACTGCTTAGCTTCTAATTCTTATTTCTTTCTCATGTAATTCTTGCTCATGCTATACTCCTTTAAGAGTGAGTGCTATCTTAATTACTCCGTTAGATGTGTTCAGCAGTTTTATATATTCATCTCTAGAACTGAAACTTCAGTAGTGCAGATTTTAGTGGCTGAGATCCTATTGGGGCAAATAGCTTCAGAACACACTGTTCCATTAACAGTTTAATTCTGTCCCCCTCTGACCCCCCCAAAGCATCTCCTTATGTGAGCAAAAGGAGCAGCAGTGAATGGCAGTGAGCAAAACTGATCACTTGCTGCACTTGCATACTGCTGACTGAGGAGGAGGCAGCCATTCAGTGTATACCTCCTGACACAGGTCTGCTGCAGCTTTGGCTGTTTCTTTCCTGTATGCTTAGTTTTATGGAGCCTTTGGACACTAGGCAAGGTTTGCTTTGGAAAACTGTCTGTGCCTGAAGCCAACCCTTACAAACTGCCTTGGTTCCAAAGACCCACAGTCATTGAGGGAGGAAGCAGCCACAGATTTAACCAGCATGTGCTGGGAGGTATGAAGAAGTAGAGTATTCTGTTCCACCACAACTGAATATGATCTTGGTCATAATATGTTATGGAAATGAAACATTTAACAACCGTTGTTGACTACTTGGATCTAAAATTACGACAGTGTGGAACAAATCCTAATGCATCTGGAGTAGGTGTCATTTCTGTGCCTCTACTAGAAACTTAACATCTTAGTTTAGAGATTTTCAAAGGACAAAATGTCAGAGCAGGCTCTGGTGGCTTGTCTTTTCCAGTGCAGGGGCTCCTTGTACATCTTCCTGATTTCAAGAACAGGAAGTCTGTTTTCGTTTTCAGTTTTTGGGTCAGAGCCAGAAAGAGCTCCTGTAGACTCCGAAGATGTAATTAATTCTGCATTACAACTGGACTTGGTTCTTTAGCTTGACCAACATGAGTTACATAATGTTGAGGTAAGAGAAAGATTTAGAAATCAAAATAATGGAACTTTTGGGGTTTCCTCCTCTAGATGCGTAGAACAATTCTGTTTCCTTAGCGAACTTGAAGGTGAAGTATAATGGCTCATTTCTATAAAAGGGTGGAGAATTATGCATGACACAAAAACCAAGCTGCTTTTCACTATGTCTAAAGGTTGTTTTGCCAAATGGTAATCAGTTTATGATTCAAGAAACTTTGTTTCCTAAAAGTATATACTGAAAACAAAACTGAACTGATAGTAGAACCTATGAACTCCCCATTTTAAACTAAAAACATTAATTGGAAATAGTGGACTGTGACTGTAGTTCTTATTTAACCTTTAAGATGGGAAGCAGGCCTAGTTAGAGGGAAATTGAGCTCCCCATGAAGAGAGACTCATCTCTTTGAGGTTTTCCATGCATTGTCTCAAATGAATGACACAAGACCTGCTGCTTGGGTAGGTCTGCAAACTGGGAAGGCTTCACTGTTGTTCATCTTCTAGGAGTAGTGTTAGACCCAAGAAGCAAGTCCAACTGCATCATTGTCCCTTATATGAGCATATGTAAGGAAGCTGAGAGAAACCTGCATTTGTTGTTTTAGGCCACATGCTGAAACTTCTGCATCTCCATCTGGAAACCTAGTATACTGCATATATGCTGCAAAGAACAGTAGTAATTTGGAAGGAAGAGTGGTGTCGGTGAATAATTGGTAGAGATCCAAACATAGTTTGTAGCTTACTGACCTTTTCCTAGTGTTGTGATAATCATAGCTCGAGAAAAAATACAAAGGTTCTGTAAGACATAAGCTAAACTTTAGATTACTCCATGGATTACTGCCCTCTTTTATCAGGTTCATGAGGATACTTCAGACACATGAATGTAGTCCATGACAGCTTAACACAAAGCTCTGATTCCAAAGTACCATCAGATTATTTGTTTTGTTGCAATATATAACAACGTTTCCTCCCTTCAGAGTCTAATGATCTGCTAAATATTCAGAGTTACTTGAAGCTAACTATAAGATAGAGTGAAATTATTCATGTAAGGCTTTCAAACAGTGTGATCTGCCAGTTAATACATTCAGTAGACAAAATATGCCATGTGCTAAAAGTCCGCAAACATTAAAGTTTAGAAAACTAAATGTTGGGTTCTCTTGCTGGATTAATGTAAATTGCTTTGTTTGCAGGGTTTATTGCCATCTCAAAACCAGGCCAATTCTCCAAGTGGAACTGTAGTATAGTCATCACACTCCTGCTAGCAAATCTTTGAACACAGAACAAGAAGTAATGGCAATGGAATCTGAAGCTGCTGTTCAGCCAGAGAGCACCACAAATTCTTAAAGGCAGAGTGTAAACTTGGAGTTATGTGAATCACATAGTGTTTTACTACAAAATAATAATAATGTAATGAATTCTTTTTAAAGCTAATATTTTTAGGCTGCTTACCCAAAGAAGGATTTTGCTTTAAAAATGCTTCTTTTGGTGCTGCAATTAAAATAGTAAAACTTTTTTTTCAGTTTCTTTATACTTCTCACTGTAATTGAATCATATACGTAACATACACATATACGTGTAAAATAAAATGTTTCTTAAATTGAAGTAAGTTTAATGGTGTTATAAATTAGAAATTCACTGTTGGGTTTTTGCACTGATTTTTTTTTTTAAACCAGAGATGGTTAGCCTGGAATGCTCTCATGGGAAATGAAAGTCATTACTTTCTGACTTCATAAATGTAATTCAGGAAGATGGATGCTGCAATCGTAGGTGTTTTTCCCCCCTAAAAAGATTGTTTGCACTTAAATAACTTAATGCTAGTAGAGAATTACTTTTAAATGGGTGTTTGGACACCCTCTAAAGCTGTGTTATTGAAAAAAAGAGATCCTTTGTATCTATTAAACATTTTATTTTAATAATGTTTTCAGCTACAATCAGTCTGTATTATATGTGTATATAATGTAATTCAGTGATTGGGGGAGAAATCAGTCATTACACTAGTAATTTTATCATTTAAGAAAGTGATATTTCTAATTCAGAAAAATACATATTAAACTATCTTGAATATGCAGTTTTGTTTATGTTCTGTTTAAATTAAATCAGCTTTGATGTAATTTTTTTGAATGTAATATTTTTCATATGGACATGGCTTACTCCTTGTAAAAGATATATTCTTTTTGAAAAATACTCAGGTCAGATTCACTACCTATTGAAACTGGGCTTACCTTTATCTGAGGATGATATTCCCCTGCACTTTATTCTAAACAAAGTTTTTTTCTTCCACTTCTATGCTTTGGAACACTACACCGATTTTTAAGATATGCCTAAGTTTTTAAAAATAATGTTGGTCATTTAACATTACCACTAGGTGCTTTCATATATTAGGAATATATAGTTTAGCATCTGTTAGTGCCAGTAGATAAATTCAGGTGTTTGTTTAAAATTATTGTAACACAGTGCTACACATTGTGCAAAATGCAACAATAATATAGAATAATGTGCCAAAGTAAGCAGTGTTTTAAAGAAAAACTGATGCCTTGTGTTGAAAGATAGATTTGAAAATCTACATGATCTAACTGCTGCTTGATTAGTTACTATTAAACAGTTTTTGAACACACTAAAGACTGTAAAATCCCATCCGGTTTTTTGATGGAAGAAAATGCCTTGTGCATGATAGCAAGAATGATGGGGGATTGGGTACATCTGTCATTATAGCAAAAGTGCTATCAGCCGAGCTTGCAGCAAAGGTGTTAAGTGTGCCTTAGCTACTGCTTCCTCATGGAATGAGAATATGTTTCCTCTTCTCTGTCAGAGCCCTTTGCCTAAATACAGTTGTATAACTGGGGGAAAAAAGGACTGCCCTGAACACTTGAGATTGCTGCTGAAATGAAAAAATTCTGAGAACCGGGGCTGCTGTTCACAGATTACATTTGGTTGTACAACTCAGTTCCAAGGTTTGGACTTCTTCAAAATTAACTTGCTGGGAATGACTGTGTGTTTCTTAATGGTGTATTAGCTAATCATGCTTTTTGCTGGATCCCAAACTAAGCACTAGGTCTACACTTTTAAGATCCTCCTCATGACATTAGGGTTAATCCCATTTTGAACATGCCCAAAAGAGGCTTCTGGATTGTAATTAAGATCATTTTAATACATTTGCACTAGGAAAACAGCACTGTTGAGAAACATTGCTCTACATAAGCCACGTAAGACACGAAGGAAAAAAGATTAAAGGGACTGTTTCAGCTTGCTGAAAACTCTTAGATCCATGCTCTTTCTTCTGTGAAGGGCTCTTTCTGTCCACGAAGGTATCTGCACTCTTCAGTCTTTCAGGAAGGGAGATGTGCAGCAATTTTACTGCTTCACCACTTCCAATTCCCCTGCAGCTATTTGCACCATTCAACCATTGGCTCTAAATCAACCCTTGGTAGCAATAGTTACTTCCACCTAGCTTTCTGGTGTCAAGAATGAAGTCTGGACCTAACCTATTGTAGTCACTGGCCTGACTGCATCTGAATTTAATACATATTATTTAAATGGAAGGTTGTGGAGTTTTTGCAGAAGAGTTCTGATGACAGGCACGTTTGCATAGCTATGCACTTAAAATGTAACTTCTGTGCATGTATGTTCATGTACTTAATTCAGCCGACAATGTCTAGAGAGGCTTCATGAAGAGTTGGTCCAAATCATCACATATAATTTGATAATGAAATCAAAGAGATACAGCTCTGTACTAAAGAAGACCATGTTTTGCTTTTGTAATCTATGCACTGTTTCCTGGGAATAAGCTGCACTGAATCTAGTGGGATTGACCTCTAGTTAAGCATGTGTAGAATTGCACTGTAAATAGATTAAATAATAAGAAACTTGGGATATAACTGCAGAAAAAATGAGAAAGTGGAAGGGCAGCTCAAGTTTGGAATGCATGCAAATCCATGTTCAATAATTTTAGCTTCAGGCCTTCAGACACATTTCCCTCTTCCAAGGAATCTGTCAATTCCTCAAAGTACCTACTTTATTCAAACTATGATGATGTATCAAAAGCAAACTATAGGAGGAGCTGAGAGGGATATACATCCCCTGACATGCTAGCCTTTGTGTTGATTTAAAGGAGTTTTTTAGCCACAGAATATAACCATGAAAGTATGGCTTTTCCAGACTAAAATCCTTTAGATTTTTGGTACATATACATGAAATCATTATTGCTTGATGGATTTCTGGATATACTTATTCCATTTTCCCTGTGCTATTCAGGCTTGTCATTAGGTCTGTAAAACACATTTAAAAGATAACATTGGGACCTGTTAAAAAAAATAATGAACATTTGTCTTTGATCACTTGCATGACCAGTTATGGCGAGGGACTGTTCAAACAATTGCAGTACTTCCAAGTCCTGTCACTTACCTGACTTAGAGAAGATCACAAGTAGCTCCTGTCCCCCACGTGAGACTAGATCTATATTGGTTGCTATAAGGACTCAAAGCCATAAAAGGGGGGGGGTCAGTGCCAAAGCTTAAATTGGCCAATTTCCCTTTACATGTTTCTGCAAATCCATGTTTGTGTAAAACCTATACAAGTCAATGCTGAGCCCCTTCTGTCTTTTACACGATCCCCAGCTATTTACATTGTCATTATTAGTAATAATACAGTATTTTAATAAAATATAATTCTTATTTATCCATGTATGCACAGCACAGGAAGGAACCATGTGCAAAATGCAATAATGAATAGGAGCTATGTGTTGCATTGTAAATGCCAATTGCCAGCGCTTACTTCAAACCACCTGGGCTTGTAAGGTGCCCCCTTCTTTTAAAAACAGCTGCCTGCAAGTTGCCCTCAGATATGACTTGGAGCTGGGAAAACTCCAGAGCCGGTTTCTAATATGGTACAAAGAGCTTCTGTTTACCGGAGCCCGATGTGATAGCCTAGGCTGTTACCTATTTTACATCAAATCATAGTGTTTGTCAGTCTAGCCCATTATCTTATGTTGATAGCACTGCCCTTCAAGGATATCAAGTGAGGTCCTTTCCCACCACCTGCAACTTGAAACTGTCTGAACAGGAATACCAGGAATGAACATAGCCCAAATGTACAAATCTGTTCATGATCACAAATCCTCTCAAAGTTGTCAATATTAAGTCTCTCCAGATTCTTGACTATCTGAAGGGAAGCTTCAGAATTTTGGAAAGTTAGGGTTGAGTTGCTTTTCACTGGGTGAATGTAACACATAACCAGATAGGTATTTCCATCCTAAGTCATGTATAATCCTTTTTTGCAAGGTTGGAATGCAGCAGTGACCATACATTGAGAACTATTTCTAGCTCCTCCAGAGGACTGTGCGTGTCATTTGGGAAAACTAGAAGTGCTGTCATGTTATTCTTAGTACCCTTTGTGTGTGTGTGGGGGGGTGTCATTTCAGAATGGCATTATATATGGGGAATTGAGGTAAAAACTTTCAGGTGAAAAATTGGGGGCAGAGGAGTCAGGGGGATCCTGAAGGCTGTACTGGCCCCCTCAAAGGCCACATGAGACCTGGATGATTCCCATTCCTGCTTTAAAAAAATATTTAGAATTCATGGCTCCTTAAATCATACTGCAGTTTCCTAATAGTAACTGGTGCTTGGAAACAGTAATATTGGCAGACCCAAAATGTTTACGTTCATTGTTTTAACAGGAACTTGTTCTAAGATCTTGTGTTTGACATTCTGTATAAATGAATAAACCTGTGAAATGCTGTTGTTTGTACATGCTTGGCTTGAAACTACTTAAAAATATTTTAACTCTTGTGCAAGAATAAGGAAACTTCTGACATTTTATACCTCCGATTCAGACTGCTATGTGTGAACAGGACTCCACAGGGCATCATGCTGGAGTCAGTAGGGTACAGAGACATTTTTCACCACCTCCACTGTGGAGTGCCTGTGCCTCCCCTAGCTTCCTCTGGAGGGCTAGAGCACCCTTGAGAACAGTTATGGAGGAGATGGGGACAGAATTTTTTTTTAAAAAAATCTACTAACAGGATTCTCTGCTGGCTTTCAATCCCTCTTATAAATATAAGAGACTTCTGTCTGCCAAAAGGGTAAGTCTGAATTCATCTCATAGCACTTTACAGCTTCACCGAAACACCACTCTAAAAGAATTGTTTCTTCATGCACAGAAAAATATATTATTTCTGTACTATGAGATTTATATGTACATACTCCCTTTTAAAATGTTTTGCGGTTTTTCTATAAGATATGCCCCTGGAGCCTCCAAGTTATAAGGTAAGAATTTGCTATTCTTATATCATCTGTCTGATTCCTCTAGCATTGCTCATTTTTGGATTTTGGAAAGATCTTATATTCATGAGTCTGATTCTGGAACACTTTTTCTCTTCTAAAATTTCTGTGCTTATAAGAATCAGTTTATTGCAATGGAATCTTATGGTTAATCCAGTAAGTTCTATTAAGATTTCCAGCTCTGAAGAGCTAATTTGTACCAGTAAAAATTAAGAAATACACAATATTTATTTCTTTAGAGAGGATTTCATTTTTGGTAAGAGCACCACGTATCTAACATTGATGATTTCTTTTCAAAATCAGCCTCCTTTAAAAAAATGGATCTAAAGACATTATTCTATTTTTGCTGATAACTCTGGAAGGCCAACTTTAAAAATCATGTCTTTATAGAAAACAACTACTTTTGCCCCAAGATACTTTCAAATGTTATTGGCTCTTCTAGCACACACACAAATGTGATCTGAAATGACTGAAGTATGATAAGTTGTACTTAACTAAAGCTTGCTTACAGTGCTCAAACTTCCATACCATAGGAAAATGTCTAAGAGCAACAGCAACACTTACTCAACTGTGCCATGAGAACACAATGTAGAAATAATCTGCTCATTTACATAAGTAACTTCAGAAAATCTATATGCCAGATTACATTTGAATGGAACAGTACAACACATGTCAGGTGACAGACTGAAAATTTCAAACTTACCAACGAAGGCTGAGTACAATTATACCTCTATAGTAGTGTTTAAAAAAAATACAAACACCACTTTAACATGTTATAAATAAACACAATATAGCATTTAATATAAAAATGGTAACAAGATCATTCTAACATTGCAGCACATTTAAATATATGATCTGCTTAGGCGAAAACAAAAGTTTTGTATATTGGAAAATTTAAAAAAAACCCAAAGTGCATTCTGACCTAAAAATGGTTCTTATATAATTGGCTCCTTTAAAAAAGAAAAAACCTTAAGTCCCACAGGAAAAGGTTATCGTAGCATGTTGATGCAGCATGTGAGGATATAAGGCACTACTCCATTGGTGTACCTTTTGAAGAATATGGAGAGCACTAGGGAGTCTTGGTCCATCAGTATCCTCCACCTCTTCTTTCTAGAGCAGGCAAGTGGTACTGCTTCACAGGAGATTTAAATTCTTTCTGTTTTTCAGACTGTTGATGAGACAACAGAAGTTACAATGGGCTGTAATCTGCATGTGTAAAATTGTATGTAATCTGAGAAGCAAGGCAAAATTACCTTGCGATGTGTCCCAAAATATGTTACAGGCTGCAACACCTGGACTTGTCTGTTGGTTGCTGGGAGGGTAAAAACTGACTGAAATGTAGGATTAGAGTAAGAAGTGAAGTTGGTTACCGCAGGGACTGTCACTTTTGGCAACTCTACTGCATAGGGAAGTCCATGAAGTCCCAGTGGATTCTCCTGGGTTTGCCTAAGAAAGTTCTTTTAAAATAAAAGTACAAGTTCAATTTTTCTTACAGAATTATCAGTTCTGAAGGCTAAGTTCTGATACCTTTTATGTATTGCTCCTTTGCTGCTGCCCCACACTGGTCTGTGTATGTGCAAGTGCTTCCACTCCATGGATACATGTTTCCATCATGTCACAATAGGGGAAATACACAAGCATAGTAGTCTTTACATGTGTTTAAATCAATGCAGGAACAAACACATATGGTTGTACTTGCAGCAATATTGTTAAAGTAGGGGAGGGCAAAGTACAGTGCTGTGTTGGCATATGGCTCCTGAGCCTGTTTTTAGATCCCTCTTGTTGCACACACACTGCCAAGACTCCCTGGACCACCCTTTCTATTGGCCAGAATACCTCCAGGAGTGGCAATTTTCCTTTTAAATAACTTACGGCTATCCTGTGCTGTTCAACAGGGTTTTTTTTAAAATCTATTTTTCAAATAATGTATTTGCTGGCAAATACATTAAGTCACTTTTTTCCTGAAAAATGCTGTTTGAAAATGGAGTGCGTCTTATATGCTGGTGTGTCTTATATGCCTGCAAATATGGTAGATGAAGGAAAACCTAAGGAAAACCATCTGCTTGCTAAAGATGGATACTAGAAAAGCAAATATACATTCTTCATTGCTGTAATTTTAGATGAGAGACAAGCACCCCAACTAAGCCTAAAGTAGGCTCAGTTTGTGTTAATGGCATAAGATTAAACAGGAACTAACAACTGATTACACAGAATAATTATTGGAATAACTGTGTTAGCAAGACAGAGAGCTATGGATAAACTTTTAATGGATAAACTAGCAAAGCTTGTATTGGTAGCTTTAATATTAAACTTTAAGGATACAGTGGCAGGAATGAATATGAATACCTAATTTCTCTGTAAGATTGTTTATCTGATGCACTTTTCCTATTGCTCAAGTATTAGAAAAACTGCTAGAGTTAGTGGATCTCTTTCCTACTTCTGGCTCAACATTCCACAAAATCTGTTTTAGGAACTAGCAAGTGGATGCTTTGTTGATGCCCCTGAAATAATTCTGTGGTCAATACATATTTTTTTATTTATTTTTATTTATTATTTACTTGTATCCCGCCTCTCCATATGGATCGAGGCAGCGAACATTGGTTACATTCTGGATCCAAGTTGAAATTTGCTCACAGAATCATCTCCAGAAAATGTGTAGCTTGTTCTAGTGTAGCTTTATTGCATATTATCACAGGGTTAGTGCAAAAAGTCCCAAACTCCAAAGACTGAATCGAATGCTGCATTACCACATTATACCATGAGTTATTCCAGTCTATAATTATGGCATACAGTGTATCTATGCAAAGCCGTTCTGAACCTGTATGTCTCACTTAGGCAGGCAATGTTTGGATATAGCAAAAATTCCCACAGGTCCTAGAAGCTTCTGATGCAAGAACCTTAAAACAATTTTCACTTGTCAGATACTATGAATCCAGTTACCCAGTTTAATGCAGGACTGTTCTGTTGGCAAGTCAAAATGGCATTAGTTAAATAGATATGTCTCTGATCTAAAGATTACCTGCCTTTGATCCTCCTTTGAAATACGGTGCAAACTGAAAGACTCCTTTTCCAGTGGGTTTTCTAATAGTCTCATTTTTCTGCGTATGGTCAAAGCTTGTTTCTCTCCCAGCCTATGCAGTGCAAATCCAGACAAAATACCACATATGAAATTTGAAATTCATTTATATAAATTGGAGAGTCAAATTGTCATTAAGACAGTCAGTTTCTCAGTTATGCTAGTGACTTAGAATGCAGCTGTTAACTACCTAGACCTTGTGAGTTTTAATCTAGATGGTATAAATAGCAGTCAAGCTCCTACAGAAAGACTGGAGGCATTTTCTACAACAAGTTTATTGCTCAGTTCTTGTCAAACTACTGGGACTGTTTGCTTACCTCAATTCTCTAAAGTAAGGATGCTGTAATGCTTCATGAGCAGAAATTCTCCCATCTGGATCATACTGTATCATTGCATACATAAGTGAGAGGCTCTTATTGGACAGATTGGGCATAAATGGGGAGATTCCTTTCCCTTTTCTGATGGGAAAATCAAAGCTCATCATTCTTGACCTGCATTAAACCAGTGAAAAGAAAACTTTTATTGGATGGGGAAGGAGAATACTGTATGGTTGACACTTTTACTCTTTATTTAACCACCTCACTCCCTAAAGGGTGGAAAGTCAACACAAGCATTTCCCTTTCCACCTGACCTCAGTCAAAGCATCATTTTTTACATCATAAAAGGCAGCGTATAATCAGACTCTCTTCAAATTATATTCTGAGAGTAAATATGAATGGAAGAAAGAGGAAGTGAAAGAACAGGTTGCTTACCTGTAACTGTGGTTCTTCGAGTGGTCATCTGTGCCATCATACACTAGGAGCTTTAGCGCCTGCGCGGTAGCGTTCGGAAACTTCTAGAGCTTGTTCGCTTGGCGGGAACCCCTCCCCCACGCCGGTACTGCGCATGCTCCTCCCGCCGAGCAACGGTCTCTCCTCAGTTCTGTCGTCCGCCGTAGAACCTACAGGGACCTGAGAAAGAGGGGAGGAAGGGCGGGTGTGTATGATGGCACAGATGACCACTCGAAGAACCACAGTTACAGGTAAGCAACCTGTTCTTCTTCTTTGTGGTCTCTGTGCCTTCATACACTAGGAGACTGTGTAGCTTACCGGTCGGATGGCGGGTCAGGTCCTACAGCACGGAAGCCAACACCTCACGTCCAAACCGGGCATCTCTGTGCGACCGGCAGTCGAGCCTGTAGTGGCGCACGAAGGTCGATGGTTGGGACCAGGCCGCCACACGGCAGAGTTCATGCAGGTCAACTCCTCGCAGGAGGGCCGCAGAAGTAGCCACCGCTCTGGTGGAGTGGGCTCGAAGCAGGACTGGCGGAGGCTTCCTCGCGAGCTCATACGACAGTTGAATAGTCCTCACCACCCATTTGGAGAAGCGCTGGGTGGACACTTTGAGGCCCTTCCGACATCACCCATAGCAAACGAAGAGATGCGGTGTCTGTCGGAAGGAAGCAGTCCTGTCCATGTAGAAGGCCACGGCCCGACGCACGTCCAGGGAGTGGAGAGACCGCTCCAACGGTGTCGTCGGGTTCGGGAAGAAGGCAGGCAGGATGATGTCCTGGTTGAGATGGAAACTGGACACCACCTTAGGCAGGAACGAGATGTCAGGTCTCAGGACCACCTTGTCTCTGTGGAAGACCGTGAAGGGCTCATCGGATCGAAGAGCTGTGATCTCACCCGCTCGCCTCGCTGAGGTCACCGCTACCAAGAAGGCAGTTTTCATGGTCAGGAGCCTATCATCCGAGGTCGCCATCGGCTCGAAGGGCGGCTTTGTCAGCTGCGAGAGCACCAGCGAGAGGGACCATGGCGGTAGCGGCGGCGATATCGGCGGGTAGAGATGATGAAGTCCTTTCAGGAACCGCTTAACGGTATCGTTCCTGAAGAAGGCCGAGGCAGCCGACCGTGGCGGTTGGTATGCCACGATCGCGGAGAGATACACCTTCAGGGATGGAAACGCCAGCCCCTGTTGCCGGAGGTGCAGGAGGAAATGCAGGACGGTAGAGAGCCCCGCGGGCGATACCGGCTCACTCCTCTCGTTAGCGAAGGTCAGGAAGCGTCGCCACTTGTATTGATAGTTGCGACGGGTGGATTCCTTCCTGGCCGCGACAAGGACGGTACCGAGCACGGGATCGTCTAGTGCGATATCCTCCAGGCATGGAGGGCCAGGCGTGGCAGGTCCGGATGGAGGACTCGGCCGCCGGAGTGGGAGAGCAGGTCCGGTGTCGGTGGCAACCGGAGCAGGTCGTCTCGTGCGGCTTGTAGCAGGGGTGCGAACCAATGTTGCCTCGGCCAGTACGGGGCTACCAGGATCGCGTCGGCTCGGTCGGCGAGGATCTTCGATATCGTCCGGCCGAGCAGCGGGAACGGCGGGAACGCGTAGAGGAGTTCCCCGGTCCACGGAAACTGGAAAGCGTCCCCGATGGAGGCACGATCGTGGCCCGCTCTGGAACAGAATCGGCGACACTTCGCGTTTTCCCTGGTCGCGAAGAGGTCGATCGATGGTTCGCCCCAGCGGTCCCGAATCAGTCTGAACGCCTCTCCGGAGAGAGACCATTTGTGATGGGATGAGGTGTCCCTGCTGAGGGCGTCTGCCGTGGTGTTCTCCTGCCCGGCCAGGTGAACTGCCACGGGATGCGTATGCAGGCAAATGCACCATTCCCACAAGTCGAGTGCAATGTTGAGCAGGGTTGTGGAGTGAGTCCCTCCTTGTCTGTTGATGTAACAGACGGCGGTGGTATTGTCCGTCAGAACCAGGACCGTCCGCCCCGCTACGACGTGGCGGAACGCCCGTAGCGCTTTCAAGACGGCGAGCAGCTCCAGCGCGTTGATATGGAGAGCGGTCTCGTCGTCGGTCCATCTGTCGCGGACTCTGAGATCGCCACAGTGGGCACCCCATCCATGCAGGGAGGCGTCGGTCGTTACCGTCACCTTCGGTGTCGGCTGTTGGAAAGGCATCCCTGACATGAGATTGCGTCGCGACTGCCACCATCGGAGGGATGAGTGGACGTCTTCCGGCAGCTGCAGTCGGAGTGTCTGTTCGTCTCGCAGGGGGTCGAATATGCGGACGAACCAGTGTTGAAGAGGTCTCGCTCTCAGCCTGGCGAGATATGTCACAGCGGTCGTCGCAGCCATGTAGCCCAAGAGCTGCTGGACGCTTCTCACAGATAACGTTGGGGCCGTACGAGCGTGAGCGGCGGCCCGGATCAGGGTTTGGGCTCGAGACTCTGGTAGGTACGCCCTGGCGGAGGTCGAGTCGAGCGTCGCTCCGATGAAGTCCAAGATCCTCGCCGGCTCGAGGTGGGACTTCTTCGGATTCACCCGTAGACCAAGGCGGGTCAGGAGTGACAACGTCATGTGGACGTTGTGGTAAAGTCTCTGTTTGCAGGACGCCACCAACAGCCAATCGTCGAGGTAAGGGAAGACAGAAGCACCCTTCGTCCGCAGGAAGGATATCACCGGGGCCATGCACTTGGTGAAGACCCTTGGGGCAGTCGAGAGTCCGAACGGCAGCACCTTGTACTGGTAACAGGTGTCGTCGACCGCGAAGCGGAGGTACCGTCTGTGCTGCGGGCGAATGGCGATATGGAAGTATGCGTCTCGGAGATCGATGGAGGCGAACCAGTTCCCTCGATGTAGGAAGGGCAGGATCGACGGTATCGTGACCATCTTGAACCTTTTGGGGCGGATGTAGTAGTTCACCCCTCTGAGGTCCAGGATCGGCCGGAGGGTACCGTCGGCTTTCGGTACCGTGAAGTACCTGGAGAAGAAGCCGGTGGTCTTGGCCTCTTGCGGGAGCTGCTCGATCGCCCCTTTCTGGAGGAGGGACTGGATCTCTTCCAGGAGGGCCGGACTCGACGGCGTGGAATAGTAAACGCCTCGAGGAGGAATATCGAGAAACTCGATGGCGTAGCCAAGACGGACGATGGAAAGCACCCAAGAGTCCGTAGTGACACATTGCCACTCCGCGAGATGTCGAGCCAGAGTCGGTTGGTCTCCGAGCGCTGATGGTAGGCTGAAGAGTGGGTATTGGTAGGTCCTGCCAGGCACGTCAAAACCGAGACTTTGTCTCGGAGGAGGACTTCTTGGACGAAGCCGGGCGTCGTCTAATCGTGCGTCTGGCCGATGAGCCGGAGGACGGTCTCGACTGTCCAGACTGGGCCGAACGCTGGAACGACGAGGTGGAAGATCGTCGCCAGGATGGGCGGAAGGTGGAGGCCCTGCGGGCTTGCGTGGCCGGCTGTAGCCCGATCTTCTTGGCGGTCAGCCTCGCCTTAACGAGATTGTCCAAAGCTTCGTCTGTGGACGAGTTGAATAGGCCCTCACCGTCGAAGGGGAGATCTTCAATCCTCCTTCTGGTGTCCTCCTGGATGTCGGCCGGCCGCAGCCAAGCATGGCGGCGGAGGCCGATGGATCCCGCCATGACCCGGGAGGCAATCTCCACTGCGTGCCTGGAGGAGGCCATCTGCTGCCGAGCGATGGAGATGGCCTCGTTGAAGATCATGGAGGAGGCTTGGCGGATGTCCTCTGGTACCGCCTCCATCGCCGGTTGCAGGCGATCGAGCACCTTTTTCAGGTATGCCGCGAGGCAAGCCTGAGTGTTGGATAGCCTGATCTGCAAGGAGGCGGCGGAATAGAACCTTCTTGCATAGGCGTCCAACTTCCTGCCCTCTTTGTCCAGCGGGGTGGTGTGTTGCCTGCCGGAGCCTTTCGTCTGTGCCGACTCGACCACCACAGAGTTCGGTGCAGGGTGATTAAAGAGATAACAGGCGTTATCCTTCTGCACCCTGTAGAGGTGTTCCAGCCGCTGCGGTATCGGCTGAGCCGAGGCCGGCCTATCCCAGGCGGCCTTCACCAGTCTGGATACCCGGGGCAGGAGAGGCAGCGGGCCCGTGGCAGGTTGCTTCCCTTCAAAGACGGAGAAGACTGGATCGTCGTCCTCCGGCTCCGCATCGGCGATCTTCAGGCCGAGGGTAGTAGCCATGCGGAGCAGCATCGCAGAGAACTGGTGGACGTCCTCTGGAGCAGAATCTGGGATCGGGTCCCCGAATCCCAGCGGAGGAGACTCCTGGGAGGCCGCCTCAGACACCTCTGATTCCGCACTCGAGTCGTACGACTCTGAGGTCGGTGAGTCCTCTCGCCGCTCGCTTGCCGGCTCCTTCGTAGTCGCCACAGGTGTTGCCTTCCTAGGCTTCTCTGCAGCCGGGGCGGTGGTAGTAGCAGCGTCCCGCTTGGGCTGGCTGACTACTGACTTCACCTTCTTAGTGGTGACAGGGGTAGTCTGGCAGGCTGACGTCGTTGTAGCCCGCTCAGTCACCACCGACTCCGTAGGGCGCGTCGCCGTTGCCGTGACCCTAGGAGGTGGCGATATCGCCCGATACCGAGGTGAAGGCTCCCTCGCCCTATGATATCGAGGAGAGGGAGAACGGCTGAAGGAGCGGCGGTCCGACGGAGATCGGCTTCGGCGTCGACGGTACCGAGCCTCGTCCCCTCTAGGCGAGCGCGATTCGCGCTGTCGACGAGGTGACCGGGACCTCCGGAAGGTCTCCCAGCGACTCGGGTCACGATGGTACCGATCCCGGTACGATGGTGAGTGTGACCGATAAGAGGCCGGGCGCTCTCTCCATTCAGATTCCCTCGCGTACCTGGCCACGTAGGACGCCGAGGTGTATCTGGAGGCAGACGAGCGAGGTTGTTCCTCTCTTGTCTCCCTAGGAGGCGGCGAGGCCACCGGGCGCTCGGAAGAGCGGGACCGGGACCGGAAGGAGGTCGAACGCCGCTCCGGAGAAGCAGAGAGCTCTCTCTGCTGCAGGTCGGCCGACCTGCGACGGCTAGGAGGGCGGTGGCGCTCCTCCACCAGGGTTGGAGGGTCTGCCACAGGCGAGTCCGGGCGCTGTTGGGGAACGTCCTCGATCTCATCATCCGAGAGATCGACGGACTCGCCTCGCCCTTTGGAAGGCTGCTGAGTAGGAGGAGGAGTAGGAGGTTGAACGTCCCCAGCCGGGGAGCGCTTCTTCTCCTTCTTCTTCTTCTTCTCCTTCTCCTTGCCCTTGCCTCCGTCCGGAGCAGGGCGCTTTTTAGCAGGCGTCTCCGTGAGGGGAGCCTCAGCCTTCCTCGCCGTCGAGGATCCTTTCGCTGACTTGGCAGCCGCCGACAGCTTCGGGATCCTTGGTAACGCCGAGATCGGCGTTTCGCCGGTACCGAGCCCGATACCGACGAGGTGGACGGAACGGCAGCCGCCGATACCGTTGATGGCGTGGTCGTCTTCTTGTCGGCCATCTTGGAAGTGGAGGTCTCGTCTATCGCCCGCAGAGACTGTTCCCAACAATAAGACTTAAGTCTCGCGAACCGGTTGCGGAGAGTTTGGGGAGTAAAATCCCGGCAAATTGGGCAAGTCCGAATGTTGTGGGACTCACCCAAACAGAAAAGACACTCCTTGTGGCCGTCGTTGAGGGCAACTTTGCGCCCGCAGGACACACACTTCTTGAAGAGCGCGGACATAAGACGAAGAACGCCAAACTGCGAAATCCGAAAAGACCAAAAACCGAAGGGGGGGTCCGAAGAGAGGTCAGAGACAGTCCAAAAGTCCGTAAAACCGTGAAAACAGCAAGCCAAGCACAAAAGTGAGAGGAACAAACCAAAGAACCTTCCGTACGCGACGGCGGACGAGAAAGAACTGAGGAGAGACCGTTGCTCGGCGGGAGGAGCATGCGCAGTACCGGCGTGGGGGAGGGGTTCCCGCCAAGCGAACAAGCTCTAGAAGTTTCCGAATGCTACCGCGCAGGCGCTAAAGCTCCTAGTGTATGAAGGCACAGAGACCACGAAGAAGAATCTGGATTAACTTTTCATCAGCTACTGAGAAGCACAGTGAGGTGATGTAGTCTTGACAGAAATAAAATAACTCACCATTGCAATTTATTAACATAGTTGTCACTCCACTGAGGAAATCTAGAATTTGTGCAGTCTGAATGAGTTAAGACTGGCCCCTCACTGCTCTCTTTCCATAGGCAGATGAAACTGGCCTCCAGCGACTGCTCACATCTGAAGTAAACAGCCACTCTCAGGGCTACCCATACCTGAAGTGGTTTAAAATACTATAGGGGTGGTGCTGTATGACTCAAGGTTTATAGGTAGAGAATTAAATTGATAGAGTGGAAATGAGATGCATGTCTGCAGGCCAGGAAACGAGTTTCCAGAAGCCCACCTGTCTCAGAGCTTTGAGCAGAAATGTCTGTGGTAGTTAGTTCTCACCTCTGTAATGAAGAGAGCTTAGAAACTTATCTTTAAACGGAAAAGTAGATGACAAATAATCTAATACATTCACAAAATGAAATGATCTCTTGCATGAGTATACTTTGAACTTTGATGAAGTAGGGTTCAGGCTACACTGAACATATAAGCCTGTAGTACTTCATTTGATCTATGAGCTGGTAGATGGAAGTGTCTTGATATAAAACATAAGTACTCTCCTAAAGAAACTTAATTATACTAAATTAATGATAGGTTGGATGCACTGCTAGATCTGAAAAGCTAAATTATACTTACGGTTTAAATTTATTAAGGATCTTCTTGGGAGGAGTACCTATAATCTCATGGATTTTTGATATTTGGTCCAGTTCATTAGACCCAGGAAACAGTGGGTGGAAACTGGAAACAAAATGAGGAATGGAATTGGTTGTAGTGAAAATTACACACTGCAGTAGACAAATTTGAGCTTTTATTGTGCAGAGAACTGTTAATTCTCAAATAGTATTATCTAGTCACCACAGTTTAACAACAATATTAATGTTGGTTGTCATCTCATGTTGGCATCAGATATGACAGGATAAAGAGAACTACTGACTAGAAGACTGACATATCATGGTCAGTCAGGCCTACCTCCTATATTGTATTTTGGTTGGCATTTTTCAAAATAAAAAAAAAAATCACCAAAACAGCAGGCAACTTTAAAGAAAAGATTTCAGTCTTGGGGAGAGCATACTTAAAAAAAAAAAAAAAAAAGATGTCAAAACATCTGAAACTATTTTTTTGGGTCACTTTGTAAATTCACCTAGCCCAGTAACGTTTGTTACACTGGCAAATGTTCCCCATGGTGTGCCATTATGTAAGACTGTGTTGTTAGTGATGCCAGACATTGAATGAACAGGTTGCTTACCTGTAACTGTGGTTCTTCGAGTGGTCATCTGTGCCCTCACACATTAGGAGCTTTCGCGCATGCGTGGTAGCGTTCGGAAGATTCTAGAGCTTGGTAGCTTGGCGGGAACCTCTCCCCCATGCCGGTACTGCACATGCTCCTCCTGCCGAGCAACAGTCACTCCCCAGTTCTGTAGTCTGCCATAGAAACACAGGGACCTGAAAAAGAGGGGATGGAAGGGCGGGTATATGTGAGGGCACAGATGACCACCCGAAGAACTACAGTTACAGGTAAGCAACCTGTTCTTCTTCTTCGTGGTCTCTGTGCCTCACACATTAGGAGACTGTGTAGCTTACCGGTTGGATGGTGGGTCAGGTCCTAGAGAACGGAAGCCAGCACCTCACGTCTAAACCGGGCATCTCTGCGAGACCGGCAGTCGAGCCTGTAGTGGCGTACAAAGGTCGATGGTTGGGACCAGGTCGCCACACGGCAGAGTTCATGCAAGTCAGCTCCTCGCAGGAGGGCTGCAGATGTCGCCACAGCTCTGGTAGAGTGTGCCCGAAGAAAAACTGGCAGAGGCTTCCTAGCGAGCTCATACGCCAGCTGTATAGTCTGTACCACCCACCTGGAAAAGCACTAGGTGGACACCTTGTGGCCCCTTAGACGTCTGCCATAGCACACAAAAAGGTGTGGAGTCTGTCTGAAGGAGGCAGTCCTGTCGTTGTAAAAAGCCAAAGCCCGACGTACATCCAAGGAATGCAGGGACCGTTCCAGCGGTGTCGTTGGGGCGGGAAAGAAGGTCGGCAGGATGATGTCCTGGCTGAGATGGAAATCGGACACCACCTTCGGTAGAAAGGAGATGTCTGGCCGAAGGACCACTTTGTCTCTATGAAAGACAAGGTAGGGCTCGTCTGATCGTAGAGCTGTCAGCGCCCCTGCTCATCTGGCCGAGGTGACAGCCACCAGGAAGGCAGTCT
This sequence comes from Ctenosaura bakeri, assembly GCA_948474755.1. Lineage (NCBI taxonomy): Eukaryota > Metazoa > Chordata > Lepidosauria > Squamata > Iguanidae > Ctenosaura > Ctenosaura bakeri. The sequence continues at coordinate 160,863 of CAOLHI010000785.1, forward strand.
TCATCGTGAGCAGCCGGTTGTCAGCAGTAGCCATGGGCTCGAAGGGCGGTCTCATCAGCTGCGATAGCACCAGGGATAAGGACCACGGCGGTAGCGGTGGCGATACCGGCAGGTACAGGTGCTGTAGACCCTTTAGAAACTGCTTGATGATACCGTCTCTGAAGAGAGCTGCCGAAGGAGATCATGGAGATTGGTATGCCATGATTGCGGCGAGATACACCTTCAGCGACGGGAAGGCGAGACCCTGCTGTCGAAGATGCAGAAGAAAGTGGAGGATGGTAGGGAGGCTAACAGGCGATACCGTCTCTCTCCTCTCTTCAGCAAAGGCCACGAAACGCTGCCACTTATAATGGTAGTTGCGGCGTGTCGACTCCTTCCTGGCCGCCATCAAGACGTTGCCGATGATGGGGTCGGCTATGGCGATATCCTCCAGGCATGGAGGGCCAAGAGCGGCATTTCTGGGTGGAGCACCTGGCCATCTGAGTGGGACAGCAGGTCCGGTGTTCTTGGGAGCTTGAGAAGCCGGTTGTGCGCAGCCTCGAGCAGGGGTGCGAACCAGTGTTGCCTCGGCCAGTACAGGGCTACGAGGACGACGTCTACTCGGTCAGTGAGGATCTTGGATATTACTCTGCCGAGGAGGGGAAACAGAGGGAAGGCGTACAGGAGTCTCTCGTTCCACCTGAACTGGAGGGCGTCGCCCATGGACCCTCGATCGTGAGCGGCCCTGGAACAGTACTGAGGACACTTCGTGTTCTTGCTGGTTGCGAAGAGATCGATTGTCAGCTTGCCCCAGCGGTCGCGGATCATCTGGAACGCCATGTTGGAGAGGGACCACTCGTAGTGGGAAGAGGTGTCCCTGCTGAGCACGTCCGCTGTGGTGTTTTCCTGCCCGGCCAGGTGAACAGCCACTGGATGAATCTGTAGCAGAACGCACCAGTCCCAGAGATCGAGGGCTATGTTGAGGAGGGTGGTCGAGTGAGTCCCTCCTTGCCTGTTGATGTAGCAGACCGCCATCATGTTGTCCATCAGGATCAACACCGTGCGCCCCGTTACGTGGTGGCAAAACGCTCTCAGCGCCTTCCAGATGGCGAGTAGCTCGAGAGCATTGATATGGAGGACAGTCTCATCTTCGATCCACTGGCCTTGGGCTCTTAGTTTGCCGCAGTGGGCTCCCTAACCGTAGAGGGAAGCATCCGTCGTCACCGTAATCTGCGGGGCCGCCTCTCAGAAGGGCATCTCCGACAGGAGGTACTCGTACGACTGCCACCACAGGAGGGAGGGACGAACCTGTGAAGGCAGCTGGAGTCACATCCTCTGGTCATCCCACAGCAGATTGAAGGCTCGGACGAACCAGTGCTGAAGAGGCCTTGCACAGAGCCTGGTGAGATAGGTGACGGCGGTGGTGGAAGCCATGTAGCCTACAAGCTGCTGGATCCTCCTGGCCGACATGGTGGGGGCGTCATATGCTGTCAACGCGGCCTGATGGAGCGTCCGTGCCCGGTCCATCGGCAGATAAGCCCTGGCCGATATCGAGTCCAGGGTGGCGCCGATGAAGTCCAGAACCCTTGCCGACTCGAGGTGGTACTTCTTCGGGTTGACTTGGAGACCCAAGCAGCTCAAGAGAGTCAAGGTGTGGTGGATGTCGTCGTAGAGTTTCTGTCTGCAGGACGCCACCAACAGCCAATCGTCCAGAAAGGGATAAATGGAGACGCACGTCGTCCACAGGAACGATACCACCGGGGCCATGCATTTGGTGAAGACCCTGGGCGTGGTTGAGAGTCCGAACGGTAGCACCTTGTATTGGTAACAGGTGCTTTCAACTGCGAACCGAAAGTATCGTCTGTGCTGCGGGCGAATGGCAATGTGGAAATAAGCATCCCGAAGATCGATGGAGGCGAACCAGTCCCCTCGACGAAGGAAAGGCAAGATTGAGGATAGCGACACCATCTTGAACCTTTTGGGGCGGATGTACTCGTTCACCCCCTGAGGTCCAGAATGGGTCGAAGGGTTCTGTCTGCTTTCAGTACCGTGAAGTACCAGGAGAAGAAGCTGGTGTTGTGGGCTGAAGACGGAAGTTGCTCGATCGCCCCTTTCTGAAGCAAGGACTGGATCTCTTCCAGCAGGACCGAGCTGGCCAGAGTGGAGTAATAGACGCCTCGCGGTGGAATATCTTGAAATTCTATGGCGTAGCCAAGACGGATGATGGAAAGCACCCAGGAATCCATCGTGACTAATTGCCATTCGGCAAGGTGTCTGGCCAGGCTCGGTCGATCTTGGAAGGCTGCTGGCAGGCTGAAGTTTGGGTGCGGCGGCGTCCTGCGTGGACGGTCAAAACCTGGACTTAGTATCGGACAAAGATTTCTTAGACGACAAGGCCGGGCGTCGCCTAAACGATCTTCGCGCCGATGATACCGATGATGGTTGGGACTGTCCAGATTGGGTAGGCCTCTGCTGGAAGGAGGAGGAGGCCGAGGATCTGCACCAGGACTGGCGCGAGCCCGAAGGCCTACGGACCTGGGACTGTTGGTGCATCCCCATCTTCTTGGCGGTAAGACGCGCCTTGACGATGGAGTCCATGGTCTCGTCAGTCGCGGAGTTGAATAGCCCCTGACCGTCAAAGGGGAGGTCTTCAATCCGCTTCCGGGTGTCCTCGTGCAGTCCCGACGACCGCAGCCAGGCATGCCAGCAGAGTGCAACCAATCCTACCATCACCCTTGAAGTGACCTCCACAGTGTACTTCGAGGAGATGATCTGTTGGTTGGCTATTGCCACAGCCTCATTGTAAAATTGGCTCGCGGTCGGGCGATTCTCCTCCGGGAGAGCAGCCAAGAGAGAGGTGAAACGGTCCAAGATGTTCCGCAGGTATGCCGCGAGGCAAGCCTGCGTGTTGGACACCTTGATGTTGAGGGAGGAGGCGGTGTAGAACCTCCTACTGAAGGTGTCCAGCTTGCGGTCCTCTCGGTCTGGCGGTGTCGTGTGCGCCCTGTTGCCTCCCTTAACCTGAGCGGACTCGACAACAATTGAATTTGGTACCGGGTGGCTGAAGAGGAAGTCCGCCTTCTCCTTCTGCGTCCGGTACAAATGTTCCGGCCGGTGTGGTATGGGCTGGGCCATCGCCGGTTTAGCCCAGGGCTGCTTCACGGCCTTCAGGAGTTTTGGCAGTACGGGAAGTGGAGCAGTGGCCTGCTGCTTAGCTTCCACGTACTGGAAGACCGGATCTTCCTCCTCCGGCTCTGGTTCTGCAACCTTGAGGCGGAGGGTAGCTGCCATACGGAGGAGGATGGAGGAGAATTACTGGACATCCTCCGGTGCAGACTCTGGGACCGGGTCGCCAAACATCAAGGGTGGCGACTCGTGGGACGCTGGGGTGGAGCCGTCGGATTCTTCGCTGGATTCGTAAGCCTGAGAAGATGGAGTCGAAGACCCCTCAGCAGATGCTTCAGCTGACTTCTCCCTGGACGTGCGCTGGGGGGACTTACGAGGCGCCACTGTCGGAGTCGCCGCTACCGTAGCCGCTGTCTCCGTCATGGATGCCTTTGTGGTGGTGGTGGTGGTGGTCTGCAATGCCGCCGAGGAGGTCACTGGCACCACCGTCAACCACACCCTTTTGGTCGCCACGGTCACTGTCGTAGGCTGACGTGCCACCTGTGTTGAAGTTGTTTCCACAGGGCGTGTTGCAGTGGATGTGACCCTCGGGGGTGGTGACACAGCCCGATAGCGTGGCGAAGGCTCCCTCGATCTCCGGCAGCGAGGAGAAGGGGAGCGGCTGTAGGAGTGTTCATACCTGCGGCACTCCCCAGGCAAGCGGCTACGGGAATGCTCGTAGCGACGAGGCTCTCTTGCCGGCAAGCGGGATCAACGGACCTCCCTTGTCGGCGATCGCGATCGAGATCGCCTGCAGGGCACCCAGTGCCTGGAGTCCGGATGGTACCGATCCCGGTATGATGGCGAGTGGGATCGGTAAGGTGCCGGGCGCTCCCTCCATTCAGGCTTGCGCGTGGACCTGGCGATATGCGAAGCCGAAGTGTAGCGTGAGTCGGAGGAACGGGTGTGTGGATCGTCACACACCTCCCGGTGACATGGAGATGGCGGCCTGACTCTCCACTCCGGGGAGCGAGAAATGCTTCTGCCCTGGGCCGAGTGTTGCCCGGACGAGGCCTGACGATATTCCATCTCCTCCTCTCGTCGGTCCACTGGTCTGCGGTGACTTGACGAGGTCTCTACCGCTGTCAAGGTAGGCGGCTCGTCCAAGGGCGAGACGGGCTGGTCCTCCGAGGGCAAAGTCTCCACGACATGCTCCTCGTCCGACAGCTCAACGACCTCGCCCTGTCCCGACAGCTCCTCTGGGTCTTCCAGGACCTGAGTCAGCAGTGGAGTCGGAGGGCGAGCCTCCCGCGGTGGGGAGCGTCGCTTCTCCTTCCTCTTTTTCTTCTTTTGTTTCTCCTTCTCCTTTTCCCTGTCTTTAGCACCCTCAAGAGCGGGGCGCTTCTTCTGCGCCGCAGTTAGTGGCCTAGATGGGTCAGAGGCCTTCGCGACCATTGGGGTCCCCTTGGATGTCTTAGCCGCCACCGACAACTTGGGGATCCGTGGGCGTGCAGAGATGGGCGTCCTCGATGTCAGTACCGAGCCCGATACCGACGGAGTGGATGGCAGGGCAGCCGCTGATGCCGTCGATGGAGTCGCTCTCAGTGTCTCCGCCATCGTAGCACGTGGAGTTACTTCCCTCGCCCTCAGCAACTGTTCCCAGCAGTAAGATTTCAGTCGCGACGATTGATTCCGGAGGGTTTGGGAGGTAAACTCATGGCAAATTGGGCAAGACCTGGTGTTGTGGGTCTCGCCCAAACAGAAAAGACACTCCGAATGCTTATCGGAGAGAACGACCTTCCACCCACACGACACGCACTTTTTGAAAAGTGCAGACATCGAATGGAGAAAGTTCAAGATAAAGTGAAGAATGACGAAGAAAAGAGGGAGAAGGAATCCAAATACCAGAAATAAGGTCTGAAATCCAAAGACGTAGTCAAAAGCCAAGCCAAGTCTGAAAACACAAGCCAAAGGTAAAAACCGCAAGAGAGAAGCCAAGAACCTTCTGTTCGCAGTGGCGGACGAGAAAGAACTGGGGAGTGACCGTTGCTTAGCGGGAGGAGCATGCGCAGTACCGGCATGGGGGAGGGGTTCCCGCCAAGCTACCAAGCTCTAGAATCTTCCGAACGCTACCGCGCAGGTGCGAAAGCTCCTAATGTGTGAGGCACAGAGACCACGAAGAAGAACTTAAATGTTCTTTGCATTACGCATGTGCTGTACCACTCAACTGCAGCAGTGTTCTGTATTGTCTAAATAGCTAGTATAGCCATCCCATCCCATCTGCACAAGCCTGCCCTTAGTGTGGATTTCTCTGTTTTCAAAAAGCTGGACCATCTAGTCTTTCGAGATAAATAATGATAAATAATGTACCTTGCAATTTCATAAAACACACAGCCAGCGCTCCAGATGTCCATTTTGTAACTGTAGTAGCCATCTGTCAGAAGACATTCAGGTGCCCTGTACCAACGCGTGGAGATGTATTCTGTATACGGCTGTTTGGAATGTATACTCCTACAGGATCCAAAATCTCCTAACTTGAGAAGGTCCCGCTGCAATAATGTAAGTTGTACATCTCAAATGAAAAGGTATTCAAATAAAATTAAAAACTACCTTAAAAATAACTAGTTGCTTAAAAGCTAAGTGAACCTTAATATCTCTTTCAGAAGTTAAATGGCCCCATCTCTTTTAAGCTTCTGCATAGCATTCAGTGTTGACAATTGATGTTTCAACTCTTTAAAATTGGATTCTAGAATTGTTTTTGATTGCTTTTATGAGTTTTTAAATAGTATTTTAATGTCTTTTAAATGGTCTTGTATTATCTCAATTGTTTTTTATTTGTTCGTCGCCTCTGGAGTCCTTGTGGGCTGGGATGCAATACAGAAGTACTATAAACAAACTAACAAACAAACAAACTGAAGATCAGAAGGAAACCTTCCTTCCTTCTTTCCCTCCATTATTATTAGTGCTTGAGACAGGCAGTTAATGAATTCTGAATAAATTCAGATCTTAATACCAAACTAGAAGAGACCCACTGAACCTTTTCTAATCTATCAAATGATTTAATACAAGCTCAGTTTTTTGAAATCCTTCTTAATGTTTTAAATTGCTCAAACTGGTTTTACTTGTACTCTTCCTTGGGATCCTAGGATATGGGGGGACAGAAATATTTTAATGAAATTAAATTGCTGTAGGCTATATTTAAGAGGAAGGAAATAGCAAAACCACCTCTGAGTATTCCTTGCCTAAGAAAACCCAATGAAATTCATGCAGTCACCAGAAGTTCACAGACAACTTAAAGGCACGTACGTACACACACATTTAGATGCATTTTGCAATAGAAACCTCATGTCTTTGGTATAGAATTACTTGAAAATCCTTACCCTTATTAATATGTTCTCTGGTTTCACATCCCTGTGAAATATTCCATTCCTATACCAAAAGAGGAATTGAGGGGAATGTAAATAGCCATAAACCAGGATGGGTGTGTATAAAGTCCACCTGTACATTGGAGATTTTCAGTCCTTCCCCTTCTTTACCACCACCATCATTCCCAAAATAGTTTCTCACGCCCTTTGTGTAAAGCCCATCCCTGAAGGCTGGAAGAGATTCCGAAGAATGCATTTCACATGGTGTGAGAAACTGTAACTAGAAGGAAAACTTCCATCTCTCTCCTACGACAAGCTACTTCCATATGTTCACAGCAGCAGCTTAGATATACAAATGGGACTCTTCAGATAACAGCTCAATTAAATGATTTAACAGTACATCTGGAAAAAGAGAGAGAAAAGAAAAGAAAAAAAAGGCCGTCCTACCTGTGCATGTGATCAAGAGACTTGCATAACTGGTACATATAACTCATTATTCTTTTTTCAGGCAATGGCTTTTTCCTCTCTAGAATTTGGAATAATCAAATGAAAATATGAAAGAGTTTTTAAAAAGATCACTTTAAGGCAGAACTTGCCATTAACTGGTTTTTAAATACTGTTACGAGTTGTTCTGCATATGAATTGTGGCAGTGTTTGTGTTTTCCTGGATGGCTGCTCTGGTTAGAAGTGCCTAAGCTCACATTCAGCTACTTCACCAACTGTGCTTCTTATGTAGCACATTTCCATTAACAGTGGCAAAGGTGAGATAGAGGCATACTCCAGAAAAGTGAGAGAGCAGCAAGCGTGGATCATAAATCCAATTGTCATAAGTAGAGTAGACACATTGAATCATTCATAAATGAAGACTTTAGTAAACTCTGTTGATTCAGTCAGTTAGGTCTAGCAACTGCATTTAGTGAGGGACTTGCATTTAGTGAGTTGATTCCTGGGTCCCTCAAGTCCTGGCTGAACTGGAGTGAGAGTTAGGAGCTGATGACTCCGTAGCCACAAACTTACTAGATCCACATTTAGGTTCTACTGGCTACTAAATGAATGAACTAATTTGACAGACTATGTATTTACAAACTGACTCATAGAGGGCTGTACCAAGTGATACTGTTTCTGAAGTCATAGGAATTACAACAGAAGTAATCAGTATAAACCTGTCAACAAAAATGGAACATGGATAAGTTTTCCTACTTATGCCCAACCATACTTGTTTTTGCAGATGGGGAGAAGAACAAGATGTCACTTTATACACAAGTGTTACATCAGGGTTCCTAATTGAATAGCAGAGTATTGGGGAACCTGGGAACTCTCCAGATGTTGGACAATAAGTTTCATCATCCCTGAACACTGTCACTGGTTTTAGGGTCCAGCAACAGCAGGAAGGCCACAAGTCCCCCTATATCTATCATAGCACTGATTAATTGATTCTTGCTCCTTTTCTATAGTTTTCTTCTTACCTGCCCCTTTCAATCCAACACTTACAGGGAAACATTTTTGTTGAGTATCTGCAAACACATGAAGGTTTCATCTCCAAACCTTTTATCTGCCTTCACATTACAAAGAAAACAGCATACTTCTAGAAACAGATTTAGTGTCTGTCCATGTAAGGCTTTTCTGCAGCTACAAGTACAATCACATCTGATAAGTGATTTTAGTTATGTTCTGTTTAATATTTTTGGATGTATTCAACATTCATTTGGATTTTTGCACAACTGAATGTAAAAAAGAAGACTCTTCATAATGAAATCTACATACCTTTGATCAGTTCATAAATGTTCTTGTCCATAAGTTCACATATTAATGCAACAGCACCAGATTTCTTGTCACTAAAGAAGGAAAATCTGTTTTAATTTAACTCCATGAAAGAAAGGGAAAAAATTAACTGATATAATAATCTGCGCAGTGGGTGGGAGGTGTTTTCACATGCAAAAAGACTGGATATAGTGTTGCTGTTATTAAAGATACTAGATTTGGTATTATAATAGTGATTTACAGTGATATTTTTCCAGCTTCAGCTTTTTAAAAAGTCAGCCTTTCCATTTATGTTAGTGTGAAATAAGGCTGGAAATTTAGTAAAATGGAGTCACAGACACATCCTTATGTCTCTGCATGCTCTAAAATGCAAAAATCACTCCATTCTACATCTGTAATAGCTTAGTTAAAATCAGTGCTAGTTCTTTCCACATCAACAGCAAAACTGCTATGTCCACTGTGTTATCAATTTTACTGACAGCATCATTAATACTGTTAATTAATCTGAAAGCATCAGATATGATACGAGCATCTTAAGGCACCTCATCGTGAGTAAGATCATAGCATCATCTGGTCTAGTATTATTTATTCTGAAGGCAGCAGCTCCCAACTGTCTCAGATAGAGGTCTTTCTTAGTCCTACAATCTGAGATCTCAGGAATTATATGGCTTGTCATGTCAAGGAGGGAGTGGGCTTCTTTTCCACTGCTCCAGAGACTAAGACAAGGAGCTGCAGGAAAAGAGATTCCACCTCAACCTCAGGAAGAACTTCCTGATGGTCAGAGCTGTCCAGCAGTGAAATATGCTGCCTGGGAGTGTAGTGGAGTCTCCTTCTTTGGAGGTTTTCAAGCAGAGGCTGGATGGGCATCTGTCAGGAGTGCTTTGATGTGTGTTCCTGCATGACAGGTGGTTGGACTGGATGGCCTCTGTGGCCTCTTCCAACTCTATGATTCTATCATTCTTTGACTTGGGTCCAGATTATTTGAAGGACTGTATTTTCCCCTAGAAACCTGTTCATGCTTTGAGATCTACTGGTGAGGCCCTTCTGTCCCACCATCTTCACAGATACATCTGGTGGGATTAGTGGCTCCCCCAGGCTCTGGAGCTCCTTTCCTAGAGAGGTTAGACAAGCACCCTTCCTACCTTTTCCATAGAGAGGTGAAGACCTTTCTTATTTGAGAGGCCTTTGAAGACTGAGTGTACAAGGATTTTTCTGTCTGTTGAGGTTCTTTTTTAATTGCTTATCTTTTAACTGGCTTTAAATTTTTTAATAGTTTAATCACTTTTACATTTTTGTATTTTTAACCGTGTGGGCTTTTTTTAATCTGTAAGATGCTTTGAGTCCCACACTCAAGGTGGGATATAAATAAATACAACAACAAGACCAATAACTTGGGATCTTCTAGATACTTTGTTACTGAACTATAGTCCTTCTCCTTACAGAAACTACTTTGCCTTTTACTTTAGAGTACATTGGAGAATTCTGGTTTTGTCTAGGAAGATATAGTGATATTACAAGATTTTCTCAAACATTTTTCTGTAAGAATGAAAAGAGGGTTGTTGCATTTTGGGGTTTCTCACATCTGGAATGGGTAAGTGTGGAAAATGTAGACAGTATAATAGGGGCCTCCTAGCTAATATAAAAGACTTCTAAATCCCACATCAAAAAATACTGAACTTCTAAAGATGTAGTAGAATCCCACTGTGGCAGCAGAATACTTTACTGTAGTTAGAATATTGTGCTTTTCCCATCAGTTGACTATCATTAAGAACTTTTTTTTTAACTGTAAGAGCTGCTTGACAGTGGAATAGATTGCCTTGAAGGGTAATGGAGTCTTCTTATTTGGAGATCTTCAAACAAAGGTTGGATGGGCATCTTTTGGGAGTGTTTTAGTTGTGTATTCCTGTATGCCAGGAAACTGGACTAGATGGCCATTCTGGTCCCTTCCGATTCAAGGATCCTGTGATTATGTGTTGTTCTTCTTTGGGAACACAGCATAGGATGGTTTTCCTTTATTACAAATGCAACACTTTGACCCCTAACTGCATTTTTCTGATACCATTAGTGTTTTTGTTTAGGTATCAATAAATCATATACCATTGGTGTAGATGGAATAAAATTAATTTCTTCTTTAGGACATGTACACATAGATTCACATGGCCTTAGCAGATTCATTAATGCGAGGGATATCACTCAACCTTTACATTAAAGAGATGCACAGCCTCAGCACCTCCAAAACTGTTCCATGCTACTGTTGTTCCTCCTATCCTGAGAGTACAGGTGCAGAAAGTGGTAGAATCTCATCATTTCAGAGGAAAATAGAGGAGACCTTGCTTTAAAACAGTTTTATTCACATTAAGACTTGTTGGGAAAGTTGAACAGCCATTATATATCTCCACATAACCTCTACTGAAGAATACTCAGGATATAGAAATGTAGAAATGCAAAGGGAAAGAACTCAGGTGTACTTACAAAATCACTTCATACAATGTAAGGATATTTGGGTGTGGATTCAGTCGCCTTAAGGCTTGTATTTCTCTCAGATTGTTCACATGGTCAATACTAAAAAAAAAAAAGTTTAAAAAGTGAAAAGATTAGGCTATAGTGAGGTGGTAACTGTATCTTCAGTCATTCTTACATCCCCTGAAGTCAACATGATCTCCTTTGTTTATGTTGCTCTGTTATTCCATGTCAGCCACATATAGGCTATAAACCCAAGAAGCCATCTGAGATGCATACACATGCTTATATGAGTATACTTGGACCTTCTACGGTTCTCTCTTCTCTGAGAACTTCTGGTGCTGCATTGGAGTCTTTTAATGACTTTAAAAAAAATCTTTTAGGTGTAGTTTTCAGGGGCATGGAGGCTGCTTTGAAAAAGACTTTCAAAGCTGGGGTCCAATCAGAGAAGGCCTTATTTGCAGTTGCCAGCTGCTTCACCACCTCTGATAGTGATGAGATGTGAACAGAGCTTTCAAAGGAAGATTTTAATGAACTAGAACGCTTGTGCAAGAGAGGTTTCTGGTTTCTGGTATTTATTGCTTTTCATGATCAAAAAGGGTCTGTGGGTCCGATGGAGTTCTGGGGGTGTGACTATTTGAAGTGCCAGTTCAGCCTGGAAGCAGGTTGCCAGGCAACCAGAACAGCTCATCAGGAAAGAAACCCAGTCAAGTAATGTGTAGGAGGGGCTGGTGGCTGAGAGAAAAAGTTACGTAGAGCCTGTGGGTATGGTCATTCCTTCAGTGAGAACCAGGCAAGGAGCTAGGGAGAACAGTCTCTCTGCCAGTCAGAGAGTATGACTGTTTTGGGAGAGTTAGTTCTCAGTGGAAGCCTAGTGAGAGGTAGAAGAGTAATTGAACCTTAATAGAATCTGGTCAGAGAGTGTGACCTAGACTGGGGATTGAGCCTTTGGTTGGGAGTATAACCAAAGGGCTGTAATATGGTAATTCTGCTTTATGTGAAAGTCTAAATAAACAAGTGAACTCTCTAAAATGTGTACTGAAGAAATATATCAATTTTGACCTGTATATGAAATCTGAAATGCTACTTTATTCTGATTGTTTAGAAAGTTTATTTTGTAAATTGTAAAGTTTATTTTGTAAATTGTGACTCAGCTGAGTTGTATACAGTATATAAAGGAACACAGAAAACAGGCTATCATAAAACTATTAAGTGGTTCTAAACAAACCTTGAAAACCCTCACCCTTTTACACAAAGGTGGTGTCGGAAGGGTGGGGATGCAGAGGTTTATGGTAAGGACAGGGCACTTCATCCGATTGGGAACTGCCACACCAATCTGGAAGAATTAAGGGCCTGTCACAGGCAAAGGTGTACAGTAGGCCACCATATTTGTAAGGGACTGGTTCCCAAACTTGCAAAAACAGCAGACCCACAGTCTACTCATGTCAGGCAAGGTCAGTGTCAAGAAAGGCTGTGACCGCCACATGGCTCTTCTTCCTCCAAGATATCCACAGCACATTAATATTACACTTACAATATTTATAATCTCTTTTTAAATCAAATGTTGTACATGAAGATAAATATTTGGTTAAAATGCTAAGGTTCAGTTTTTTAAAAAAAAACCTCTGAAAATTCAAAATGCAGTTACACCTACCTTTTAAAATGTTGTTTCATTTGTTTACACGCATAATATTGTCCATCTTTCAGACTTTGGACCTTCAGAACATCAGAAAAGGTTCCCTCTCCAATCTTACCAATTGTTTTGTATTCTACAAAGGTCAAAATTTAAAAAGAAGACTAGGTTTTAGTATAGATGACATGCTTAATATCCTTAGGACAGTTTTAGTTATATTTTGCTTCTTAAAATACACTTATAGCCATGGCTTATTTATTCAAATTGCACATCTCATTCCTGTCTTGAAGTATGACAAACTGAGCCCTTCCAATCAACTTTTGTTATTACTGTGTCTCTGAGAAGTTTAAAGTTGCTTAAGGATTATGGACGTACAGTTATTATTATGGACTGTTATATGACAACTTCCATCTTGCTTGACATGTGGGTCTGCTGGAATAACTGCTGGAGGCTTTTCATGGATTAACTACATCTCAGATTCTTATTAAGTCAAGCGTAGAATAGTCATTTTTCTCCATGGTAATTTGTGGGATGAAAATGTAATTATATGTGTCACAGCTTCAGAAATCTGAGTTTATTGCATAACAGCACCAGAAACAAGAGATAGCACACATGAAAAAGCATTATTAATGAGTTCTAAAGTGTTGTTAAATCTGGCTGTTTCTATACTCATGGGTTTTCACTTTTGTGTGTCTTCAAGTGGTGGCCCAGAAGTGAACCTGCCACAAGTTTTTTTCCAAGATTTGTTCAAAGGGAGGTTTCCATTGCCTTCCTCTGAGTTTGAGAGAGTGTTACTTGCCCAAGGTCAACCAGTGGGTTTCTGTGGCCGAGTGGGAAATTGAACCCTGATCTCCCAGATTCATTGTCCAGCACTCAAACCACTACATCATGCCAACTCCCATACCATAACATTGTACCAAACAAACTAAACAGTTTTTGTTGTAGCAACAGCCATAATCTCCTTATGCTCTGGTATTTAATTTGGAAAGTTTGACTTAGGTCTGACCTCTGAAACACACAGGGACATGGAACACAAATGATAATACATTGTAACATCCAAAGTGGGCTCCAAAAACAGAAATGTTAAATTGAGTACCCACTCAGCCACTCTCCATCCTTGCAATTAAAAATCTACAGAGTGTATCAACTCTAACTTTCCATCTACTTGTCTCCTGTAGATAACTCTCTGTTCCCATATGCATCACTTCCATAGAAACTGCTTCTAGAAATTCTCTAGAATTTCTCATGACAATTAACATCTTTAGATTGCTGATAGCTGTAAAGAAGTTATTTCCAAAATAAATTGTACTATTAACCCATATAGGGTTTAAATAGGACTCTTTGCCAACAGTTGTCCTGGTTTGCAATTTCATAAAATGAAAAAGCAGGTTCCTTTCCACACTTCTTTTCTATTGAAGGAAACTTCTATTTGTGGGATTGTTTACAGTGCAGCTTAAACAAGCAGGGCTTAGAGCTCCTGAATTCCATATTTCCATCCAAACAGCAAATCAGTAGACCACGCAATGTGAGGGTCACATGTTCCATTGATCTTCTTTTTCTGTTGTACTCAGATTTTAAAACAAAGGCCAGGAATCCACACCATACTGCAAGAATTAATTTGTGCTGTCACACAGAGCAAACAGCCCAAGCCTCAGTTCCACCACAAAGAGAAACGAGATAGACCAGGTCATATATCATATTACACAAATCTAGAGTGGAATTTATTGGCATCTAGGTACACATTTCCCTCCAATGGCACTACTTTTTCTGTGGTTGTGGGATTATGTGTTCCTGTGAGGCAAGAGGCTATGTTGGTGATAGCAATGCTGCTGGTAGGGCTTTTGCTGAGGAAACGACTAAATGTGCCAAACAACTACTAGGCAACAGCACTAGTGCAGGGTGTCACTGGCAGAAGTTTTCTCAGAGACAACGGCAATAACACCATATGTGACACGTGCAGAAGGTACAGTAAAACCCTTTTGAATGTCTTTTATCACAAAAACCCTAGGCTAAGACAAACCAAAATAAAACAAGAGCTAGTGCCAAAAGATGAAACTCCCAGGTTAGATGACAGTCAGTGAGCTACTGGGGTACAAGCAGGGGATAACTGAGTAGCATTGTGGGTAATGATAAAACTGGACTCAAGTCAAAAGGGCATTTAGCTGTTGACATACTCAGAGATGAAAGAAAAGTCCAAAGCTGCACAGCACATATTATAGGACCATGGAGTGTGAAACCAGACATAATAAAACAGGAAATCAAACATAGAAACATTGCAATCCTTGGGTGAGTGAGCTTCAGTAGACAGGAAGGAGACATTTTGAGACAGTGTCTACTCGGGAAATGAAAATCTAAGAAGAATGGGATGTCATTAATTGGGAGGGGAGATGTAGTGAAGCAGTCGAAGGATATAATGCAAAGTCTGACCAAAGAATACAAATAAGACTTCAGGGAAAACTCATCAATATAACCATAATCCAAGTTTATGCTCCAACTACAGAGGCAGAAGAAGAAGAAACTGAAATATTCTGTTGTGAAATTCGGGAGGAAACTGATCACAAACCAAAACAGGACTTCTTGTTAATCACAGGCAATTAGAATGCAAATGTAAGAAACAGAACAGAATCAAATATTGTAGGAAAATTTGGCTGAGGATCAAGAACTGAAGCAAGAGAATGACCAATTAAATATTGTGAGGCCCACAGTGTGTTCATTGCAAAAACTTTCTTCAAGCAATCCAAGAGGTGACTGCATACATGGATATCACCTACCTGATGGCCAATAGAGAAATCAAATAGATTACATAAGCAGAAGATGGAAAAGCTCTATTCTCTCTGCAAAAACAAGACCAGGAACAGATTGCTGCACAGACCATGAACTGCTAATATTTCGAAGAAAGCTGAAGAAGAACATTAAACCAACCATTGTGACAAAATGCAACCTGAAGAACATCCCTGCAGAATTTAAAGATAATGTAAAAAACAGACTTGCATTATTAATCTGAATTGACCAGGAGCCAGAAGAACTCTGAACTGAAGACAGGGATGTTGTCAGAGGGGAATGAAAAAAGACACTATCTGCAGCCAAAAAGAAAGAGAAGCCTCAATGGATGACAGATGAAATTCTTCAAACAGCAAAGGACAGACAGGAAGCAAAAGTAAAATGTGAGACAAACAGAGTCAGAATACAGAATTCAGCAACTTGTGCACAGGGACAAGGAGAACTACTATAATAGTCAGTGCAGAGGAATAGAAGATAATAACTAAAAAGGAAGAACAAGAAACCTCTTCCACAAGATCTGAGAAATCAAAGAAAATTTAAATCATGAGTGGAAATGCTCAGTGACCAGCAGGAGAAAATGTCACATGATCAAGTACAAATAAAAAGACAATGGAAACAATACACTGAAGAACTATATAAAAGAGATGAAAGGATGATAGATTCATTCAAGGAAGAACCATATGAAGATGAACCTAGAGTTTTAGAAAATGAAGTGGAAGATACACTCAAAATATTTGGGAGAAATAAATATTCAGGAACAGATCGCATACCAATAGAGCTACTTCAGAGAGAGACAGACAATAGAGCTGCTTCTACAGAGACAGAATCTATTCTACTTCTAACTAAAATTGGTCCACAAATACAGAAAACAAAAGAATAGCCCACAGATTGGAAACACTAATATACATTCCAATCCCCAAGAAAGGGGACACCAGGGATTGGAGTAACCAATAAGCAAAGTGATGCTCAAAATTCTACAACAAAGACTTTTACCATATATGGAACTAGAAATGCCAGATGTCTAAGCTGGCTTCTGGAAAGGTAGAACCATTAGGGATCATATTGCAAACATATATTGGATAATGGAGCATACCAAAGAATTTCAGAAGAAAATCATTCTGTGCTTTTTAGATTACAGCAAAGCCTTTGATTGTGTTGATCATGAAAAACTATGAATTGTTCTTAAAGAAACTGGTGTGCTACAACATTTGATTATCCTGATGTACTCAAGACAAGAGGCTAACATCAGGACAGATTATGGAGAAATGGAAATGGTTTTCAATTGGCAAAGGGGTCAGGCAAGGCTGCATTTTATCACCCTGTTTAACTTGTATGCTGAATGAAGTTAAGATTGTCCATGCCATTGTATTTCCCATTTCTGTGTATGGTTGTGTAAGCTGGACAGTGAAGAAAGTTAATAGTTAACGGGAAGAAAATCAATTTATTTGACATGTAGAGCTAGAGGAGTTCTATGATACCATGGACTGTTGAAAAATCAAAATAAATGAGTTCTAGAGCAAGTCAAGCTTGAACTCTCCCAAGAAGCCAAAATTATTAAACTAAGAATGTCATATTTTGGTCACATCATGAGAAGACACGACCCACTAGAAAAGACAATAATGCTTGGCAATGTAGAAGGTGGTAGGAAAAGAGGAAGACAGTATTAAGGAGGGATGGACTCAATGAAGGATGCCATGGCCCTGAGTCAGCAAGATCTCAGCAGGGCTGCTGATGGTAGAGTGCTTTGAGATCTCTCATTCATAGGGTCGCCATAATTCAAAGTCAACTTGATGGCAGTTAACAACAGGTATGCCTTTGCTTTTCAGAAATGTAACAAGAAGATGTGTTCTCAGATTATTCCATGGGGTTGTCACTCACTCATTTGTAAGGGCAGGGGGAATGAAGAAATACTACAAAAGAAAAGGCTGGGAAGAATATTCAGAAATCAGTGTAGCTAATTTTTCAGTTATTCTGAGATTTCTGTCATATGTAATGGGACTTATCTTGTAACATGTGGTGGATTGCTCACTGAAAACATTGACTTAGTGGCTGTAAAAAAGCCAAATTGTATTCTGGAGATCAGTTGGAAAGAAATTGAAAATTAAACTGTCAATACCCTAATACTTTCATACTAATCTGTAGATAATCTATTGTGTCTGTATTTGGAATACTGTGCACAGTTCCACTCACCATGCCTGGGAAATTATATCTATAGAACTTGAAAGGGTTCCAGTATGGGTAAATGACAAAAAGACTAGTGCAACCAGTTACAATATTTTGTGATGTTCAGCTCTGAAATAAAAAGCAATACCGAGATGTGACACAGGTGTGTAAAGTTATGCCAGTGTGCAGAAACTGAGTAGGCAAAAGTTTCTCTCTCTCATAGTGTTTGAATAGCTGAACGGTGGGCTTAATCTGTTGAATTCACTACTACAAGATATACTGCAGGATAGTGACCAACTTGGATGGCTTTAAAAAGAGATTAGACAAATTCATAGAAAATGAAGCTATCACTGACTATTACTACTACCATCAGAATCAACATGCCTCTCTGTACCAGTTCCTGGGAGAATCCAAGCAGGAAAGTGGTATGTCCTACTTGCTGGCATCCATGAAGTATTCAGTTGACCATCATGGGAACAGAATGTTGGATTTCATGGACCTTTGATCTAAACCAACATTGCTATTCTTATATTAGACCAAGGCCCTTTGAGGTACATTTTTGACCACTATATATTAGAAATACTTTCCTTACACCAACTCACCAGAATATGTGTAGATGCTGTATTTTTTATGCATGATGCTCTTAATATTCCAGGCATTGAGCAATTTCACACTAATCAATTATAGCACTGTGCTTCCACTTTAACCTTCATGGTTCTGTCTTAGGGAATTCTGGGATTTGCCATTTAGGGAGTGATGTTTAGAATTCTATGTCAGAGTGCTCTACAGCCTCACCAAACTACAAGCCCCAAAACTGCACAGCATATAGCCATGGCAATTAAAGTAGAATCATAGCACTATACTTGTATAGTGTGAAAGGGGCCACTGTACCTATCCATCTGCTGTCCTTTCATCAGTTCTTCATCTTGCATGTGCCGAACAGGAGTTATTAATGATCTCTACCACATTTCATATTGCTGTCCCTCACCCCATGATCTCAGGTGCTTTGACTGCCTCTATTAAGAAAGCTTTTGTGTTAGGAACGATCAAATCTTTCTCTTCCCCACCCCACTGCATTATAAAGAAAGAAAGAAGGCATCCCCATCCCATCCCCATATATATGACTATGTTTTCCCAATCACACTGGGGAGGAATGAAGGAGACACAAATTGTTCTTTGGGTGGAAACTCGAAAAGATGGAAATTCAGAAATTCATGGAGTTCAACGGTCCATAACTGTACGTCATTGATAGCTTTGAAGATTTCGAGATGAAGCAGGTGTGCCTGCGTCTACAACTTTTAATGCCATTACAAGTTATGAAATACGAACAAGCAAGTGGCGAAAGAGGTTTAAATAGCTACTGGTGCTCTTAAACACAATGTGAGTGACAAGAATACCATAACTATACACAGAATACCTGGAAAGATAAATAAGTCAGTCCCCAAGCTGATCCTTGCTAATCTATATGATCCTTGCTAATCTAATGACAAGACATTATTTGTCAGAACATTCATTGTAAAACAACACCCATTGCTATTTGATAGTAATTTTGACATTATTTGTACACAATATGTATTCTTGTCAGTGACTCAGGCCATTGATGCATCTAGCCTGGTGTTGTCTACTCAATCAAGTAATATCTTAAATACTTTTACAGCTTTGGTATTCAGCATCCTGTAAGTGGAGATGTGGAGAACTACATCTGCAACCTTACTTGCACAAAAACCCCATGCCTTCACTAACCTACGGTTCTTCTAAAATTACACCCCCAGGGGAAAACTGTTGTCTGATCAGCTATCAAAAATGGTATGCAGACTCTAGAGGTATTTCTTTTACAGTGGCACTGATTTCAATGGAAGTTCTGTCCAGGCATGGCTTGCGTTCCTGCTCACACATGTGGTTCCTGAGGCCCACCAAATGGTGTTATTTTTGTGAATTTGCACAGGACCAGACTTTAGGATGTATGACCAGGATGCTGTCTAAGATCTGAATATTTATAGTGGCATCAGCTTTCATATATCTGGCCATACAGTTCATCAGAAGATGCCTGAAACAGAGACAGACAATGATAGATGTACACATGTAGACTGAGAAAAAATGGCCCAAAGGTAAATCAAGTCAACACAGTGAGAGCTGCAAGTGCAATGCAAAGCAACAAAAATATGTCAATATGCACACCATAGGCTTAGCCCTACCAGTAGGCATAGTGAAGCAGCCATCCCAGCTGACAAATTTTGACTAAGATCCTATACGTGCATGTAACTCCATATGTGCAGTTCTACATCCTCCTACGGTCCAGCCAGCTGTCGCTCCCCAGGAGGGGCCATTGCTGCTGTCACATGGGGAAGGAGGGGGGAAGGTGTTTCAAACCACAGAGAAGCAGCTGATCTCAGTTTATGGGAGAAGGAATGAGGGTGCACTCTCACATGGAGCACACCTGCATTTTCCTTCCCCCCAGGAGACCAGAACTTCTGGATCTTCAGCCTTCTTCCTCTTCCCACAGGTAAGTGACAGTAGTAGGGTCCTCTCCCAGGGCTTGATAGCTGCCCAGCAGTGCAAGATTTCTGGATGGGTCACAAGGGAAGGAGAATAGCTTTTTCTTCCCCTTCTAAAATGAAACTTACTGGTGCATACTCTGCACTTAAAGCATGTAATTCATGAAAAGGAAGCTGGTCATAATGATTTGGGTGGATGGGGACATGGTTCAGTGTTCCTCAGGCAGCAAAATATTTGAGCCAGGCTTGCAAGTGCACACAGGGTAATTTTTGGTGTGGTAAGCCCCAAAAATCCTACCTATAATGAAACAGAAAGGGAACTACTCTGTGCAGGGCAAGAAGCAGGCCATGTTCTTTGTTCAAAGCCTGAAAAACTTAAGTCATCATGAAAGAATTCAAGATGGGTGTTGGTCCTCTTCTTTCTCTATACGTCCTTTTTAACTTGGGTCTTGGGGTTCCTCCTCCTACTGCCCACAAGAGGCTTCCACCATTTTCCTTAGATGGTGGCAGCACCAACTGTCTTTTCACCTTCGTCTTCTTCCCGCCAAAATCCAGAACCAGACCTCTTACTGTGTATTTACATATATATGGATGGGAAGGGACAGAATCCCAATTCCTTAGGGTTGCCAGATTGCAACCCATAGAGCACCCCCCCTCGACCTTTAATGGCTAGGTAGAAAAGGAAATTTCAGCAGCTGTTACTCGTCATGCAACCAAGTAAGGAGCAACATCTGCTGAATCTTCTTCTGCACATCCATTAAAGGTTCAGGGACCTTCTTCAGGTTCCAATTTGGCAACCCTGTGTAGAGCAGCTGTGCAGGACCCCCGCCTCACCCCTCTATTTGCAGGAAAGAAGAGGAAGACAGAGAGGAAAAGGGCAAATCCTAAGACCCATCCCTATGGCAGAACTGCAGATCCTCCACACGCATCAACTTAGGCCATTTCTGCACTAGACTGTTATACTGCTATTATTCCACTTTCAACATCCTATGGAATCCTGGGGTTTGCAGTTTAGGGAGGGGCCTCGAAGCCCCTCCCTAAACTGCAAACCCCAGGATTCCATAGGATGTTGAAAGTGGAATAATAGCAGTTTAACAGTCTAGTGCAGAAATGGCCTTAATGATCGCAGAAAATGGACACAGACCCCCCCCACTCCTCCAGGTCCAGATGCTCCCCCTCCCTCATGTTTTCAAATAAGCTAAGAAAGGGAACCAGCGCCCTCCTGGCAACAAATTTCGTTCTGCCAGAGGAAGAAGAGCTTTCCTCGTCCCCTCCGATGCTACTACGTGCCCCCTTCCGTCAATCGCTCGCCCCCTCCCCCTCCCCCACCCGAAGGACGAAGCTTGGCCCGGCACCTTCCTCCTCACTCCAGGCGGCGACCCAAACCGGCCCCCTCCCTTACTGTTCATCCTCCGCCGGCTTTTCCCGCAGGTTCCCTTCGGGCTGAGCGGCGGTGGGGAGGGGGCTGGCTCGCGGGCCTTCTCCGAAGCGCCAGAACCCCCCTCCCCGCCCCGCCCTCCCCGCAGCCGGACTTGTCAGCGCGCCATGTTGTGTCCCCGTCACCCTGGCAACCCTGGAGCGTCGAGCTCCTCAGCCCCGAGAAGGCGACCGCGCCATCTCGCGCCCCGCCCTCGCAGAGGCTCCAAGCCGCTGTCAAAGGGCGGCGCAAGCGCAGTCACTAACCTCCGCCCTCTCCTATTGACTGCGGCAAGCACAGGGAGGTCTTCATGTTGGCTGGGTCTTCCCCCCGTCCCAGGGCGCGCATGCGTACCGTAGGCTCGCCCGTCCCTTCGCAACAACCCTCTGTGCGCATGCTCCGTCGTCGCTTTTTCTTCTCGTTCCTTTCGTTCGTGTTTGAGCGTTGGATTAGGGCCATTTCCGCACTAGACTTTTATAGCGCTATTATTCCACTTTCAACATCCTATGGGATCCTGCGATTTGAAGTTTAGGGAGGGACGTTTAGAAGGCCTCAGTAAACTACAAGCCTCAGAATTCCACAGGATGCTGAAAGTGGAATAATAGCGCTATAACAATGTAGTGCGGAAGAGGCGTCTTGAGAGGAAAGGTGGAATAGGCTCTGGGCCATGAATTTTTCTAGCGCCCGGAGCTGACATGCGTGAATCGAGCTGTGCTGTAGCTACTAACTGTGGATGCAAAAGATCTCGTTGCACCTTGGAGACTGATCCAGACTATCACGGCTATGGCCGTTTCCGCACCAGCCTGTTATAGCGCGATGATTCCACTTTCAACCTCCTCTGGAATCCTGGGGTTTGCAGTTTCGGGAGGGGCCGGGTGGCCCCTCCCGAAACTGCAAACCCCAGGATTCCAGAGGAGGTTGAAAGTGGAATCATCGCGCTATAACAGGCTAGTGCGGAAACGGCCATATGTCTTTGAACCCCAACTGTAGCTATTAAGTCTTTCCCTTTTGGGCAACCCTAAAAAGTAGTAGTAGTTTCATACTACGCCAAAAAAAAAAAAATGAAATTGAACCACGTATGGATTTTATTTGCTCAGTTTTTAAAGTGAGAAAAATTAATCTTGTGTTTTGGGAAAGTGAAACGTATAACTGACAACCGATTGTTATTTTTCACGCACTGAAATGGCCAAAGTTCGGTGCACGCTAGGATGGAAGGAAAGCGCACGGAAGTCCCGGGAGGAGGGCCGGTTAGCTCAGTTGGTTAGAGCGTGGTGCTAATAACGCCAAGGTCGCGGGTTCGATCCCCGTACGGGCCACAGACGTTGATTTTTAGGGACAGACGGCGTAGGGTTCCTACGAATAATAAAGACTCCGTAGAATGGTTGTGTCAAAAAATCAGGCTGCTTGGAGTAAAATAGCCGTGCAAATTTGTTCACCCTATAATAGGAATAACAGCGACATATCGCCATCAGGGTTCCAGAGGCAAACGCCGAAATTGACATTAAACTTTCTTTCCGATAAAGAGGGAAAACGGAATTCCTAACTCTACGGATAAAAAAAAAAAAATCTCTGCTTATTCCTGTTGATTATTTTTCTAGCGACTTCTTAATATCTTGCAGAGTAATCAAGGCAGAACGTTCAAGATTGCACATTTTAAACCCACGCTTTTCTGCTCCCACTCAACTCCCATTGAAATTAATGGGGCTTAATCCCAGGTCAATCGATTGTTCTTAATGGGCCCCAGGGGTTTATCATTTTGAAGATCAAGTCGTGTTTGTTTTTTTAAAACACATGGTTAGTAATATCTTAACGACTTTTTTAAAAAAACGCTGTGCCTTCATAATGTTGATCCATGCGCCGTTTCCATAACCCGTCCCTCCCTTCCAGGTACTATATTTGCACTAGGCTGGAGTCTGGCTTTAACCGGCCTTGCCTTTTCAAAGTCTGAGAAACTGGACGGCAGTGTGGTTTTGCAGGCGTCCCAAAAGAAAGTCGGATTCTATGAAATCACCGATAAAAGGACAGAGGACGGGGACTCCGGCCATTTCCGCACGAGGCTGTTATAGCGCGATGATTCCACTTTCAACATCCTATGGAATCCTGGGGTTTGCCGTTTAGGGAGGGCCGGCCGGCAAACCCCAGGATTCCAGGGGATGTTGACAGTGGAATCATCGCGCTATAACAGCCTCGTGCGGAAATGGCCCTGGATTCCATACGATGCTGAAAGTGGAATAATAGCGCTATAACAGCCTCGTGCGGAAATGGCCGTAGACAGGGATGGCAGAAGGAAATTAAGCGCAGCGAGAAAGTACTGACAGCGGCAATCACATCATTCAGAAGAAAAGGTTGCAGATCCCACGAATCTCCCGGCAGAGGTCAGCCAATTAGCACGTGCAATCAGTTGTCCCAAATCAGATCTCTGGGGATAAGACCGGGATTTCCTAATGAACTGTAACCGCGCAGCCTCTCGTTATAACCCTCCTTTGGTTTCTCCGGTGCATAAAGGCTACCTGCACGGACAGAAACCTGTGCGAAGTCCTCTCTTCATGGGGGAGGGGGCGGTTATACTAAACGTGTCTCTCGACGGCTTCCGTAGCTACCATTCTGCGCTTGCCGGTCATGACGTAAGCCGGGTAGGTGAGGCCGGGCGAAGGTTTCCTATTGGTCTGGCCTTGGTCGCTTCCTCGCTTCTCGCGTGAGTGGGGGAGGGCTGAGTTTTCCCTGCGGCCTCCCTCAGGCGACTATGAAAATGGCGGCTCCTGAAAGGGTCCGTGGCGTTCGTCAGGGTCCCGTATTCGAGCGCGAGCCGGCGGTTGGCTCCGGTGCTCCTTCGTACCCACAGGCTACGTCAGCGTCCGAATTCGGCTGCGTAGTAGCGTCAGAGCGACCGTTGAAGGACGCGGCTGGGCAAGGGAGGGGGAAGCCGCGCGAGCAGGCGCCGCCCTCGGCTTTTGGAGAGGAGGCAGGGAGAGGGGCCGAAGGGATGCCCAGGGGCCCCCAAGTCGTCGAAGCGTCTGTGTCCTTTCGAGAGAAGAGGGAGGCCCCTTCGCCCGCCCGGGACGCCGCCGCCCTGCCCTCTCCTCCCGCCGCCTGGGCTCCGGGTTTCCGCCCCGCCGCGTCAGCCTCTTCCCCGGGGTCGCTGCCGCCCGTCTCCAGTATCCTGCAGAATGTGGCCCAGCAGGTGGCCCTCGAGCGGGGCAGATCGGGGGAGGCCGCTGTTGCCGTCACCAGGCTCCTTCCGCCCGAGGTATACGTTTGCTGGGCTGCTCGGGGGTTTTCATGAGAGGGGAAGGATCCGCGATGCGTAAGTCGCACGAGGGTCATGGCAGGCTTATGCCTATTCAGTAACCATGGATCTCCCCACTTCGTTTGGTTCTTGGGAGAAGGATATCTATCCACTTTGGTTTCCTTTGACTGAAAAAGTGTGTACACTAGAGCAGCGGTTCTCAACCTGTGGGTCGCAGCCCCTTTGGGGTCAAACGACCCTTTCACAGGGGTCGCCTAAGACCATCGGAAAATACGTATTTCTGATGGTCTTAGGCTCCATTCCCTCCTCGGTGGTGGTGGTGCACAAGCGCGAGCCACGCGCTCGCGTCCTCCTGCCCCCTTTGGTGGGAGCAAATGCAGCCGCACGCGCTCCTACCAAAGGGGGCAGGAGGACGCAAGCATGAGCGACGCGCTTGTGCACCACCACTTCTGGGCCTTTTCTGCACGTTATCTTATTGCAGAGGTGGGGGGTGCCATTCGCGCAAGCAGGTTCTTGCGCGAGGTGCTCTCTTTGCTGCTCCTTTGTCCCGCAGCTGCAGCTGGCTTCCTGGTCATGCGACTGCCCCGCCCTTTCCTTCCACAGTGGGCGGTCGCGTGACCAGGAAGCCAGCTGTGGGATGAAGAAGCAGCGAAGAGAGCGCTTCGCGCAAGAACCTGCTTGCGCGAACGGCACCCCCCACCTCCATGATAAGGTAACATGCGGAAAAGGCCCAGGAGTGGTGGTGTGCAAACACAAGCCACATGCGTCCTCCTGCCCCCTGTTCAGAAGGGACTGAAATTGCTTCCCTTCTCCGCTACCGGGAGAACCTCGCATCTGACAGACCAGCTTGGGGGGGGGCAGCAGCACGGGGGGCAGGTCCCCTCCTCACCATGGCCCCTGCCCCACTCGCCATGGAGGGGGGCGCTGCAGAAGGGCTGGGGGGCCACAAGGTGGTGGTTTCCAGGGAGGCGATCTGCGCCCAGCACAAAAGACAAAGGTGCTGGGATTCCTCCCACCCCAGCCAGGGTCGACACTCTGGAAACTTTTCCCACACTGCCCCCCCAGAGGAAACGAGAGCGAAGCAGAAGCAGAGCCCGGGGGGGGTTCTCAGAGTTTTTTCCCAGGGGAGACACGTGGTTCCTCTTTCCCTTCCTACCCACCCACTCCCCGTTCCTGGCGAGCAAGGCGGCCTTTGCCGGGGTGGGGGGAAGCATTGTAAATAATAAATAAATAATTTTATGGTTGGGGGTCACCACAACTTGAGGAACTGTATTAAAGGGTCGCGGTATTAGGAAGGTTGAGAACCACTGCACTAGAGAATCTTGGTTGTATTTTCTACTGTACCTGCAAATTACAAGCATTTCTTAATTAAGCAGTTAGGCAGCAAAACAACAGATTTTTTAGTGAGCAAACTGGACAGTGGTGCCCTATGGGGAAAAAGTTTATCTTCACACAGTCTCTTATAATTTCTATGTGTGTGCATGCTCTCATTCCCCATCCTAACTGTACCCACAGTACACCTCACTCTACCAACAGTGCTGCTTTACCAAACTGATTAATATGCCATTTAAAAGGCTCTTTGCAGCATAATACCAAGAGTAGGTGATATCCATCGAGCTATTTTTGGGTTTTGATAATGGATTGGGTAGGGGTGACCATTAATATTGTTCTAGAATGTTATAAGTCTAGACAAAGTGGTCCACTCCTATAGCCTTAAATGTGAGGCTGTTCCAGATGTCCTCATGACTCCTGTGTGAAACCTGATTTATCTGATCCTTCCACTGGACACCACCACCCTTGAATAACTGCTGCCGCCACAGACACTGTGTGTCTGAGTCCAGAATTCCAATAACCCTTATGTAGCATCCTCAGAGACACAAGTGGATAATACAAAAATGATTTATTAAGCAGAAGTTGAACATAACATCAGATATTACCTTTAATCCTGACTGACCCTAGCTAACTCCAACTCACATCTTTCTATAGGTGGTTGTGGGTTTTCCAGGCCTTGAGACTGTGTTCTATTAGTGTTTTCTCTAATAAAATCCTCTGAGGATGCCAGCCACAGATGCAGGTGAAACGTCAGGAGAAAATACTAAATAGAACACAGAAAATACTAATAGAACACAGCCTTAAGTCCTGGAAAACCCACAACAACCTATAGAAAGATGTGAGTTGGAGTTAGTATTTTCTCTAATAGAATCCTCTGAAGATGCCAGCCACAGATGCAGGTGAAACATCAGGAGAAAATACTAATAGAACACGGCCTCAAAGCCCGGAAAACCCACAACAACCTATGGATTCTGGCCGTGAAATCCTTCGATTTTACATCCAATCTTTCTGTTCCTAAGACCAAGGGCTCAATTCAAGATACTGGTGAGGTTTAGGATCAGAATACCTAAGGAGCTATCTGTCTAGCCATGCACTTCCAAGGATATTGCATGAGAGGGCTTCATGGAACATGGGGCATCAGAATCACATTCTGTAAAAGGTGAGGTGTTACTTGTGGCTAGTAGCATGTTCATCACTTAGCTGTACTTGATTAAGGTGCATTTCGAACTGAGTATATGATTTTGCCTCCAGTGCAACTTGCTTTTTGAGATGGTAGATGGTAAAGAGAAGGCTTTACTCTGATGGTGCATTTACACTTGTATGCTCACGTTTGATGCTTAGGCTTTATGTAATGAATGTGCTTCTGTGGATCAGCATTTGTGTAGAGTTATTTGTCAGGCCTAACTTTTTGCAGGAAACATTTTTATGTGGACAAAGAATACTGTAGAGGTGTGTATGTATTTATGTATGTGAGTTTGTGCTTAAACTATTTTTAACCCTTTTTTAAAGCAGCTGGAAACCCTCTGTGTCCAAGTACAGCCTGAGAAGACTAAAGAAGACAAGTCAGCCTTTGGTCCTGCAGTGGTTCATCCCAAAAATGTAACAATATCTGAGCCAGTTGAAAAGAATTCCAAGATTTTAGCACTTGGTATTAACCCTCAAATTATTCAAATGCACTCTGCTATGGGAACTGAGTCACAGCAGATTTTCTTACATAATTCTTCTGAACCTACAGTTCAATTACTCTTGCATAACCATTTATACCCCCTTGGACAAATATTTGTAGGTAAGATAACTACACATGAACAGGGGGAAAAACCAGCTGCAATAGCTCCCAGAGATTCTTCAAATGGTACTCTGCTTTCAGCAAATTCACTTACAAATCATGAGAACAAACAAAAGGAACAAAAGATTAAGAAGTCCTTGAAGGTAAAGACTCGTTCTGGGAGGATTTCACGCCCTCCCAAATATAAAGCGAAGGATTATAAATTCATTAAAACTGAAGATTTGGCTGACTGTCACCAGTCTGATTCTGATGACTATTTTGAGCTAAGTTTAGAAGATGATGAAAGTGGCAAGGAAACAGGAACATGGTCATTATTTAATTCCTCGGAGTATGACCTGAGGCCAAAGTTGTTTAAATGCCAAAGTTGTGAAAAATCCTATATAGGACAAGGAGGATTGGCACGGCACTATAAACTTAATCCAGACCATGGACAACAAGAACCATCACAATCTTCTCTTATAAACAGACTTCACAGGAAGGCATTGTTGGAATACACTGGAAAGAGAAGCAGTGAAAGTACCCATCATTCTTTTTTGCCACCACCAGTTGCTTTAGTAGACAAAAATGGAATAGACATGGAATTGGAAAAAGATCTTCTGAAAGAGAGTGAGAGACAGGTAATACATATTCTTTTCTGCAACAAACCTTTGAGGCATTCTGGTCCTCTTCTGTTGAAGACAAGCTATATCCCAATCCCCCAATCCCTTATAATCTCAGAACATGATCTGTCATATTGTAGTGATAGAGAAAGATATCTGAAGGTCAAGGAAAAATGTTGAAAGAAAATCAGAAAAAAAATTCTCCATCTCTAGATTTTTTTTGTAGATGATGGAGGTAAATGGTGGTGTGTGCGTGCGTGCGCATGTATGCATGTGCGTGTCCGTTTTTCCAAATCTTCACATTTCTAAATAGTGACTTGTAAGTGACTTACAAGCTGCATGGTTGAATTCCTTTTCTAATCCAAAAAACCCAGCACCTGCTTAAGGTTAGAAAGAATAAGGGATATGTGCACTTCTCTCCATGTATTATGGAGGAAACTTACTTGGGTTGGAGGCCACTGGCAATTGATATGTTTTTATTGGGGAATATAAAGATAGTTTCTAAGTTTGCACAGGCAGACTTACAACCGTGCTGTATCTTCCTTTGTAACTAACATCTTAATGAATTGATTTTTATGTAAACAGGCATTCATCATACAGAGCACTTTACTAGGTATATGTAACATGTTTTTGAAGAATTTAAAATACTCTAAATTATTAGAAATGGTCTCTGGATAGTTAAGAAGTGGTGCAACAATGCCTAAAAATGCTATTGGTGGTTGTTTTCTTCTCTTCTGTTGCAAGATCTATCCTGAAAAATTAGTTTACAAGTAACAAATAACTGCTGCTTATCACTTGCAATGATATAGAAGCCTAGGGCCTCATCATTTGGCTTCATTGTTGTTCTGGCCGTACCACCTGCCCCATCAAACTGTGAATGATATTTGTTTCTGGGTTTAGATCAGGATATTTCAAAGTAACTCTTGAAACATCACACAGTTCTGAGGCAAGCAGTGATATGCACATGGTAAATACACCACAAGCAGTGTAGCACAGCATAAGCTGCAAGAAGTCTATATTCCTCTAACTGTAATGGTTTTGCAGGCTGAAGGATTGCTACTGTTATTTCAGATAGATGGATGAGTATATAAAGGCAAAAATTTTAAAGGACTTTTGTGAACTCTTTTTTAAAAGTCTGATGCATCTGCAGAAGACAGAAAGTCTGCAGAACAACTGAGCAGCTGTCTATTACACTCTGGTCATGGAAGAGCCAGACAACCAAGAAGATGTGGCCAGTCAAAGCGGACAGAAAGATCAAGGTATTCTGGAAGATTTAGCAGACCTGGTCAGTTCACTTCCAGGTGTCATAATAATATATCATCAGAACACCACAGTATATTTAGAAGGAAAGCTAGGCTAAATGAGGTATGGTTCCTTTTCACACTTATTCAAGATTATCTGTTTAGTGACAGTTGCCTTATTTTTTAGGGCATCAGCACTTATACTGCAGTTCAGGGTATTTACTCAAAATTGAGGCTGGTTGAGTCTTAGGACAGTTCTGCTCAAAATGGTGGCTTGTGGACCAGTGCCAGTCCATGACTGCTAGTCCACAGACAGTTTTCAGGAAAGAAAGAATTGTAGCCAATGGGCAGAATTATGTTACCATCTCTGGCATATTAGATTGGATAGCCTGAGAGGGGCTGATCTATGGAACATAATCCTTACTAAAAGATTGGAGCCATTTTAACAGTCTGTGAGGTAAAAGTCATTTGGTAGCCTGAAAAGGTGTCATAGCTTGAGCAAGCTAAGCAAGCTTGAAGAAACCCAAGAAAGTTGTGCTTGATTATTTTTGGTACAAGTATTAAAGCACTTAATAGAGGCCTTTCTCCTCCACACACAGGAGGTGATTCTTTTTAGGGTGCCTGGGCTGACATCTGGCTTGTATCACTTAGAAGTAAATATACAAGTGTAGAAGCAAGCTTTGTTTATTTGTATGTAAAATTATGTACGTAACAGTCAAAACTCATACAGTTAATTTATTACTTTAATCAAGTATAACTTTTTTATTTTAATTTGAGAAAGTAACATTCTGCTTGTTAATTATTATTGATGCAGTAAAAAACAAATGTAAGGAGACCTTTCAGAAGCCTTGCAGAGTGAGTTAAGTTTCATACATGATACGGATATGCCTCACTTAACAAAGTAGATATATTTCTGGGCATTACTTCTTTAACAGAAAATTTGGTGCCAGAGAAGGCAATAACAGGGAAAGAATAGGGATAGGTTCCTACACCACAAAAAAGGAGTTCAACATATTTCAGGAAACTTCTGATTCCAAACTGATAACATGAGCATATGAAATGAAACAACAGCTCAGATGCATATCGCAAATATAAACAAAAACATTTTGAATTTTCTAGAGATCACCTGAAGGCCTCTTCCAAAATAAATCCAGGGCTGACTTTTTCTTCCACCAGCCTTCATTTTTCTTATTTGTTATCTGTGGTTTGTAACATGCTGAGGGTAGCTGGTGAAGAAAGCTTATCTGCTGTTGCCTTTTCACTTTGTTTTGCTGTTCATGCACACTAAGTAAGGGATTCTAGAGACATCCACTGTTTATCTCACCTGTTGTAGGCAAACACACACAGTCACAATATAATTGGCTAGAGTAGAATCCCATTCTTTCCCAGCTAAAACTTCATTGCTTTACCCCAGATCTGCTACTGCAACCTGGCACCAAAAGTCCAGCCTGCTTTCACCATCCCTGCAATGTTGCTTAAAAAAAACTTCCAGCTAGATAGACAAGGAGGGGATGTGGGACTGGGAAGACATTAAAACCACTTTGTAAAAAGGAATTTCACTAACTGAAGCTTTGTTAGCTGAGGTATGCCTGTTTGTGTATTGTACATTGAAAAGTGCTGTATGAGATGTCTTTTGGATATATCCATTTGGAAGATTTAAAATTCAGTCGTTCTAGCAATGAAGATGAGAACTGTTTTCTAACATTGGCACTTCTCAATGACTTAATTTATCTGTCTTGTAATAAATTGCACAGGTTTGAGTCATATGTTTTTCTCTTCTAATCTTCATGTATTTAGAGCTGAATATTTATTAATGTGGTGCTATTGCTTCTCTAAATAAATTGTTCTGCCTTTAGCTGACTCAGCAGTGTGCTGATGAAGATTTTATGGAGCTAGCTGTTCCACGGTTTACAAAGCTTGTTACTGTATTTGAATTTCTACTGATGAAAGTAAGTTTCTTGAGGGAACTTCAATTCTTGGGAAAACTTGCATGCATTTCCTCCTTAAATCCAATTGTCCAATGGCGGGTTGGCAAAAATATAGTGATTCAAATTAACTAGGACCACAGGGAATTGCAGGGAAGAAGACCCCCCCCCCAAAAAAAAGATGTGTATCGTATTCCCCACCCTGCTGTAAATTCATACTTTATGAAAAAGCACAATTTCTTATTTTGTACTTCAGCAATATTGCCACTGTGTTAATTCCTGTAAAATATATATATATATTTTTTATCAGAAGCAGCATGTGCAATCTATCCCTTGCCAGTGGCTTGTCTTGGAGCTTACATTAGCTGGTGTAGTACATACATCCATAGCTTGTAGTCAGGATTTATGCTTTCTAATTAAGTTCATGGACTTTGTAATTCAACCTATATTGTCCATATTATTCTTAAAACTCAGCTACCTACTTATCTGGTCTTTTTAAATATAGGATGGCTTAAGCCAATGGCAGCCATAGGAACTGGTACTTCTGCTCCAAATCTCTAACATTAGAGTAACTAGTTTCATCTAGAGAATTATATGAATGAGGAGGAATATGAGACTCCCTGGGAGGGACTCAAAAGCTGCTTTCTATAATTAGTTCTGATAGTGTGCTGGGTGCATGATTGCTTGATGCCTATTTCTATAATGGTGGGCTTGAATGAAACTTAAACTATGATTTGTGCTATTTAAATACCTTTTGTTTTTTACCAGGTAGAACAAAAATATCAGAAAAAAGCACTCTTTCCAGAAGTATATCACGAATTTGAAGAGCTGCATGCTGTGGTAAAGAGAATGTGCCAAGATTATTTTGGTAATCCTGAACTAAGCAATCCTTTGGAAATAAAAAATCCAAAGGTAATAATATACTGGACAGTTGCATTTTTGTTTTTCCCTTTGCTCCATCAACCGAACTATAAATGGGCGCCATGAGACAGTATAATTTCTTTAAATAGAGAGTAAAAATTAATTTGAAATGTTGGATCTCAAATATCCTTGATCAAAAATATTTACTTTATATCTTCTTCCATATTATCCTTTTTTGTGGTTCTTAAAAGGCAAAGATAATAACAATTGGTAATTTTCTCTGTAAAACTGACCTGTTTTCAAGTCTTACTTGCTACATATAGAGCATTCTGGAGAAGTTATCTTTCAGATGAGGGAAGAAAGTACTACTGACATTCCTGAATTGTTCAACTTTATTATTTGCTATAAATAAGACTCATGAAATATTTTAGAGCTTAATATTCAGGTCTAGTCTAGGACAGGTATATAGGGTCTTTACCATGTAACAGCCAGACATGGAAGCAGACCGTGCAGTCAGTATTTGATCAGTCTTGATATTTTATGATTATCGTATTAATGTTTAGTTTCTTCTTGTTTTCCCTTGGCACTTGCAGTGGAACTACCAGTTGAATTCCTGTTCTCTTGACTTTCATAGGTGGCAGAATCACTAGGAATTACAGACAATTTTCTTGAAGTGCAGAAGACACAGACAGATTCAGGTTCTCCTGAAAGTATTCAGATTACTGGTGACCATGTGTTTACCAAAACTGTGGGACTGAAATGTGCAACTGAGGTACAAAACTTGTAGATTCTGCCATGTTCATAAGAATGTATAAGTCTGGCAGCATATTGAACATACTGATGTTTTGGAGGGAGTATGAGTGTGTCTTGTCTTAGTCAGTGCCATTTTGTATGCCATAGCTGAGCTGTAAATAGCTTAAATTTTTCTTCCCAAAATTTGAATTTTAACAGTAGCTGTGTCAAAACGATTGCTCATTAACTTTGGACTGCATAGTACTGTGCATTGTTATGCTATCTCTGTATAAAACTATCCACAGTAAAACATCCCTTGCAATTAATTTATATTCTTTATTTTACTTTATTCTAGCTCTAATAAGTGTGGCAAGTTTGATTTTGCAGAATTTCTTTAACTTGAGTGTGACATATTTCCTTCTCAGAAAGACCCATTTCCTTCTCAGGGTGGCCCCACAGTTCCTAGCCTTATTAACCTATCACTTTCACCTTGCTATTTGTTCCCCTTTTAAAATCCCTCTTTTAGGTCTGGAGTCCTGGGCCTTCAGGCGACCTCACTGTGGAGTAGTTTGTGTATTAGATTTGCTTTCTTTATGATAGGTTTGACTCACCCTTCTTTCAGGGTAGATGATACTGTCCGGAGTCAGTTTTACAAAATAACAAAGTTTAACTTCATTTAATAATGGACAGAATGACAAACAATTAACACTGTTCACATTAAGTTATGTCAGGCCCTTCTCCTTACATCCACTCAGAACTCATACACTCCCCTCACATTCTTCCAACTGACTCCTTTAATAGTCTATACCCAACTGACACCAACAAATTCTCTGTTCTTTTTAATAACAATCCTTCTCCCTCTCATTGGAGCCGCTCCTTCTCATCACAGAGTTCTTTGGGCTGGGATTGGCTGCTTTCAGTTATTCATTCCAGACACTTCTGTCCAAGAATTCTTACGTAACATTTTATCAAGTCCTCTTCCTCTTCAACTGAATTATAGTATCACATTGGGTTATAAATCTTAGATTTATTTGTGGCATAAAGTGCTGCTGAATGAAATTGGGCAGTAGACTTACTTCTAAATTGTTTAAATTTCTTCTTTTTTAAAAAAATTACTTTAAAATTAAAACAATTTGCTTTTACTCCTGACTTCTGTCAGCAGACTTCAGATGAAATGTTGCCATTAGCAAAAAGGAGCAGAGTGGAACATCTGCTGGAGAATGTGGATATTGATTATTCAAACAATAGTGGAATAAAAGAAGGAAGTTCCATATATAAAGGTAGTATCTGAATTCTAAAATCTCAATTTTATTATATAATAACATTGGTTATGGGGAAAGAGGCTTGTCCAGATGGAATCTTGTCATGTAAGAATTTCATAAGTTTTAGCTACTGTTTATGCTAGAGGTACGCAGCATGCAGGCTCTGTATGTTCCTGCTTTAAAATTGTTTAAAGAATCATCAGTCCTGGAAGCTTCTAACAATGTTGTTACTTTGTTTAAATTGTGCTCTTTGTTTCACCTCCCAAAAGAAATTTTAACAAAACCAGAAGTAGACTTCTGCTGCTTCCAGTTTTGTTTTTGAGGGTTGGTGCTACCTGCTAAGCATCCCCTGGTGTGAAAATTGGCCCCTGGGCCTGCAGAACTTGTCATCCCTTGAACAACACCATCAATCAGTTGAATCATGTCCTGCTGCCAAGTGCATGGGTTTTCACAATTTAATTTTCACAGTTCCGTAAAGTAGGTTAGGCTATAAATGCATGAGTGGCCCAAGGCCACCCAGAAAGCATTGTGATGGGTGGATGACAAGTATACTGTTTGTAACCTCCCAAAGACCGTTGTGTGGCTCATACAGTCCCTGTTGTGTCCTCTCCCCAACAAACAGCTGCGATTACTGTTTCCATGGCACTTGTGAAGGCACAGAAGCATGGATTTTAATCTTGTGGGATGCTCTAGCTTCCTCACCCTTTTCAGTTAATGTGAAGTACCTTGATCACACCATACCGCAGAATCACTGTAAAGAGTATTAATCTACTAAAAGAATATATTTCTTCTGAGTCTTTTGGAGCTAGGCATGGGAACAGTTGCCTCAAGACTTTTCACACAGAGGGAGCTGCATCAGCCTTGACAATTGTTGTGGGAGTTAGGTAACTGGGCAAGATGCTGCTTTTTGAGGCTCCCTTACTACATATGCCGTTATCCTACATGATAACAGTTCCTTTCCATTCATCTATTGCTGCTGCCACGTGTGGTGGCTCCTCTTCCCGCTTGTTTCTAGGCCAGCTATTGCTGCCAATCAGCTTGCATTGGTTGCATTTATGAACAATGGAGTAGCTTCTGCTACTCATAAGATGACAGCAAATAGGTTACCACAGCTTGTTCAGTCAGGCGAATGGCAAGAATAAGTCCAGATACCTCCTACCAGCTGATCACAGCCTATTTCCTTGTGACAGATGGCTATATGCCTGCACAGGTATGCCACAGTAATCGCTAGAAACAGCTGCCTATAATTCCCCACCACACCTGCCTTTTAACAGGTGGAATAGAAAAGGAGGATATACCACCACATCACAATGCAGATGGAGGAAAAGAGGGGGCCCAGTGCACCCTCTCATTAGAGAAAGGGCTGATGCTTGTGGTAGTGCATGAGGCTAGGTAGAAGACATTTCTGTGCTATTTTGCTCCCTCAGAAGCTAGCCAATGCTGGTCTGATAAAGCTGCTTTTGAAAGTCAGTTCAATTTCAAAAGTAGTTTACTTTGTAGTGTGAGGGGTTCTGCTTCAGAAGCGCAAGCCATAAGACTAACCCCCTTAATACAGAAAACTATTTGAACCTTTTATTACATCCTCCATTTCTTTTGGTAGGCAAATACAGTAGTTTGCATGTCTGTTTTGTATTAATTCTAAACTAGAGAGTAAAGAATTAATGGTGGCTAATTTTCCAAATAAATATTTATCCAAACCTGTCAAACCTAATTGATACTCTTCCCTCTCCAACTGTAGGCCCTTCTAACATGCCCCCCAATTCTGAAGATATAAGGACTCCAGAACATGGTACAGTGTACATAAAGTTGTGAATGTAATACTAGTGGCCATTGTTTATTTATCTGTAGCCACACTAGAAGCTTTGATAACAAACAGCTCAATCTCCAATACTGTTCACTTAGTTTCAGAGCTAAACAGCTTTAAGCAAAACTGGCAATGATGTGTTATTTAGCAATATGAAATAACGAAAACAGTCACTAACCAGTGCATACAGATTGTCTGATGTTTTAAGACTATGCATGTCAGTTTGTATTTGTTTACTTAAATTGTTATGGTTTTATTCTAGAAGGAAGCTGTGCAGTAGATGTTCTCTCTGGAAATGCATTGTGGAAAGAGGAGCACAAATTACTTGAAGAAGAAATGGCAAATGATCAGTCTGGCTTGGATTTATATGATCAGAGCACCCAAGTGAGGCTTGACAGCATGCAATCTTGAAGGAAATCAGAACTGGATTGTTTAGACTGCTTATCTTCCTGGGGTGAGACACTGCCAACTAAGAGTATAGTAGGTTCAGAAGAAAATCTCATACAAACTCAAGTTGGACACAGGAAATGAAGTGACTCTAAGTTCTGGAAATCCTTAGCATCAGAAAAATAGTCAGAATCCCGCTTGGTCAGTGAATGAAGGAAACTATCAGAATGAAAAATAGAAAGGGCTCCAGGAAAAAGGAAGCAAGATGTTCTGCTGACAAATTCTGAATATACTAAATGATATGATTCCTTAAATCATCTTAAACACTATGGATATAGATCAGTTGGGTCAGAGAACTCTTCCTATTTAAGCTTTTAAAAACTCCTTGGCAATCCTGTGAAGTTGCTGAATAAACCTGTGGGACAAAATACTGGAGAAGAAAATATTAGAGAATGCACTAACAGGAAATGATAACGTTAGATGATGGATGAGAGTGGGGGAAAATTGTTCAGGCCTTGCCTCAGCTTATTGGTGCTGTTTGTTGTTTCATATTTTTGAAACAAGCTAATGCTGCTAGTACTCAGATTGAAGCCATATCTTTGGAAAATGTGAAGACATTTAGTAATGCTGCAAAGTCATGATAAAAGCAAATAACTGCTGGCAATTAAACTGTAAGAACATTTGTTCTGTAACCAGCTTCTTAAAATGTATATTTTTCTTATTAAATGTTAATGTTAATACTTGCGTTTACCCAGCCTTGCTTAATATTACAACTAACTTGCCTTAAAAATAAATCTGTAGGAAATAGGAAAGTACCAGTAATTCTTAGAAATATGCACTATTGACCAAATTGACTGTCTTTGGAGAAGAAGATATTGGCCAAGTATGTTGTGCTGCTTTTTGACAAAGTAAATTATAATGTAAGATTATAATTAAAAAGTTTACACCTCAGTTCCAATTAAGGTTGATGAACTATGTGCTTCTTAAGTATTTCCACTCATTAAAAGTTTGGAACAAAGAAGTCACCCTTGGAACAAAAAATGTGTTTGGCTCATTGTCCTGAACTGGAGGATAGGCACAGATTCAATGAGCTAGTGCAGTCAGCACCTCAGAATGGGCACACTGAAAACAAATTTCTGCATTTCACACTTAATTTAGATATTTTATGGCTCTGTGGCAGGAGAATCCCAAAAATAAATCCAGCAGCACTGCATATAAAAGTCACAAATTTAACTTGGCTGATCAACAGCAATACTATACACACAAAGAGACTGCATTAATTTGGACTAATTTCTAAATGTGAATGTTTAGGTTGTATGTAAGTTTCCTAACATAATGGTATTTTTTTTAAAACAACAAATGTGTGTGTGTGGTTGTGAGTATTCTACTGCAGTTGTTAGACAGGTGTATTGTAGCCACTTGTGCTTTACCCCTTCTACCTCAAAACAGCCAAGCAATTGTGTTGCTTGGAAAGTCAGGAAGCAGGCTTATTCTCTTCCTCCCATGTGTGCTACTATTTATAGTTGCTGCCTGCTGCCTTGTTTCTATTTTGTTTCT
This sequence comes from Ctenosaura bakeri, assembly GCA_948474755.1. Classification (NCBI taxonomy): domain Eukaryota; kingdom Metazoa; phylum Chordata; class Lepidosauria; order Squamata; family Iguanidae; genus Ctenosaura; species Ctenosaura bakeri. The sequence goes on from CAOLHI010000785.1 coordinate 198,755, forward strand.
TTTTTCAGCTCAGTTTCCTGAAACCCACACTACTTTCTGTACTGTCATTGGGAGGAGATAGATTAGCAGCAAAGCCATGGAACAACACATCCACCTCTGATCTCAGCAGCAGCTGCTTAGCTTTTTGTCATTACTTTGAATAAAATTTTCATTGTCTGCCAGCAGAGAAGGTGCCATACAGGAGTGGTTATCTCTTCCTGCTGCCCAGGCAAGGCAAGGCATGTTGTCATCTTCACTGAGGCTTTCCTAGCTCCTAATTCTTCTGCTCAGTTCATTTCCTTGCCTTTGCCCAGTCCAAGTCATACTGAAGCTCCTCCTTTGATTCTTTGATGTAATTTTTTTTCCTTTTCTTTCTCTCAGGCTGCTCCCCTTCTTAAAAACACAAATCCTTAAGCCCCATCCTCTAAGAAACCTCCCACTTTATTTTTGCTTCGTGATTTTAAATAGCCAAGATCCCTATTTTAAATCATGGTGGTTCGCTTTTCCTTCCATTTGGTTTTTGAGAGATGGGGGAGGTGGATGCCAGTGTTTAGGAAAGACACTTTAAATGATTTTGTTCCTCTTTTGTCAAACACCCTATTTACTTTGGGCTTGCAGTCCACCAAGGACAAGGGAGTTCAGTCTTCTTTCTTAAAAAAAAAAAAAGGGGGGGGACCTTTCCTCTAGGGGACCTCCATCTTTCTTTAGTGCAAGGCAAATTCCAGTATTGTGCCCTTCCCTCTTGACTTTGAGAACCTGGTCAAGTTGGAGTGGAGTCCCCCTATGCAAGGGAGGAAGGATATTAATCTGGCCTGGAGCTATACTCTATATCTCCCCAAGGCATAGACTTAATACAGCGTTCTGCAATCAATGCCTTTATTTCAGCTCTCCTCATTGGGTGGTATTAGGTAAACAAGGAGAGTTCTATTCAAAGGAGTCCAACCCAAACAAAATCTGCACCCTTATTTATTTGTGCCTTTTCTACAGCATCCCTAATTTCCAGAACAGTTCTGGATTTAGGATGTCTTTGACAGCCCTAATCTGGATGGGAGGTAATTACATAGGGCTTTCTCCAAGCTGTATAGGCATTTTGCCTTTATAGCTGGTGCCACAAGAGACTCGTGTCAGATTTTCAGCTCACAGTAGCAGGCAGGTCCATCTGGCTCAAGCACCAGAATGCAGATCAGCATTCCAGTGCAAATTTGGCTACAGTTCCCTCCTATTTGGGGAGAATGCCTTAAAAGATACTCCTTAAAGGATATCCTCATGGAAACAAAGGATAAGGAAGCCATGCCTCCCATTCAGCCTTCCTTGGAGGTTTTTAAGCAGAGGCTAGATGGCCATCTGTCGGGAGTGCTTTCAGGTGTTCCTGCATGGCAGGGGGTTGGACTGGATGGCCCATGTGGTCTCTTCCAACTCTACATTTCTATGATCCTAAGTTAAGTGTCCACAAGCCTTCAAATCAGTTGTTTTGGCCTTTCTGTACTTTTGGATGAGGTAGAGACATTCATCCCTTCATGGAACAGGTCCAACTTCCCCTTCCATAAGCAGGGAAATGAGCCAAGACAACCTCAGGCAAGAATTCTGTCCAAACTTCCTTAGGCAACAAATTCTGGATCCAGGTGAGTGGAATCTGTTTGGTCTGCTACAGATGGATTTATCTGCCTCTGAGGCAAACACCAACCTTCTGAGGTTCTTCTTTCAGTTCCTTTCTCCCAGGATGGAAGCCCCTTTCCTGTCTTTGTGTCCAAGTCACACATATGCCAATTCTTCCTCTTCCTCTCATCAGTTCTGAGGACGATCAGCACAAAGTAGACACTTGTGCTACTTGCTCCCCGCTGCCTAAGACAAGCCATATTTCTCACACCTGCTGGCTCTAGCCAGTGCAGAGACCATGATTCCTCTCTTCCTCATCTATTGTCACAAGGTCCAATCCTGCATCCAGAGCCAGAGCGGCTCCACCAAGCTGCCTTGCTTCTAAATGGAGTCTTACTAGAGACTATTTTACTTGGACAAGGTGCTTTAGTTTCCTCTCCTCCCAGTGCAACTCCACCACTAGATTTACAAAGTAACTTGGAGAGCCTTCTGTAGGTGGGCTAGGAGAAAATCTCTACATGTATCCTCAGCAGGGGTGAAGAAGGTTTTGCCTTTGGGGTGAGATGCGGCCCTTAAACCTAACACCCTACATAGGCAGATTTGAGCTTTGGCCTCAATCTTACCTCAGGTAAGCAAGGCTCCAATATCTACTCACCCACACATAAAGCACTTCTTGATTGCTCTCTCTTCCAATGATGCATCATTTTCCTACATGGAACCTCCATAAGGTTCTCAAAGCGCTTACAAAGGTTCTAATTGAGCACTGTGTTCAGTGCCCCTCCATTTGCTCTCTCACATTGTTCTTTTTTACAGCTATCACATCAGCAAGCAGAGTTTCCATGCTGACCGCTCTCCTGGTGGCCTCTTCTTGCTGTAAGTTTGACACAGATTGTTTCTCTGGTTGGATCAGACTCTTCTGCCTAAAGTGAACTCTTTTCACTTTTCCCAGCTTCTGTTGCTTCCTTACTATTGTCTATATCCTACTCATGTCTTGGAGGAGTGACAAAACCTGGATATCTGGAGAGCCTTAAAGAGTTACATCAGATTCACCAGGCCATTCAGAAGGCCTGACGCTCTCTTTGTATCCTATTAATTTTGTTAGAGAAAAATCCTGTTTCTATGATCACTAGATTGCTTAAAGGCATGCACTTTCACTATATATAAATTACTCAAGACTCCCTAGGCCACAGGGAGTTACAGAGCATTCAACCAGATCTGCTGCCACTTCAGCAGCGTATTCAGCCAATGCACCTCTGGAAGAAATTTGCAGAGCAGCTACCTAAGCAAATCCATCTTTACCCAACATCGTAAATTGGACAGGTTTGTGTCTGTGAGAGCCTCTTTTGGCAGGAGGGTCCATCGGCAAATGGTTCCTATCTTTAATTCAAATTTTCCTCCTTTACCATCTTTTCCCTCCTGATACAGGTAGAGGCTTGGGTAGGTTCCATGCTGGAAGATAATGGCACATTGGTAATTTACCATGAAGGTCCATTCTTGTCAAGGACTAGGAGATATCTAGTCCCACCTTCATCTTAGCAAGGGGTTTCTTCTATGCTTTTGATTCTATGGACATTCATGATAAATTCCTGACGTATCCCTCTTGCCTCTTTCACTTCTACTTCTTAAACTTGTGCTTTGTATACTTATAATAGAAAGAAATTTTGACTCACGGTATTCTGGGAACTTCATAGCATCACAGAGTTGGAAGGGCACCATAGGCCATCAAATCCAACTCCACACTCAGTGCAGGAACTCCAGCTAGAGCATCCCCAGCAGGTAGCTGTCAAGCCTCTTTTTGAAGGCATCCAGAAAGAGACCTTGTTCTAGGCTTCTCATTCTGAATTATAAAATGTCAACCTATTTTTTAAAAAAGCATAGGGATCTATGTTTATATTGGAGAAGCCAACGTTTGTTATATTCACCAAGATACGAAGGTCTCACTGCTTGCCTTGTCACTTCTATGGTAGCCAATAGCACCTACTATAATATTTCAGGACACTTTCTGAGTCAGTGGAATTTGAACCTATGTTTGCTAGCCCTTGCCACAGATGGAATGGTTGTCATACTTTGTATAGCCCTCCTCAGTTCCCTTTGCATGGGCACAGAGAAGTCTGCAAGAATGTGTATAAAGCTAGCACCTCTTTTGTTGCAGAAAGATATTTTGATAGTAGGTTATTCATAAAGTACAACTCAAGCCTCCAGAGTGAAAGAAACAGAGAGTTTAAGCCAATGCTAAAACAGCATAAAAAAGCAGTTTTTAAAAGACTGAGACACCGCTTCAGGATTGCCTTTATTCTATTTTATTTTGAGATCCCAATGGGACAGACTTAACAAAATAACCCAATTTTTAAAAACAGCTGAAAACATAAAAGCAAAAACATAATGCCATGAAGTCAACAACAATAACATAGTAGTTTCTGCTACTTTAGTTCCAGCTATATGTTTTTAGTGGTACATTTAACAGTCATTAAGGCAATTTTCAAGTAGAAAAGATTAGAGAGGTCTATGTCCTGTTTCTAATAACATACTTTCTAGCAGTATTTTGCTGGTGTTCTCGATGTATGGCTGGTATAACCATGACGATAAGTAAACCATCAGGAGATCTTGATCAGCAGTATGAGCAATTTCTTGCACAATGGTTTGTTTTAGTTCTAGTTCTTTTGAATACATGTCCAACAGCTTGACAGAAACTTCATCTGAAATGGGGAAAAAAATCAAGGAGTGGTTCCTGCAACTGTGCCCTCTTATGTTGCATTTTTGGAAACTTTTTAATGAATGTATTCAGTATTCAGCATGTCTTCAGCCTCCAAGCTGCATCAATTATGTAGAATTAGATTATTAGTACATGAGTTCCTAAAGCTTTGTGCACGTGCCACTACATATCCATATTCATGGTACAGGTTTTATGATGCCTACCTTGGTTTACTTGCACAGAACCTGGAAATTATAGTTGTGTGATTATATAGCTACACAAATCAATGGGAACTTTCAGTGAGCCCCTCTGTTCTAGTGAACCACTCTCTATTAGAGAGGCAGAGTTAAGAGCTACAATTCATTGCATGCTAACTATCATTTTCAAATGAAACTTCTTCAAGCAGAAGAAAAAAGAAATAACTTACAGAAATAGGGAGTGGGCCATGTATGGAAGAATGGTGTCGCGTGATCTCCATGATGGTATTTTTCTAAGTCACAGATTCCTTTAGTTGTTGAACATAGTTTTTCCATTTTTAGATGTATTTTTACCTAAAAGTTTAATAATTAATATTTTTTATTTAAGTTAGCAGTCAGTCACGTAACATAATTTTCATCTGTGTGGGCTTTCTGATCTACACAATCAGTAAATCAGCCTTCAAAGCTGGATATCTGGGCTGAAGAAAAACTACTAATTAGGATGAACAATCAGTACTGAATCATTACCATTAGTGCTGCTAAAGGACATTTTTGTAACAGGCACTAAGAATGCCTTCCCTCCGAGACTTCTGAATGAGAGGGATGGTACAGATTCGTTTTAATGCAGGTGGATATCGTTTTGTAGCTGAAAAGAAATAGTACCATATTTTTGAAGATCTCAAGTAGTTCTGTACAGCAGACCTCCAATTCTACATTGTAGTCAGACTGCAGTCTTCCAGATTCAGAGGAAATATTCTCATGTTCTATTTCCAGTTTGTTTTCTTTCAATCTAAAGAAAAATATTCGGTATGTAAGAAATAGTATTTCCTCACCCCATAGCCCAGCATCTCTGTATTCCTTGTCAGCATTAAAAGGGCATATCTGGTAAGCATGTAAAAGAAAGTGGAATTTTAAGCCCATTACATTTGTATAAATAAAACCGTTACAATCTCATTAGAAAGATGAGCTTTGCACAGGGACCACAGGCAAGTTGTTTTCTCAATATACTCACGCCGTAGCAATTTTGATGTTCACAATTTTTGTGGCAGCAGTAAATCCACTGTCATTCAGCGTCTCCCACTTCATTATTAAATTATGCCAGTCTGCTGCATTATCTTTAATTTTTCTTGCGCTGACAGATAACACAGGTGTCCTGGGAGTCGAACTTCTGGCTAGTCAAAAACACAAAATTGCAACCCATCAGTGAAGTCAGTTTTGTTGGATTTTTTTAAAAAAAATACATTTTGTCTCATGTAGGTCATACTTCCAAGTTTTCTGTGCAACTGATGACTAAAAGTTCCAGTTAAATCCCAAAATACCTTGTGTAATGTTATGTCATGTGTAACTTTGGATTATGTGATGGAAAATCAGGGCCTGTTCACACATACACAAAGATGAAATCCTGTAATAATGTTAAAAATACAAAATCTGTCATGGTGTAAGACTGCAGATTTGTATCCTACATGTATGTGTTATCACTATTTTCTGAGAGTGGAGTTTTTTTGGTTTTTTAGAAACAAGAACTAAAAGTTGCTCCTTCCAGATATATCTGGTACAAGTTATCTGCAAATATTGTTCCTGGATCTTCTATATTGTTGATTTATACAACTGTTGTTTATTTGTTTTATATCTCATTTTTTCCCCCACAACAAGACCCTGTTGGAGTAATTTAAAACCAAAACCCTACCTAAATAAAAAGATCTTTGCCTGCTGGCAGAAAGAAAGTAGACTGTGTCAAATGACCCTCCCCTGGGAAGGAATTCCACAAGTTGGGAGCAGCCACTGAGAGAGGGAGAGGGCTCTCTCCCTCACCAGAGTGGATAAAAAATCAATGATTTTTTTTCAAGGTGGATTTGATTTAAATCATAATTTAAATCACTACTCAGAAAGACTCGATTTAATGATGCGATTCCTCCCCCACAAAAGGGCACCCTTCCCTATAACAAACCTGGATGTTTAAGCAAATACAAGAATACATAAGCTATAATGTTACTGTTTTAGTTCAATTAAACTATTTAAATTGTTATTATTAGGTTGACGATTATTTTTCTCCTTCCAATAAAGGAAGGAAACCTCACCACTACCTCATGTCCAATAGTTAAGAAGAGGCTTGCTAGTTTTTTAAACTGGTGTTCTGCTGTTAACAGTGGCCTGCTGGGTGTATTAAAAAAAGATGTCAATGGCAAATCACACCTACTTTTTGTTATCTGTGTTGTGTATGTGTGTCTTCAAGCTGCCTGTTTTATGGCAGCCCCATGAATTTCACAGGGTCTTCTTAAGCAAAGAACACTCAGAGATGGTTTTGCCAGGTCTTTCATCTGAAATATAGCTTACAGCACCTGGTGTTCGTTTGCAGTTTCCCATCCGGGTATTAACCATGACTGGCCCTGCTTAGCTTCCAAGATCAAACGGATCTGGTGCCTTTGGGTAATGAGGTTATACTGCTTCTGAACAGGGAGATTCCATTAAGCTGTTCTGCACTAATTTGCTTACTTCCTTTAAAAAAAAAGTGAAGTTGGTGTCCAGCATATCTTGCGATAGCAAATTTCAAAAGCTTAGTGTATTGTGTAAAAGAGTACTTTACTGATTGCCCTTCAGTTCCACTGGGTGATATTACATTTTAGTATTATGGAAGAGAGTCCAGTCTGTACATGGTTTTTATAATTTTGTATATCTCCATCTTGTCTTCTACCTCAGTATTATAATAAGTAAGACAATTTTCTGACTCTAAACTGGGGTCCATTTGCCTTATTGTCATATAAGGAGCTGGCACCAATTTTCTGAGCTTCAGCGAGGGGGCTTTCCCAGGTCTGCCAGCTGAAGAGTAGGACATAGAGATATTAAATAATTAACAAATAGGGAAGGGGGAAGGAAAGAAATGGAATCGTACATACTGTAAATGTGACCAGAATCGTACATACTGTAAATGTGAATAAACAAAGTTATGCACAGTTAAAGAAAACCAGTGTTAACTATACCTAGTCAAAACTTTATTTTTTAAAAAAAATCACTTTCTTTCCTGCTCATTTCTCCATACCTTCCTTAATTTTTAGGCAAATCGAACCTTTCAAATCCATCAACCAAAAAATAGTTCTTTGTAAAAATAGTTTAAAAAAAGTTTAAAAAATAGTTTAAAAATAGTTTTAAAAAAGTTCTTTTTAAAAATAGTTTAAAAAGTTTAAATGTTTTTAAAAAGTTGCTTTTTAAACCCTTTTTTAAAAAAGGATTTCGAAAGATTCAAGATTTGTGAGATTCGTGGATTCTCAGAACCTTCCAGCGATTTAGATCCAGCTTTGGAAAATTCTGGATTTGTCCCATCCCTAAAATAAACATAGGAGTGAAAAAACTGGGGGACTGGGCGAGAATTCAATACTTCATTATCCAGTTTCTGTACATCAACCATAATTTTAGAAACTCTTTATCACCTCTCACAGAATCACAAAGTTGCAACAGACCACAAGGGCCATCTAGTCATGCAGGAATACACAACTAAGCCACCTCTAAAAGATGTTCATCCAACCCCTGTTTAAAGACTCCAAAGATGAGGAGTCCAGCACACTCTGAGACAATATATTCTACTGTCAAATAGTTTTTATATTTCTTTTAAAAAAAGCTCTTCCTATATTTTTAGGTGTGGTCACTTTTCTTGCAATTTGAATTCACTGGTTCATTTTCTAGTCTCTGGAGCAGCAAAAAGCAATCTTGTTCCATCCCTTCTGCTACTGAAACATACCTAGCTCTCAAAGCTGTTTCTCATAAAGTTTGTTTTCCAGACCTTTGATCATCTTGGTTGCCCTTCTCTGGACATGGTCCAGTCTGTTCTGCTTTGGTTAGACCTCATCTGGGCTATTGTGTCCAGTTCTGGGCATAACTGTTCCAGAATCACTATGATTCACTATATCACTATGATTCTGGAACAGTTATGCCCAAAACTGGACACAACAGCCCAGATGAGGTCTAACCAAAGCAGAACAGAGTGGCAGTACTATTTCCCTTGATCTGGACACTCTACTTCTGCGGCTGCAGCCCAAAACTATGTTGGATTTTTTGCCTGCTGCATCACACTGTTGACTCATGTTTAGTTTGCGGTCTGCTAAAACCTTTAGATCCTTTTCACACACACTGTACTGCTTTCAAGCCAGGTGTCACTCATCCTCTTACTTATGCATTTCATTTTCCAGGGACATTTCCGCACCACAGTGTTAAACTGCTGCTATTCCACTTTCAAGGCCCTGTGGAATTCTGGGATTTGTAGTTTACTGAGACCAAAGAGCTCTTTGGCTGAGCATTTGAAGTGCTCTTCCCTAAACTACAAACCCCAGAATTCCATAGGAGGTTGATCATGGAATAGCAGCACTTTAACACTGTAGTGCGGAAATGGTGCATGTCTGGATGCAGTATCATTTAATCCCTGTTGTATTTCTTTTTGTGAGTTCTTTCCCAAAACCCTTCTCCAACATTGGGGAAAGAGTAGTTTGCAGCTAGTGTTTTTGACTCTGGGGTGCCAACCAGCCTGGCCATTGCTAGGTGGGCAGTTCTAGGAGTTGTAGTAGGGGAAAAAAAAGTATGGTTGCCACACACACATCCCCACTAAACAAAACATGCCACCATCTAGTCCTTTCATGTGTAAATCGTCACTATTTCACCTCGAAGGTGTACTTTCTCTGGGGCCATTTCCACACCAGACTATTATAGTGCTACTAGCATAGGTTCCCCAGGTTTTATTTTCTCATAGGTAACACCTGTTAGAAAGACTTGAGATCCTGGGTCTCTAATTCCCGGAACTGTCTTGTCCAGTACCTGTAACTTTTCCCCATATTTCCCAACCCATTATGTTACCTTATTAACATACATTATGTTATTAATATAGGGGGGAGGAGCCAGCTGCAATGGCAGAAGAAGGCTAATATTTCTTCTCCCGGAGCAGAGGAGAATAAAATACCCCGAGAAGCCCTTTTAAATGTTATTAATACACAGAGGTTGGGTTTCTGAGGGTATACACTGCCCTCCTCCTTGCTGTTAGGCCTCATCTCCATAGCAACCAGCCAGGCCCAAGAGCTCCCTGGCTGAGAATCCTAACGGCCCCTCCCTAAACTGCAATCCCAGGATTCCACAGGATGTTGAAAGCGGAATAATAGCGCTATAACAGTCTAGTGCAGAAATGGCCTGCCTCAACATTCTGCGTTAAGTGCACCCCGCATAACCATGGTGGTTGTTCCTCCTCCCCTCGCGTGTCCTTTGGCTTCCCTCACACCCCTCACCGCCCCTGTGAGGAACCTCGCCTCGGTTCGAAGGGCGGCGGCCTTTCCCCGGGCCCCCAGAGGGGAGCGGCAGCCGCCATTTCCCCTCACTCCGCCTAGGCCGGGGTAAGCGCAACTCTTACCGGCCATCCCCACCGAGCCTCCGCGGCGAAGGGAGACCCCGGCCTAGGCCGCTCCGCTCGGAAATGCGCTCACGTCCGGCCCCGCCCAGCTAGGTCGCCCCGCCGCTGCCTCCTGGAGGCCGCGCAGAGCTGGGCTTTCCTTCCCGGCGCCGCCAGGCCTGGGGATGAGTGGCCGCCCCCAGCCAGCCAGCCATGAGGGGACCCGGGCCCTGCTGAGGTGAGTAGGTCGCTTGCGGCCTAGCCGGGCGGGCGGGCGGGGAGCCTCCGTGTCTCCCTCGAAACGCGTTGCTGGGGATGATGGGTTGGTTTCCTGGGAGCCCTCCCGCCCCTGCCGCAGCCTCCCCCCCGTTCTCCCCTCACAGACTGGGGAAAGGGAGTCTTCAAGTCGTCCCTCCCCCGTCTTCCCATCGTGGTTAACTTCCCGAGAGGAGAAGTGCGTGGAAGTCAAATCGGCCTGGCAGCAAGCGCTCTCCGGGGCTTCGAGAGTGGCTCCAAGGAGGAGATCAAACTCTGCACACGCTCAGGAGCGCTCTGATCCTTGGCTTCTCGCGTTTTCAAGGCTCAGGAGGCTGAAAACGCCTCTCGAGGCGGACCTCTGGGGAGCCTCGGCGACGGCTGGAGTTCATTTGTTATCTATTTGCTGCTGTCGTTTCTTCGTGGCGCTCTCAGAAGATACTCGTTGCTTGGGAATTCCTGTTTAGTGTCAGAATCACGAGTTTGCATTTGTAGAAACCGTGAATGTGAGCTGGTCGTGTGTTTGTACCCTCCCCTCCGAGAACCTAGGGCCATTTCCGCACTAGCCTGTTATAGCGGGATGATTCCACTTTCAACCTCCTCTGGAATCCTGGGGTTTGCAGTTTCGGGAGGGGCCGGAGGGCCCCTCCCGAAACTGCAAACCCCAGGATTCCAGAGGAGGTTGAAAGTGGAATCATCGCGCTATAACAGGCTAGTGCGGAAATGGCCATAGTGCTGTTATTCCACTTTCAACCTCCTATAGAATTCTGGGGTTTGTAGTTTTCTGAGGCCAAAGAGCGCTCTGGCTGGGGATTCTAAAGCCCCCTCCCGAAACTGCAAACCCCAGGATTCCATAGGATGTTGAAAGTGGAATAATACCGCTATAACAGTCTAGTGCAGAAATGGCCTAAGAGTAAATGTGTTTCGTTTCAACCGAAATAAAGGGTACTGGTGATAGTGGGATTGATCTTTTTATAAATCCAGTTTGGAACTGAAAGGTGTCTTTTTGCTTTATTGTTTACTCAGTCTGTTTTCCTACTACTAAGGGTATTTGAGAACCTATATCTTGAAACAGTGAAACCTATCTCGAGGCTGTGGGATGATGATGGTGAAATAATTTTAGAAGCTCTGTTCTTAATCACTTATGGGTTAGAACTGTAATTATGTATTGAAAAAGATGAGCTGTATTGAAAAAGATGAGCAGAAATCCAGGAAATTCCCTTCTCTTTTTAATCAATTTCCTCTGTTTTTAGCTCCTTTTTTCTTCCCCCTATCCATTTGCCATATTCGTTTGTTTTTCACATTTCTGAGATCTTATGCTGTAAATGTGTTTCATTCTTGGGGGGAAAAGGGGTATAAATAAGGTAATTGGTTGATTGATAGAAAATCCTGTACTCTAGATTTTAGACCCTAGGGTGGAAGGAGAGGAGTTAAGATGTTAAGTTTTATTGGTGTGGTTTTCTGGTTGTGCAGGCATTTTTACTATTCTTTCTTTATCCAGATATAAGAACAATCAGGACAAGCCACAGATGGTAGAGTTTTCTTTCATAAGTAGGAGAATTCACATTTCTTTTAAATACTCTCCTCTTACCCGCATTCTTGCTAAACTAATATTGCAGTATTCATCCTCATCACTGGCTGGATTCCTGAGCCAAAACCAGACTCCTAGGACTTTCTTGCTTCTGTATGTGTGTAGATTGGAAAGCAACCAATTTTTAATCTTTCATCTTTGCGTCTGTATTTTTTTTTATCCTTTTGGAAATGTTCCCTTTATTAAAAGTAGCAAATTGGGTGGAGTCTTCTTTTGGCTATCGATGGCAGATGCCTCACAGCTTTGTGTAATTTAGTTGTTTACTTCTGCATGATGCTTATTCTGTTCTCCTTTGGAGAAATTCCTGATGCATCCTGTTGGAAGAGGTGGATCTGAGAACCCATTTTTACTTTTGTTCTTTAAAGAGCGAAACTATGCAAAGATGATGACAGTTAATGTTGACTTTCAAAGACTGCTTCTTTATTTAAGCCTTTTTCCCCCTACTGTTGCTTCTAAGGAAGAGTAACATTTACTTTTTCCTAATGTATTTCTCTGGTAGATGGATACATCCTGCTTTGGGGTAGGAAATTGGATATGATGAACTTCTGGAGGCTGTAAAGTCATAAGATGCTTTGCTAGAAGACTAGTTGAGTTAGTGCACAGGTCCTTGCTTCTAAATATAAACTTAACTTGTAAGTGCGTTTGTGACTCCATATATATTTGTTTTTCAAGAAGGGAGACAAACCAAGTTCCTAACATTTTGATAATTACAATTCAGAGTCCCTTTTTAAACCATTATTCTACCTTTATAATTATCATACTTAACATTCATATAGAACTTTAAAATGTTAGCAGCACTTCATTTGCATTATTTTGTAACCCCTATATTGAAATTAAGTAATTAATTGAGCTTCTTCTAAGTTGTTGTAAAGTATCTCCATTAATTAATTACAGTAGATGGCATAGTGGTTGATCCAGTTTGTTTGTTTGTTTGTTTTTTCATCAGCTTAAGCCAAAGCTCCTTAAATGGGGGGTGAGTGGGTAAAATCTCTTTAAAAGTGTTCTAATCATGAATTTTAGTGCTTGCAGTCTCAGTTATGCAAGTTGGCTATCTCATGAGAACAGGGTATTGAAACTGATTGAGCAGGACAGTCATTGTGAGTTTTGTTGCCGGCCTCATTGTGATTCCTCATATTTATCAGGTAAATGTCAGTCCATCTGTCATATTGGTTCATTATAATGCAGGAAGAAGCCCTTGGTATAATGCTGAACTTTGTGGCTGTCCCTTGCTGATAGGATTGTCTAAGAAATGCTGGGTGGTGAGGGCGTAAATTGCTAGATCTCAGACAAAAGCTTAATTAAGTGCTTCTGTGAGGTAGGGTCAGTACTTATTTGGAATTTACCTTTCATTTTCATTACGTCTCACCAGTGCATTTTGGAAATACACTAATTGGCTCAGCTAACTTTAATACATTGTGTGGTTTTCACTTGCTATGACTTGCAGATATTAATTCTGCATAATAATCTGTGCAGGCATCGTCATCTGAAGCAGGATCACATAGATGCCCAAACTGTAAAATAGTCAGGTCCATGGCTGAACAGTGATGTTATGCAGATTGACAATGCTGGCAGTGACATCACACATCTCTAAACATGTGTTTGCTCATGTCTAATGATAATGCTTAACATTACCATTGTCTAATGACAATGTTTAATGTTCAGTCTTCTAATACATTTCTTATGTAATATCTAAAGTAATCCTTTCAGAAAGCATTTATCTCCATTTTGCCATAGGAAGAGTGAGGCAGAAAGACTTTCCAAGGAGTGCCTACAGTAGTAGACTTGAGTCAAGATCTGAATCTGCAGCTTCCGAACTGTGAAGTCCTGAAAAAAAAGTGCATTGACTTCACTTCTGCCAGCACTGATGGAGAAGAAGCGAGAGAGACTCTTGGTGCTGCTGCTTGCTTTCCCCAGAACCTCTCAAGAGGGTTAAAGGAGACCCTGCTCTTCTTTCCCAAGTCCACTTCATGAGTTAGAGAACTGTGCTAAGGCATAGTAGGCCTTAATTCGTCCTCTATTCAGCCTTTGTAGAAATCAGTTTCAGTCCATCTCTCTTGTATTCTTTGGGTTTTGAGAATCCAGAATAAGGAGAGATGGACTTTTCTGTTGTCTTCTCTGTCATTCACAGAGAGAATAAAGGAGGGATGTTTGTCATTGGCAAACTGGTAAAAAAAAATTTTAAATATTTTTATTACAAATTCAGTGAATAAAAAAATATACATAATAGATGAAGTATAGTTATACAATATATTGTAGCTCATTTGATATCTTAACATCTTCCTCCCATCCTTACCAGAGTACATTGTTATTAGTAGGTATGTCATGAGTGTGTAGCTCTATAAAAAGAAAATCTTGTATGTGATTGTTCCTGGTTAATCCTATCTACCAGGTCCATAAATATGCTCATTAATGTCTTATGTATCAAATTTAATGTATTTCAAATTGTTTTTTTGTTTTGTTTTACTAGGTCCTGTAGTCAATGATACCTCTTTCTTTGCATTTTTTTAATTGCGTCAAACTGGTAAAATTTGTGCAGTCTTGCATATCTGTTTGGGCTGGGTGGGCAGGAAAACCATGACTCTCCAGATACTTTTGGTCTTTTCACTCTCACTAGCTGTAACCAGCATAGTGGTGAAGGAGATGTGGAAATTGCATCCAAGAAATCTGGAGAGTATCAGTTGCCTATTCCTTAGGTATTTAAACCAGTCCATGTGAAGTATTGTATTTAGGCACTAAGGTCAAAAGTTACTACTATGCCTTTTTTAAATATTAAATGCCCCTTTGAATTATTTCTTTTGATGTATATGGAAATTGAATCTCTGTTTTGGGACAGAGATTTTAAATTCTGCTGCCACGTTCCAGAAGTATGGTCATCTTCAGCAGGAAAGACTGATATTTTGCACCTTAATTTGTGCTGCTTTTCACAGTTCAGTGGCCAGATTCAGAGACAATATTCAATTATGGTTTAATGTTACATAGACAAGCCTCAGGTTGGTGTGTTTTTCCCAGGCTCCAATAGGATTATGAAAAGATCAAAAGCATTAACTTACTATTTTTCATTAAGCATAATTTAGCATGGTGTGCAAAGTTTAGCTGATCTTAATCGTGATTTCTTGAACTAAACTGGCTTCCTAAATCATAGCTTGAGGTGGGATTCTTCTGACCCTCCAGATGTTGGTGGACTTCAACTTTTAGTAGCCCTGGCCAACAAATCCAGTAATGAGGAATGCTTGGAATTGCAGTCTTACAGCAGTTGCAGGGCTACGTGATTCCTACCTATGTATTAAACCATAGTTAAGACTAACCACAGTTTGTCTAGGTTCAGACATAATGCTACTTTGTTTAGTTAAAAATGGAAGCAAACACATCTGATCTTTTAGCAGCTGTGCTGTAGGAGGGAAAGAGCTGATTGTCCCAAGATTTGTTCATATAATGCTACACAATGTTTGAACAAATTAAACATGGATTAATGGAAAAGCAGAGCCAGATGCTTTTGCAACAAAATGGTTTGCATTTTCTCTATCATAAATTGCCCCACATCTTTTAAAAACAAGGAATGAAACTGTATGATATTTTTCCTTGTAGGTTATGGGAAGTAAAATGCTGTGTGAAGATTATGCTCTGCTAAACAAGTTCTAAGTCAGCAATGCAGTAAGTATTTTTTTTAACTTTTCATGGGAGAGTAAGATAAATAGCGTTAACGTTTTTGTTGTCTACTTATGCTGAGTGGAATCTAAGTAGTTCACATGACAAAAAGTGTTCTTGTTTTTTCACAGATTGTATAACTAAATGAAATGTATTTTTTTCCAACCTGTAGGTAGCACATGCGGATCTTTACCATGGCCTCAGTGACTCCATCCTCCTCCTTCAAAGAGTTCTGCCCCTTGTACTACCTTCTCAATGCAATTCCTACAAAGATCCAAAAGGGATTCCGTTCCATTGTGGTGTACCTCACTGCGCTTGACACAAATGGTGACTACATTGCTGTAGGGAGCAGTATTGGAATGCTGTATTTGTACTGCAGGCATTTAAACCAGATGAAAAAATACAATTTTGAGGTAAGGGCAACCCCTTCCCAGTAACAGCATGGATCCATTTTTCAGAACATTTCATTTCGTTTTCTTCTGACATTTTTGTCTTGGATTGTATAATCTGCTTTGACTGCCTGAGGGGATATACTTTATAGTGGGAGAGTGTGGCCCTGTTGATTTGCTTGGATCTCCTAACTTCATTTTAAATCATAATATCCTGGTGGATAGGCTGTACAAATTTTGTGTGAGGAACGCTGCTTGATGGTGATTCTGCTGGTGTTTGGAAGTACTGTTTCCAAATGGTGGTGCTGGGGACCATTGCTTGACTGACTGCTGGGCATCTGTGGGAAACCACAGGGTTCTATCCTTTCTGTCAGTTCAGTTTTATCTCTCTTTTCCACTGAAGCAGAGGAAGTTACAGGTGCCCTGAATTAGGGCTTGGTTGGGATCATGGACAGGATATGAGTTAAAAAACAGACTCTGTACAGGAAAAATGGAGGTATTGTTTGTAGGAGATTAGTCTGTACAAGGGCAGTGTTCAGCCAGTTTGGGAAGGTTGCTGTTCCCTAAGGTTTACAGTCTGCATAGAACTTGGATTGTCATTAGATTCTAATGTGGGACAAAGTGGTTCATTTATATTATGCCAGAGTTTTGTCAGTTGTACTATTTCCCAGTCCATTTCCAGCTGAAAGTGGTGGTTTCAGCCTTTAAATTTTTTAAAAAAATGAGACCAGGCTACCAGAATAATGACCTTTTCTCATGCTTATATACCCAGTCTTTAAGATCTTCTTTATGGGGTCTTTTCCATGTGTCTTCCAAATGAAACAAAGACACTCCATGAGCTCTGCATTTATTCCTACTAAGTGAAGTAAATGAAGGCCACTACGAAGAGGGCCTTCTGGGTGGTGGCATGCAGGCTGTGCATAAACAGCTTCTTTGGAGAGACTTATCTGATATACATTGGAAGTTTGTTTGAGCTGGGCAAAGACTTGCATTCACTAGGGTTTTAAAACAAACTTGCATTTTAAGAACAAATATTCTTGGCCTTGCAGTGTTTGAATTCTATTTTATTCTATTCTATGGTTTGAGCTCTTAATTGGTTTTATATTTTCCCTCTCATAAAGGAAAGTTTTTACAGTTTATTTTATTGTTTTGGGTTTTTTCTCTCTTTGTTTGTATCCGGCGCAATGTATCCAATAAACAACATCAATGGAACAGGTTACTTTCCCCTGCCTGGCTCATTTTACCTCCTCCAAGATTTCCTGAAACAATTTGAGAGATCCCCTGGAACATATTTTTGGGAAAACTGTAGCTGGAGGAGGGAAAAGGAAATTCCCTTATACAAAAAGACATCTGCTCTTGCAATGACTACATCCTTTGATACTGTATTTTAATTATTGCATTTTAATATTTTGCTGTATTCTTGTGTGAAACATCCACAGAATATCTGTTGATGAGAGTTTTATACAGATTGAGTGATGGGAAGTTTATACAGATTCTTGTGTGAGACATCCATAGCGTGTATGTTTATGGGAAGATTGAGTAAATAAACAGTGCATAATAGAAGATAAGCATCAGCATGCCAAACAGTTCAATTACAGTTTTTTTTAATCCTAAGCAAGACAGTAACATCACCATAACCTTACACAATGAATCAATATTAATGGAATATCAAACTTTTCTACCACAGTGAACTAAATACTGGCTAATATGGCAATCCTACAGATTAAAATTAGATGTCGACATTTTAAAATGTTGCTCCTTTGCTCATGATTTGGATTTGTTTTTAAAATATGCTTTATAGATTATTGAATCAGCCATTATTATTAAAATATTATTTTTTAAAATGTGTTACTATTTTAAAGAAATACTTCTATAGTACTAAGTGATGCAATAATTTATCTGTAAAGCATTTTTTTAAAAAGTAAATCCAAAGCATGGGCAAAGAGGGAAGGGTTCTAAATGAATCAACAAATGAGTAAATTTGTCAGAAAAACACGCAAATGGAGCAACTGTAAGATACGTAAATATTAGCATATTATTTCTGCTACTATTTTGCTTTTCTTTTATTAGGGGAAAAATGAATCTATTACTGTTGTGAAGCTCTTGAGCTGCTTTGATGATCTGGTTGCTGTTGGGACAGCTTCAGGCAAGATTGCTATTTTTCAGCTTGTCTCTTCACTGCCTGGAAGAAATAAACAAGTAAGAGCCAAACTTGATTAAAATCCTAAGTTGTCCAAGACAGCCTCCCTCAAATTGTCTACTTCTTTAGCTGTGACAGTTAAGAAAAACTGTATCTTGCAAACATTCATCATGTTAGTCTTTTCTTCTCTGAAAGTTGTAATTAGACAGGACATCTATGATAACACATTTCTGTGAAATTTCTGATGTGTGTGAAAATGAAATAATCCTGTCGATAGGAAGATGTGCCAATATTTACGTTGGCACAATGAATCATCTCACTGTAAATCTTCCCTTTCCCCCTTTGTCTCCTTTGATTGTTCACGTGGTGCATTTGTTTGCAGCTTCGGAGGTTTAATGTTTCTGGCTTCCACAAAAGTAGCATCACAGCTTTGGCATGGAGTCCCAACGGAATGAAATTATTCTCTGGAGATGATAGAGGAAGAATAGTCTATTCTGCTTTGGATCTAGATAAGGTAAATTGTTGGTTTTCTGCAATGCAGACTTTTGATACTAGGGACACAGACTTCTCACCCTTCCCCACATTGAAAATAAAGCCAAAGGCCTTTGTTGCCCAGCATCTTATTTCCCATGGTGGGCAACCAAATGCTTCTGAAAAGCTTACAAACAAGACATGAATGAGGAGAGTAATCTCCTGTTTTTCCCCTCCTTTATTCAGAGACATGTCATATCACTGGTGATTCTAGATGTAATATCTGGTCATCATGACTAGTAGCCATTGATAAACATATGGAGAATAAGACTAGCTGGTCCACTTTAAAACTTGTAACTTATAGGCCATCATCACATATTGAGGAAGTACTGAGGATGTGATTTCCATAGTTTAAATGTGGGTTCTGTGGTAAAAAAGAACTTCTCTCTGTCTGTCCTGAGTCCTACCATTCAGTTCCACTAGAGGGCCCCAGATTCTAGTAGTGTTTGACAGGCAGGAAAACCTGTGTTATAGGAAGAAAGTTCGTGATAGAACAAAAATGAGAGCACCAGCTTACCATAGGCATATAAGGGAGCATTCATGTAAGTCTCATTACAGTAATACAGCATTTATTGAGAGTGTACTCTCCCCAGATTTGTAGAATGTGGAATGGCCGCACTTAGTTCAACTTTGCAGAAATTGTTTCTGTATGGTTGTCCATTCAGTTGTATGCTTAGTGTCTTGGTTGCATGTCACTATGTACAAGGGGTGCGTAGTCCTATTAATGAAAAACTCCACATACAGAGATGTGTATTATAAAGCCTCGATGTAGAATCTTAGTCCTTCCCAACCCCATCGTATATTTATTCAAATTACTGATGTGTGGTGGTGGTAGATTTGGGAAGCTTGGATCTACATATCTGCTCATATTTGGGGATAACAAGTAACTTTGAATATTGCCTGTTTTTCTGCTCTGAGGCTATAACTTAAGGAAATCTCTGGGCAAGAAGAATGTTTTTGGCCTCATATGACATGAAATATGTGGAGTGAATTCTATTGGGTCCTTGTCAGATGGTCAAATGCCATCTGAACCAGTTTTAACTGAGCTAGCATGCACCCCTTACAAGTTTTAATGTAGACAAGTTCTTACCTTGCAAAATCATGAAAATCTCCACATTCTTCCCTGCCATGTTCTGTCTCTCCAGGGACTCTGCACTTCTAGTTTGGTATTGGAAGAACCATCTTCAGTTGTACAGCTGGATTATAGCCAGAAAGTGCTGCTGGTCTCCACTTTACAACGGAGTCTACTTTTTTATACTGAAGAAAAGTCTGTCAAGCAAGTTGGAACTCAGCCCAGAAAAAAGTAACTTACTTTTTCACCTCCCTTGACAGTCCAAGCAACTGTCACTAGAGATGAATTTGGGACAACTTATCAAGCTCCTTACATATTTTCTTACAATATTTTGTAAGCTACTGTTCTTTTTTAAAAATGGTAATAAAAGAGGCAATAGGTAATTTCAAGTATTGTTTCAGTATATGAAACAACTAGCTGTTTAGGGCAAGGACATAGTCTTTTAAATTGCCCCTTCATTTATGTATCCTGTTCCCTTTGTTTTACTGCTTTTGCCCCAACCTCCAAAATATTTAGCAAATACACACACACGTATACAATATAGTTTAAATATCTATGATTTCATTGGGACAAATAATTCCTCTAACAATGCAGATTGCAACTACTTGACATTGTTTGCTGCCTTCATAGCTACTGTGGAAAATTTATCAGCTGATGGCAAATCTAGTGATGAGTATCTATATATTTAAGCTGATTTGAACTGAAAGATGCAGTCTGCAGCTAGAGCCGTAGATGGAGCCTTACTAGCATGGTTGAACCTACCACAGTTTGTACTCCCGGGGCGTGGCCTTCAAGAACCCAGAGCCAACATAATGCCGTGATGAGGTGGCAGAATACAAGCATGGAGGAACAAATCCTGTAAAATAAGCAAAATAGCTTAGGCTGAAGTTGTAAATGCCTCTTTGTTTTCTTTATACACTTTGATATTAACAGGAATGAAAATATTTGGTCCTTTTCTTCTTTCTCTTTGGAATTGCATATTCCCTTGCATATTGTACTTTGTATATTGCAATATTGCCTATTGGAATTATTTACATATTATAATGTCTAATACTTGCATATGATAGAGTCCCCATTTTCTCCCATGATGCATTGTACTCTTCTCCAGAGAATCTCCTGATCCTGAGAGGGCAGCTTGAGAATGGGTAGAGGCAGTAATAGAAGGGACTACCAGAAGAATGGGAAAACCAGAGAATCTGTGGTGTGTTAGTGGAATCTTTGGCTATACATTCTGATATGTGCAGATTATTAATTACGAATTATTTATCTGTAGCTTGAGACACATGGCTGAAATCCAGTTACTAGTCCTAACCACAGTTGACACTTGGATTCAATGTCTTTTTTAAAAAATCTTAACTTGATTTAATGGGTCTCCTCTATTTGGGATTGGCAGTTGGATTTAGGCCTTTTTTAAAACCTGATCATTATTGTAAAAACTTTATTCACTAAAAAGCTGGAGATGAAATAATTTTAGAATTGTTTGGGTTTTTCCCCCACAAATATAATGATGTGGTTTTGATAATTCTTTTGCTTTTAAATTTTAGTACTGGCAGATTTGGAGCGTGCTTTATACCTGGGCTGTGTAAACGAAGTGACCTAACAGTATTTGCTGCAAGACCTGGGATTCGTCTTTGGAAATCAGATGTCCATGGAACTGTTCAGGCTACATTTATTTTGAGAGACATATTTGCTGCTGGAATGAGGCCTTTTGAATTATACCCTCGAGTGGAACCCTTAAACAAGAATAGCTATAATTTCCCAGAGCGGCAACTTGGACTCATTTCTTGTTTTTTCCAGGAAGGGTGGGTGCTGAGCTGGAATGAATATAGCATCTATTTATTAGACACAGTAAACCAGGTAAGTAAAATCAACAGAGAAATGTTTGATCCTTTGCAATTGAAGCTCATCTCAATTAGATATTTTACTGTTGCTACATGCTTGTGATTGTTTTTCAAGCCACTTGATGTAGCAGACCAGCAATTATTTTTCCAATGTGGCAGGGATCAGCACCATATTTCTGCCATATTATTACTGTATTTTCATAGTTTGCAGGAAATTCCCCACAGCACGGCAGCTACTATCTCATACGCTGGCAGTGGTCCATGGTTCGCTGCTTTGCATAGTGCTGATGTAAAGAATTCTTTTAGATTCATCTGTTCTGTGACAAAGTTTTGAAATGGCAAGATACAGCTTTTGCAGCTTGATCTTGAAATGTGCTTTTAAGCAGGAGTTGGGAACCACAAGCATTGTGGCCCAAACCCCTTCCTGAGTTTCCAGTTTGGCCTGTTAGGTTTCTCCTGACAGCCATATCTCCTTCTTTGTAACACCACTTGTGGATGGTTTCCAAGGTTTTGTAGTCCCCTTCCCTATTCTAAAAGTTTTAAATGCCTCTTCTGAGACTTAAGTTACAGGCAGTAAAGCTTTAAGCTAAAATATGGTGGTGTTTTTGGTCCCTCTCTTGTACTATGCCTACCAATGGAATGCAGACCATGAGAATCAGGGCTGTGGAGTCGGTATGCCAAACCTTCAGCTCCAGCTCCTCTACTTTTCTACTACCTGATTCCAGGTTTGATACTGACACCTTCATAAATGGGAAATGCATAATAGTAAGAACAAATTAAATGTAGTAAAATGGTAGCATAAGACATTTAATCCCCACCATGTGAGTCATCAGGTACTTAGACTGACAGAACATAAAATGTATTTATTTGATTTTGAATAAAATATAACATGATCTTTTCCATATATTCTTATAATATGCTTTTTTTTAAAAAAAATTGAAGCTGAAGCAGGTGCATTTCTACCAGCACTGCCCATAATTGTTCTGACTCCATAGCCCTGGTGAGAATGTATCTGAAATTCAGTTTGTACCATAAGCTGAAAGTAGATTCCTATTCCTGGTTTAATAGCTGCTTCTGAACAGGACTTTTATGCTGTACTTTCTGGCTGACCTTGTGCTGATATGAAGGTCTGGGACTAAATCAGTGGGCTGTGAAGCATGTATCAAGATTACACTTCTAAGGCTCTCTGAAAAACTTAATTACTCGTGTTTTATAGGGTTGAGGGAGATGATTAGAAGTTTTACCATATGTATATATATCTCCATAGAAGGAAATGAATAGAGCTACCAATTTTCCTTCACACAGTTTCATATTATCAGTATTAATGAACAGTATTTTGTTTTTGCTTCCACTTTGTTATTGTATGCCTCCAAGTTGTTTCTGATTTATGGTGACCTGTCACAGGTGAACCTGTCACAGGGTTTTCTTGGCAAGGTTTGGCATTGCATTCCTCCAAGGCTGAGAGAATGTGACTTGTCCAAGGTCATCCAGTGGGTTTCCATGGCTGAGCAATGATTTATACCCTGGTCTCTGAGTGTCCTAGTCCCGCATTCAAACTGCGGCACCAGTTTACCGTCTTCAAACTGCATATTACTTACGTGTCTCACTTGTCACTATACTCCAAAATCCATCAGTATTCTTCTTTATTTTTTTCTTAACAAACTTGTTAAGAACTGCCAGTGTACACTATTTTGGGACTTGGAAGTGTCTGTGAATTTAGTCTGAAATCGCATTTCTCATGCCAAGAAGTGTGAATTATTATTGCAAGAGAGCTAAATTATGAAACATTTTATAATATGTTTCTATTTCATGGTCTTAGCTAAGATTTACATGAATTATGCCTCATATTAATTCTTTCAGTAGTTCAGCCATTTCATTTTGCTACTTGTATAACACTGCTTGACAAAGATACAATAAGAACTCTGACATGTTATTTGCATCCTAAAGAACTTCTTGGCACATTCACAGCTTACCTTTAACTTTTTTTGTTTTCACAGATGATGATTGGCAGTTTGGAAGGGTCTGGCGATATTGTGTCTGTGTCCTGTACAGAAAATGAGATTTTTCTTTTAAAGGGAGACAGAGATATCATTAGAATCTCAAGTAGACCTGAAGGACTTACGTCAACAGGTTTGCATATATTAGCATGCTAAGTTTGTACCATATGTAAAGTAACTGATGTGTGGTGAATGATCTTGTATTTTTGGGGTGGATTCAGTTTGACCCATTCACTTTATTGCCTATTTGGTGCTAGGCTCACCATTTAGCAAACAAACCCCCATTGACTGCTGTCTGTTGTGTGTGTTGAATTTGATGAGGCTGGCAAAGGCATGTATAATCACTTTTGTTATATCAGTCTCCTGGTGGGCGGGGTGTAATTCTCAGCAGATATCAGTAGTAGCTTGAGTCCAAAGATTTATGGGTAGAATGTGGCAAACTTTTCCAGCAGAACTTGGAGAAGTTATTTTTTTGAATTACAATTCCCACAATCCCCCAGACATCATGGCCACTGGCTAAATTTAAAATTCAGAGCTGTGTTTCCCTAATTATCTATCACTCAAATAATTACTTAAATTAATGGATTGTAATCTGAGTTTCTGACACACAACATTAATCTCTTGTTGCCTTGGGACAAGTAGGAAACAGAGCTCAAAGTTACGTCTTGGACTACATTTCCCAGACATCCCACACACACACACACACACCCCAGTCATCATGGCTGGTAGTTGTGCTGGCTAAGAGACTCTTAAGTGTTTAAAACCCAAAAAATATCTTTTCTGGACTCTGTTTACTACCACTCGTCCTATATTGCATTTTCTCAAAGACATTCCTTGAAATTGAAAGGATTCTCTGGAGTGGCATGAAGTATAGTGTGGAGGACGAGAATTGCACAGAGAGTAATTCTGAGACCTCCCTTATATGGGTGAAAATGCCTTGTAATGGTGAACAATGGAAATAATAGATCATCACATAAATGTGTAAATGTGCCTCAGAGCTTGGGAAAATTACTTTTCAGATTGCAGATCTCACAGCCAACATGGCCATTAACTTTTTCAAGATCATCTCTGCCTATAGAATGCACTGCTTTTTGTATTTTTCCTTAACCTGTACTAGATACATTCTTGAAGAGTAGATCTGTTGCTTGTATTTTAGGCCATCCTGTCTAGTTGCACATTTTCTGTTGGAAAGCCACTGCCACATGTTTGGAGACAAACATTGGAACAACCTGCTGCTGTCCAACAGGAAGCCACCTGCATGGTCTTCTGTTAGCCTAGCAATACTTTAGGGAGAAAGAACACAAGCAGTTATTTTCCCATTTTTCTCTATAATCAGATATTTCTTTAAAAGGGCACAACTCTTGCTGAAACAAAGCAGAGGAGACAGTCATGCACTAATGTGGAAGAGACTTTGTTCATTGCTTGGTAGTCATGCCAGATCACATCCACATGACACTGAATTAATACTGGCTTAGACAGAACAATATTTAAGCAAAGGTATAATGCAAAAGCATAGTTCTTACAGAAATGTAAGTAGAGGAGTGCAGTTCAAATTGACTTCACCTTTTGTGCCAGATGGAGCAACACACAGGGGGTTTGTTTCATTTTAATGACATATTAGTTGTTCGGTGTTACCATTTATTACTGTCAATATTGATTATGAGAAAACACATGCATCAAAATACCCATTTTTTTTTTAAAGTATGCAGATAGTAAGAGCCCCTCCCCTCTCAAATTATCTGGTTCACTGCTCTGTTTCCAGGAGTGGCTAATAAGATTCAGAGCTTGACAAAGTTACCTTTTTGAACCACAGCTCCTAAATCATTCCCCAGCCAGCTTGTGACCCTGTGAGTTGTCCTAAAATATAACACGCCAAAGTCTAGAGAAGTGTATTTCAAGCAAAGAATAAAGACAATAACTTTCTTTGATGTTTGTGCCCCAGCACCTGATATGCAGAGGAATCCTGCCTCCAAATACAGTCATTTTGGTTGGTTAATAGATGGTGACATAAATATCCCTTCTTTTATATATGTCTGTCTGTTTGCATCAGGCAGGCGAAGACCTCATACGATTGGCTGAGTGAGGTGAGAAGACCTTATATGATTGGCTGGCTGTGAAGATTCTATGAAATCCTGGGGTTTGCAGTTCAGGGAGGAGCCTTTAGAATTCTCAGCCAGAGAACTGCTGGGCCTCAGGCCGGTTGCTATGGAGATGAGGCCTACCATCAATAGGAACGCCAGAACAGTTTTGGGAGACATATGTGAGAAAAATTAAAGTGACATACACAACATAGTTGCAAGGTCTTCTCACCTCACACAATAGATTGTAAGGGTTCCATATCTGAGGAATCTTAAAGTTGAAATTCGAAACAAAAAATGCTTCCAGAAAAACGTAAAGCCTTTGCAGAAATTCAATTCAACAGAAAGGAAAAAAGAACAAAAGCCAGTACATCAACATCACCAGATAACAGGGATTGGATTGGGGACTATCGGGAAAAGTTATAGGTACTGGAAAAGGCTGGTTGCTATGGAGATAATGCCTAGCAGCAAGGAGGAGGACAATGTATTTCCGCAGGAACCCAACCTCTGTATGTTAACAACTACAAATACAGACTGGATGGGGGAATATGGGGAAAATTTACAGATACAGGAATAGGTTGGTTGCTATGGACATGAGGCCTATTAGCAAGGAGGAGGACAGTGGACTCTCTCAGGAACCCAAGCTGTGTATGTAAATAACGCTGAATTCAGTTTGCATTGGGAAATATGGAGCAAAGTTACAGGAAATAGAGAAGACAGTTTGGTGTGTTCTTAAGAGGAAAATAAAACCTCAGGCAATGCCGGGTACCGCTAGTGTAGTATATTTTTATGCCACCTTTCTCCCAGCATGTCTTTTTATATAGATAGATAGGTGTAGATATATGTGAAGTCTAGATTAGCAGCCATTATTCTTCACTGGAGCAGCAAATCCCATGGCTTAATTATTTAGTTTTGTGAGGTTTGTTTATTTTGGGAGGTGCTGTTGGTCTTCCAGACTGTTGCCAATTCATTTCATTGATCAATCCTAAGCTCCAATTACTGTAAGTGGAATTTTTTTTTACTCTGTCCACCTGTTCCATCCCCAGTTCATAATGTTGTACATCATCGTGTTCCCTCTTAGTATTTTCTTGTCTTACATTAAGGGCAGTTAAATCCCCATCTTATTTTTACCATTTTACACCTTCCATTTCAGACATAAGTTCAAAATTGATGAGCCCGTTATCGGATTTAAGCCCCAAGTTGCAGAGTCCACATTCAGTAATCGAATCAATGCCATCTGACCCTTCTTCAAGAACAAACCAAATACTAAGTAGTTCCCCTTCACCCCAAACTCCTGGTGACAAAAATAGCTCCATAGGTAAAACTGACCTGGAGATGGCATTGGTAACAGAAAAAATTCGCTCACAGAGCTTTGATGGACTAGGAGACTTGAACACTGACCCAAGAAGAAGAAGAGGCCACTCAATAGCAAGTGAATCAAGAAGTAGGAGCAGCTCTGTGAATTCTGTGGACAGCAGCTCCAGTTTCTTGACTGGTGGAGATCAAACTTCCTCAGAAGTACAGAAGGAAGATCAGCTTTCTGCACAGCGGTTCGGCTTGATTAGTTCTGAAGACTTCGATCAAGAACTGATTGTTAAACCAATCAAAGTGAAGAAGAAGAAGAAGAGAAGATCAGGTAAGCAGCAAGTTAGGGTGCTATCATTCTGCATGGAGGTTTTTTTTTTAAAAAAAAAAGGAAAGAAAGAAAGTTCTGGCTCAGTCTTTGTTGTTAATGTTTATGCATTAGAAATGATACAATCTGTATATCTACTATATAAAAGTTAAAGTTTGTCTGTACGTGCATTTGTTTGCATCGGGCAGACGAAGACCTCATACGATTGGCTGAGTGAGGTGAGAAGACCTTATATGATTGGCTGGCTGTGAAGATTCTATGAAATCCTGGGGTTTGCAGTTTAGGGAGGAGCCTTTAGAATTCTCAGCCAGAGAGCTCTTGGGCCTCAGGGTGGTTGCTGTGGAGATGAGGTCTGCCATCAATAAGGATGCCAGAAAACTTTTGGGAGACATATGTGAGAAAAATTAAAGTGACATACACAACATAGTTGCAAGGTCTTCTCACCTCACACAGTAGATTGTATGAGTTCCATGTGTGAGGAATCTTAAAGCTGAAATTCAAAACACAAAATACTTCCAGAAAAATGTAAGGCCATTCACAAATTCAACAGAATGCAAAAAAAAAAAAAATCAAAAGCCATTACATCAGCATCACTAGAGAACACAGATTGGATTGCTGACTATGGGGAAAAGTTACAGGTGCTGGAGTAGGCTGGTTGCTATGGAAATGATGCCGAGCAGCAAAGAGGAGGACAGTGTATTACCTCAGGAAACCAACCTCTTATGTTAACAACTATGAATACAGATTGGATTGGGGAATATAGGGATAAGTCACGGGCACTGGAATAGGCTGGTTGCTATGGAGACAAGGCCTAGCAACAAGGAGGAGGACTCAGGAAGCCAAACTGTGTATGTAAATAACACTGAATACAGATTGCATTGAGAAATATGGGAAAAAGTTACAGGTACTGGAGAAGACAGTTTGGTGGGTTCTTAAGAGGAAAATAAAATCCCAGGTAAATATGCTAGTTTATTATAAAGAGTAAGACTGAAGGACCTTGGTTTTGTTTGGAGAGTTTGTTTGTTTGCACAGATATCTACTTTCATCCTTTAGAGCCTGTATTTACTTGCATACAAGCTGTGTTAATCCTGTTTACATCAGTGGAGTTGGATTAACTTAAAACAATAAACAGATCTAACTTAATTGGTTAGTGAAAGTTTTAACTGATTGGCTCCTTTGGATTACCATATTTAGGCTAGCATCCTGTTAGGGATGTACACATGCTTATCTTTCCCTTACACTTGTGTATGTTCTTTTTTGGGGGTGCTGTGGAGATTGATATCTCTTTCCTCCATCTGCAGCATCCAAAGCTCCCTGCCTACAAACTTACTGTACAATCTCTGAAGGCCTCCTCCACAGCCATCCCATGCCTCATGGGGAGTGGGCAGGATCAGAGGATTCTTAGTCGCCCTCTTAATTGCTGTAATCATTTCACATCTGGCTAAAGGGAGATAGCCAGATCCTTCTCTGATACTGCTTGCTCCCCATGAAGGCTTCAGGGGCTGTACGTCTGGGGGCTGGTATATGACTCAGCCTACCATAGGTCTGTGTATAGAACTATTGTGCCATGTTGAACCGTGCCGAATTGTGGCCTTAAAAGCTGTCTGTGACTTTTGGTACATTGGGTCTCCATGACACCTGTGACCTACTCAGTGAGTTCAGTACCTATTTACAGTAGAAGACTGCCTTCTGACCAAAGAGTTGAGAGACTGTGACTTGCAGTGCAGAATCAAGTACTCTGAAAAGATGGATATTCTGTTTGACTGTCAATAATGATGATGCCAACAACAATAACATTCATATGGTACTGTAGAACAGCTCTTCTTAAGCTATCTAGTTTGGGGGACCACAGCCCTTTTTTCTCAGTATGCCAGGGACTGGCATCTCATATTTGTGCCCTTTGACTACAACTGTTTCTTTCTTTCCTAGAAACCTGTTGTGGCCCAGCATTGGTCCACAGATCACCACTTTGAGTAGGGCTACTTTAGAGCGTACAAAGTGCTTTACATATATCATCTTGTAATCATTACAACAGTCTTATAAAATAGGCCAAGATTATTGTCTCCATACTGCAGATTTGGAAGACTGAAGTTTTTCAAAGTCAGCTTGGTGAGGCCATGCAGCCTCAGCATGCCATCTTAGCTATTGCACCACTCTAACCAATCTAGTTAGGAATATTGTTGCTCAGTGGTAGAGTACATATATTCAGGTTGAAAATCCCATTTTGGATGCCTGGCATTTCTGGTTAAAAAGACTTCAAGTAGTAGGTCTGAAGGAGTTCTGTGCCTGAGATCTTGGAGAAAGTCTCCCATTAAAGAGAACGGGAATTGGATATTTCATGTCATTGCTAGCATTTGATGGAAACAGTTTGGTCTGCAAATAATGTATTTGCTGCATATCTTGCAGACAGAATTGGTGAGATGACTTGGACTCTGATATCGGGACTGTTTGGACTGATGTTAACTAGGTTAACTGCTTGTCTCTGTTATATGGGATCCTTTTCAGTTTGTGGATCCTGAGGATATTAACAAGAGTGTTTGACGCAGAGACAGCCACCATCTGTTTACTTGATCCTTATCATTCTTGGTTGATTAAATCTGCTAAAATGGGAGCGGTGCTTGTGGTTGAGGGAAATGATTTAATGTTTCTTTATAGGAACGAGTTCTTCCCTCCTATTTAAAAGGAGGCAGTCATGGCCTTTATTAAAGAAACCTGCATTCAGTCAAATAGTATTTACCAACTACAGGCCAGCCTTGAATGTACCACACTTGTGTAAGGTGATTTAAATGTGGTGGTGCTGTAATTCCAGGTGCTTCTGGATGACAGTTATTACTTGAATCCATTGCAATTGAGATTTTGACCAGAATATGGGACTGAGACTACTTGGCTTGCCTTGGTGGATGATCTACACTGGGGATTGGACTGGACAAATGTGGTCCTATCAATTCTCCTGTACTTCTTTGCAGATTACAGTATTATAAAACATGCTGTCATTCTGCACAGCCTTGCTGGACTGGCTGTTGGGGACATTGCATTGGACTGAATCTGATTGTCTCTCTCAGCCTGTACCCAGAAAGTTGTGTTGTGGGATGGTTGTTGGACACCTTTGTCATTTGATGGTCCATGGGCTTCCATTTTGTTGTTCATGTTCAGCATCTATTTTTGGGGTTAGCAAAGGGTGGTACATACCCTGTATGCTTTTTGTGACCTGTGACAACCTTCTCCCACCAAACACTGCAGAGGCCACTGGACAGGCACCCAAGAATGAGTGTTTTCCTATGTGCTTCCAGATTGCATACTTAGAACTGTTTTTGTTTCCCACTCTCAGTGCTTTTAGGAGGGACATGAAGATTGCTCTCTTCAAACTGGCCTTTTAAATTGGTTTAATATTTATTAATTACTGAAATGAATGGTTTAATTGTTTAAATTGTTGTGTAGTGATGGTTGTACTTGCTTTATTATTCAGTTTGTTTTTGATGATGATGTTAGCCACTCTAAACACTAATGGAGATTGGATGAAATTGAAAAATGAAATTGTTCCTTGCTTTTAACTTGTCCCTGAAACAGTGTTCCTTCAGTTAACAAACTTCATTTTTCTTTCTCCAACTTTTATTGCTCTTTCCCTACGTTTCCCAACTATGAAGAAAATGGAGCCAGGAGAAATCCCAGCTCTCTGGAAAGCACGCCATGCTATGAGTATCAAGGCTTCAGTGATACCTCTCCATTTCTAAATGCAGATTCATTTTCTGTTAATTCTAGTCTGATGGGCAGCATGATAGACCGCTTAAGTATGAGTTCTGTGGACCAGGAAAGTATATTTAATACAGAATCTCAGAATGTGTTGCGGGAAGAAAATGGCTCTGAAACGTTTAGTGTCCTTCAGTCTCCAGAGTCAGTGGCTGCTCTTACACCTGAGGACAATGGTGCAGGTGAATTGCTGAAGTCTTCTAACAATGAAAATGCACTGGGCACATTATCTACCATGGACCTCTCAACATCCGATCCCACCTTGCTTCTCACAGAAGACAAACTAGGCTGTGATGATGCTGAATATAAGTGGAGCTCCTTGCAATCTGAACAAACCAGAACTATTGTAGAGCCGCTGTCCTCTGCTCCTCTCCCATGTAACATGGGGAACATTTCAGATAAATTAGAGCTGCTAGGAGATTTAGCGCCTCTGGAAGAGGCAACCTCTGAGAAAGGGATGTTTGCAAATCTGCAAGCAACCTCCAGTGCTGAGGATGGGTTACTTGGTTGGGTTGTAGGTGTAGAAAACAACCCAGAGCAGAATCCACAGGAACCTGTGAGGGACACCATCCCCCCGAATAATAACAATCTTCCTCCTGTCCTTTCTGAAAAAGAAGAGATGTGTCCTCAAGAGAGTGTATTGCCTCAGCAGGACTTGACTGAGGCATTTCAAGCAGTGTCCAACACCCACACTGCCTGTGAATGGATCAGTGACACCTGCAATGTTAAAGCAGAGAAGTCTGCATCAAGTGATGAAGAGGATATCTATGCACATGGCTTGCCTTACTCCTCTTCAGAGACAAGTGTAACAGAAATGAGGGCCTGTCTTCCTCCACAGGACAAAATCAGAACAAACATGGAGGAAGGAGTGCTTTTAAAGTCAGATCAGGTATGTTTTTTGAATACATAGTTGCAATATCTGTCAGAGGGTCTCCGGCTTATTTGAGAGAGGCATTTGCACTAAGATTAGCCACTTTACTTTCCTAGAATTAGATTCCACTATTGCATTAGATTCCACTATCCATTGGGAGAGGCGGGATAAAAATAAATTTTATTATTATTATTATTATTCTTCCTTCACAAACCCACACCTATGACACATCTGTACTCTTCGCAAAGGACCTCTACAATCTTAGAAATGGCTTTTGGAGGAGAGTGCAAGGGGACTTTAGAAAGAGGAGGGAGGCAAGTAAGCCTCAGTATGTGAATAAGATTCAGATTGTGCTTTTCCTGGTCAGACCTATTTTTTTAATTGCATCTTTTTGGTGAGGCACATCATTTGGGATATTACTGTTTATTTTATTTGTTTCATTTCTGTCACACCATTTTTCCAGGATGGGACCCAAGGCAGTTTACAGCATAGAGGAAAACAAAGTACAGCTAAAAACCTGATGAGAAAAAGTTTTAAGTTATCCTACTCAAACACCACTAGTTTCAAGCATTATAAAAGCATTTAAAAAACAAAAATGCATACCCCTGCACCCCATTTAAAAGCCTTTCTGCATAACCAGCTAATTGACAAATGCCTGTTTCAATAAAAAGGAGTTCTCTCCTGATGGAAGGAAATGTTGGAGCCAATCTGCTGTGAGCTGTTGAATGAACCAAGAGCATCCCAGCTCAGTATTGATGGTCCTACATTAAAAAAAACCAAAAAACCAACGCCTGCAACCAGAAACCCCACATCTGTCTCCTGGAATTTGTTCTGCTTTTGGGTTTAAGACAGGTGTGGGGCACTGAAGGTCATATCCTTTGAGAAAGTAACTGAATACTTAGTTTGATGAAGAACAATTATCTTATTTCTTTCACTAGTTGATTTTTATTTTATTACACTGTTTCTCATTATTTAAACTTAACAAGCTTATTTTTAGAAATCAGCATGAGAAACTTGCTCTTAAATGGGGATTTTCACAATTATGATGGAGTTGTCAAACTATATGATAGAGTTTATAGTGTTCATCTGACCTTGAGGTTCTCCAGAAAGCCTTGAGAGTACCTGACTACTGAAACAGACAGCAGGATGTGTAATAAATCTGGTGGTTCACACTGGCAGTAACTGTGAAGAAAACCTTTGGTATCTACTACCAACAGTTAGCTAAAGTATTTTGTAATTGACAGCTGTACAAACAGGTGCCTTTTATTAAACAAAAGTATGGTTCACGCCAGCGGTAGGTCACATTCACTTTTATAGCACCTGGGATAGTCCACCCACCCCCAAACTTGTGTTTGGCAAAAAAGTGACCACTCAGAAACCTCAGGTAGTGATGATTCTCCTTTAAAACAAGGTACACCTCATGCACCTTGTTTCATTCCCAAAGGGGGAGGTACAAATTGGAAGAGGACTTCTCATCACTTTCAGTTTCATTTTGAAATGGTGATGTGCCTTCTAGACTTAACTACTTAGCACCACAGTAATAACATTTTGTTTTGTGACTTCAACATCTGCCAACTTTCTTATGCCAATGAAGATACTTCACCCTGCTCTAACTCTCCAGTCTTTAGTTTGCAGAAAGCTGGATGGGCTACGCAGGTCCTGGCTATGGAATACTGAGCCTAGTTGTCTCTGATAAATATATTTGGTGCCTGGATTACAAAGGTGGCCTGTACTGTAGTGCTTTACCTAGCGCTGGTCTCCGCTGGCAGAGATTTGAAGAGAACGTCCAGCAGGTGGCAGTCTCTCCTTCAGGTTGGTTTTGCCTTTCTGTGCTTGGGTAGGAAACCTGTGACAAACTCAGTGCTGTTTTTTGCTTGGTTAAGTTCTGTCTTTATTACTGATATCTACAGAAGTAATTCTTAGAGTAAATAATAGGAGTGCCTGACCCTTGCAGTAATAATAAGCACTTCATAAAAGGTGGAAGCCCAACGGATACACTTCATGGTAAACCCGTTGTCTGATACAGACATCTGGTGTTCAAAATGAAGCACTTTGGAGCAGGGATACACTCTATTGCATGAGTGCAAAAGTAAAAATGATACAGTTGATTGAATATAGTCAGGATTCAGGTTGTCTTTTGCAGAAAAAACTTTCCTGGATTGGAATGCTTCAGGCCACAGATGGTGCAGTTAGGTTATGTGTTTGAATGTTATCTCCCATAGAATAAAACGATGATAAGGAAAAGTGGTCCTTCTCTGACATTCTAGAGTTCTGTGAAGAAAAAAGTTTGAATATGAATGGTCACACCTGTGTGTGTACATTCATACACACATCTACACATGTTTCTGTAGCTTAACTCATTTATTCTAAGGAGATATTTGCTGTTTGCTTTTATGGTGGTATGAATGCGGTTTCATATCTGCCACTTAAACTATGTGTAATTTCCACAGAAATCTCTTATATAAACTAATAAAACCTTGGAATTTTAGCAGCATTCATATTGTAGATTTAAATGTGTGTACCAGTTATATTCAGAAGCATTACATACACATTTTACCATATAGCCTTGGGTGGTTCACATTGACTAAAATAGTGGCAACAACAGAGTGTGGTACAATAGCTGTTGCAGTGGGTGACTGATTCATCTGAAGCATTTGTACCCTGCTGTCCAGATCAAAAAGACTCCTAGAATAGTTTTCAAAGCTTAGTCATTGGAAGAATCCCTGTCTTTAGGCAGGGTTACAGTGTAAAAAGCATGACACAAAAGGAAAAGGAATTTGGAGAGAGGAAGATCAGTACATATATTTTGTAGGGGTTTTTTTTGTGCTTATTATATCTGTTTGTTGCAGTAGAGTTGCAGTGTGAGCAAGAGTGCTGAATAGCAACATAGGTCATTTGTCAGTACTTTGTTAGCTGACTTTTTTCAGAAGTGAAATTTTTGTTCATAGGAATGAATCTGGGGAAGCGCCTTGACTCTGACTGACCTTTGTTTTGAGTTGGGCTTTTGAAGCTCCTGGATCCGTTTCTGGCTCCTGAACCTGTCTTGTGACTATTCTTTTGAACTGCCTGGCCACATATATATTCTTTCCTCTGCAAAGACAGAGTTCTGTAGCGTTGTCAAGCTTTAAAACAAATGCAATGAGTGAGCAAAAGTGAAGCATGTGTGGAAAGGTAGACAGGTGTTTATCTTGCATGAAATGTGATTCATCTTATTAATGTGAGGTTTCTTCCTTAGGTACTCTTCTCTGGAAGGTTGAACAAAAAACCAACAAAGCATTTGCCTGTGGAAAAGTAACGATAAAAGGCAAACGTCACTGGTATGAAGCTTTACCTCAAACAGCATTTGTATCTTTGAGCGATGACACTGCCTGGATTATTCGAACAAATGGTGACCTGTATCTGCAGACAGGTACTGAAGTTAGTTGCTCTTCTTCCAGAGTGGTGTGTGGGTTTGTTTTGTTTGTTTTGTTTTCATATTGCAGTCGGCACAGTTCTCTAGTTCATCAGCAGTTTCTTGACATTTTTTCAGTAAAAAGGCCCAAGAAGAGCAGACAGTTACCTGAAAGGAAATTTTGATACCCGTACCATCTTTCTCCCACCTTGCACTGCACATGTTGTGGGTTGTACTTTCAGTTATGTTAAGGCTGAATACTAATCTGTCTTTTCTGACAATCTCTCTTGTGCAGTTCATTATGATGGTGAAATACTTTTTGTGATGACTGAACAGCCAGCCTTTTCCCTGTGGGGCTTCTCTTTCTCATTCATTTATTTAATTTATATCTCCCATTTCTCTCATATGGGACCGAAAGCAGCTTACACTGTATGTTAAAAGAATCTAGCTTAAACAATCTGTATTACAGAATTTTTTTAAAAAATGCATTAAACGACAGTCCATGTAAAAACATTACTTTAGAAAAGTTTAAAAACATTGAAATATTTATTTGTTTATTTACTTAATTTCTTTGGCTCATGAGGGGAGAGTTGGGCAATTTCCACAGGGACCATTTCTGTAGTTGGGTGATTATCATGCTCAAATAGGTGGTGCCTCAGGGAAAATAGGTGAGCATTGGTAGAATTGTAATAGATAATATTGATAGACGGATGAAATAGATATAAATCAGCAACAGTGGCATGAGCCATTAGTATAAGATTTTATTGAACTGTGGGTACGTATGATGAACTATAGTGGAGAGAAGCTTATCATTCATCTCAATCTAAAGTGAGGGCTTCTGTACCGTGGTGGGATCCCTTGGCCTCATATGTTCCTTGGATGGTTTGGGACCATTCCCATCCCTAGAGAGAAAGCCAGAGTCATGGTTATAAAACAAAGAGCTGAATGAAAGAAGCTTACATAAGCAAGAACAGCTACTGCAAGATCCCTCACTGCTCAGCGAAGAAGGAAGGGGGATCAAAGTCCACTAGTTTGCAACTATAAGCATGTGAAGCCAGTTAGTTCTCAGACTCCCCTTACCACTTTGAATACTGTCTCAGGATGATTAAGAGGGCAGTGTAGCTGTGTTCAGTGTTGAATATTCTTTGTGTGAGGTAACCTTTGCATTTCCATTTCTGGTTGTGTCATAT
Organism: Ctenosaura bakeri; assembly: GCA_948474755.1. Lineage (NCBI taxonomy): Eukaryota > Metazoa > Chordata > Lepidosauria > Squamata > Iguanidae > Ctenosaura > Ctenosaura bakeri. The sequence goes on from CAOLHI010000785.1 coordinate 234,952, forward strand.
AATATTGGGGAACAGAATACATAATTTGTTTTTCGTGTGCTGTTCCCTCCCCTGTGGAATTAGTGCACTCTTTGCTTATGTTCATCTAAGATTAGGGCTGAACGTATCATATATAAAGTAAGATTAGACTCAGAGGAAGGAGATGTGAAAACTGGAGGAAGGAACATCAACGATTTAAGATATGTAGATGCCACCATACAACTAGCAAAAAGCAGCAAAAACTTGAAACAATTACTGAAGAAACTCAAGGGAGAAAGTGCAAAGGCAGGTTTACAGTTGAACACTAAGAAAATAAAAATAATGACCACAGATAATTTACATAACCTTAAAGTAGATGATGAAGACATTGAAATAGTTCAAAATTTTTCATACCTTGTCTCACTCATTAATCCAAATGGAGACTGCAGTCAAGAAAACAGATGAAGACTAGGGCTTGGAAGGGCAGCTGTGAAGGAACTAGGCAAGATCCTCAAGTGTAAAGATATGTCATTGAATACTAAAGTTACAATTGTCCATGCCATCATATTTCTAATTTCTGTGTATAGTTGTGAAAACTGGACAGTTGGGAAAGCTGATGGGAAGAAAATCAACTCCTTTGAAATGTGGTGCTGGAGAAGAGTTCTATGTATATCCTGGACTGCTAGAAAGACCAGTAAATGAGTCCTAGAGCAAATCAAGCCCAAACTCTCCCTAGAAGCCAAGATGACTAAATTGAGGCTGTTGTACTTTGGCAATTTCATGAGAAAACGTGGGTCATTAGAAAAGTCAGTAATGTCTGGTAAGGTGCAAGGCAGTAGGAAAAGAGGAAGACAGCAATACAGACGGATAGACACCATCAAAGAAGACAGGTGCCTGACAGCAATTGCTGAGCAGGGCAGTTGAAGATACAACAAGATAAGGTGTATAAGAAGAATACACTCTTTCCAGGGAACACATTTTAAACTCTGGGGATGGCCAGAGATATAAATTACACATTGTGCCACTTCCTTTACTAATGAGCAACCATACAGATATCACTTTCATCTGGTGATACTTTGTTACAGGATTAGAACTCAGAGAGACCTAGGAAGTGAGAAAAAATCGAAAGTAAACAGTTTAAATAGCTGCATTAAATGTGCTGTCATTGCAGTTATTGGTTGAATATCTAAGAGAAATTGAGGGTGATATGATGATTTTGGGATTTTGAACTTGAAAGTTTTTATTTTCTTTTATTTAGATGTTTAATATCATATGAATGGGTTAAAGAAAATTATAGATGACCTTGATTTGTTGCTCACATATACCCATTGTTTTCTCTCTATATATAACATGTATATATAAATTAGTACTTAAGAGTTGAGAATGATGTATTAAGAAATGGAATGATGGTAATATGAATGTTATAAGTGCTATATTTTGTTTGATCAATTAAGAAAGAAGATAGATATTGGCACACACATGCGCACACACACGCGCGCGCGCACACACACACACATATATTACTCTATTAGGTTTTTTACTTTTTCATAATAGAATTAGATTTAAGCAACATATGTTAAATTCAGGATTTTTTAATTATTATATTAATCTCTTATATTTATATATTAATATATTAGGTTTTTTTACTTTTTCATAATAGAATTAGATTTCAGCAACAAATCTTAAGTTCAGGGTTTTTTATTTATTTTATTAGAGTTTCTGCAGAATTACTAAGGGTTATTCGTAATGGGCAGGGAACATTTTAGTTTTGTATAGTTAGTGGTGTATTAGTTTGTGTTACTTTAGATGGATGTTTAGAATTTTATTGTGTAGTGATTATTATTTGGTATTACATAGTATATTATGGTTTGTTTTAGTTTGTATATATGTTTTTTTCTTTCTTATATTTCTTTTATATTTCTTCTGTGTGCTTGGTTTATGTTGGCTATTATTATTTTTTTATATAATCAATGAACTTGGTGCCATCATAGGTCACAGAGAAATATTGAATTAAAACTATGGGCAGAGTATAAATGTAAGACCAGAACGATGTCCTTCTTTCATCAAATCCCAAGCAACATGAAAAGCAGATTTTAAAATGAATGTTGAAAGGAAATGTTGTAATAATGAAAAATGAAGCAAAAACCCACAAAGTGATGCAGATAATTGTTGCCCTGTATTTTATTTGAAGGCCTGAGTGTGGATCGTCCCTGTGCCAGAGCAGTAAAGGTGGACTGTCCATATCCACTATCGCAGGTTACAGCCAGAAATAATGTTGCCTGGGCGCTAACTGAGCAACATGCACTTCTGTTCCGAGAAGGTGTGAGCAGCTTCTGCCCTGAAGGGGAGCAGTGGAAATGTGATATTATCAGGTAAGAAATATTTAATCAGTAGGCATGTTCTGTAATAGTTCCTCACAGTTTTGCAACTGTTAGGTTTTTCATCATCTTAGTTTGGATTTGCACTTGTTTATAGAGAGCAGAGTGCATCATGTGAGAAGCCTGCTTTCCAAATCAGGACAGTAAGTTTCATCAACCTGTATTCTATTTTGAAACTGCACACAGGAGGGGGAAAATATCCATGTGCCATGGAAGTTATGCCAGTTTGGTGTTTTAGTATTACACAATCCTGGGATGGGCTTGGTGCAGCTGAGTATTTATCTGACCACATTACAATGAGCAGCTCTTAAATATTGCTTTATTTATCATAATAATCAGGGTTGCATGTGTGCACTGCACTGAAATAAATAAGTGAATTGGTTATGGTCCCACATCCAGACAAATACAAATTCTACTCCCCACAAAGCTAACTCTGCTTTATATCTAAGCTGCACAAATTGAGCAAGCTTGCCTTCATTTTCTTTATCAAGAATATTGACAAAGATTGCATGGCTGATTGTACTGGTGGCTCTTTATCAGATTGCTTTTATATTTTATTTATTTTACTGTGTTTAAAATGATACGGTTAACAGTTCTTTGCACATGGTTTGCCCTTAGTGTTTGCTTGGAAACCTTTTGAGACAGGCAGTGACATGATTGAGCAACAGTTAGCCATAACTGTCCCGTAGATATGGTTGATCATAACCAATTTCGTTTTGTTCTCTTCCACTAGAACCTAGCTGAAGGAGTTCCAGTGGCTAAAACAATAAAATTATACCAAACATTTTTATCTGAAGTTTCTTGAGCTGTATATAGGTAGATATAAGTCTATAGGTAGGTAAGGAAAGTCAAATTCAGGTTGTATTTTTTTAAAGAGAGAAGACACATTTGTCTGTTAACACATTATGAATTTTGTTCCTTTTTCCACAGTGAAATGCAAGCTTTAGAGCCAGTGTGTGTGACTCTTGGAGACCAGCAGACCATATGGGTTTTAGACATCCATGGAAATCTGTGGTTCAGAACAGGTGTTGCTTCTAAGAAACCACAAGGGGATGATAACCACTGGTGGCAAGTAGGCATTTCTTGTTCTACTTTCAGTAAATGCAGAAGGCCCTTAGCCTTTTAGTAAAGCATGTGTTTTGCGTGTATAAGGTCCTGGATTTATTCTTTACCAAAGAATCTCAAAAAATGTATAGACATATATAGAAGACCTGGAAGCTGCTGCCCATCGAATAGCACCTTAATGAAATTGTGCTTCAACCAGGGCTCATGCAGTCATTAGGCAGAGTGAGGCATTCACCTCAGGCAAGAGATGTGGGGAAGCAGCAAAAGTGTGTTGTAGGGAAAAAAATTGTGTTAAGCAGACTGACCTGCACCTATACTAGTCAACTGCCTGCCTTCAAGAATGGTTATGCTATCTTCAGTGTTAAAGTCCAGTTGGCTTTTATATATGAAATAGGAGGGGTGCCTTCTTATCCTTTACCTATGCCTTTAGTATAGTCACAGTGTTGGGCAACTTAATTTGTTCATTAATTCTGGCTTACCCATAGTATTTCATTTGTTTTTCTGCAAGGATCCTTGTGGAAACCTTCCAGAAATGTGACTTTAAAATGGCTAATCATTACTCAGTACTATACACTCAGTTTCAGGTTCTTGGGCTATAACCCTTATAATTTAGCTCCGAATCATGTGCAAGGGATTCTGATGTTCTCCTCAGTCAAATAATGTTCAGCACCTTCCTCAGCTGGACACATGACTGAGAGAAGTACTCTGTAAATTTGTGAGACTGCTGAAAACAATAAAAGGAAGAAGCTGGAGTACTTTATTTGGTGACATAAACATTTCCTTAGAATAAAATTTTGAATAGTCTTTCCTCACAAAAGCAGCTTCTGTAGCAACATCCAATTCCTGTTCAAGGAACTGTGGTGCCTTTTTGCTTGCTCTCAAAGACCCAGTTATTTAAAAGTCCTTTGCCAGGATATTTCAGAGCCTCTGAATTTTATTGTTAATGTGTCAGGTTATTTGTTGTTCACTGTGGAGCTTTGCTGGTTTGTTTCTTTCTTTTGCCTGTAGCTCTGATGCACAAAACTCAAATGATTTACGTACACAGGATTCATTGCTGCATGAACTTTCTATAATGCCAATTCCTTCCCTCTCACTTTCCAACTTTTGTTTGGTCAGAATAATTCCAAATAAGGGACGTAATCTAACCAGAATAAAACAAAATAAAAAGTCCTATTGATTTTCATTGGAGAATTGGGCTCATCCTCCTTTTAAATACCTCCAAAGGACTTCAGTGATAGAAGACTCCTTGTTGTTGGAAAGAGGATCCTGGCCTAGTGCAGCTTTCCCTAACCTGATACCCTTGAGATGTGTTGAACTACAACTCCCAGAATCCACCAGCTAACAAGTTCATTGACAGTGCTTGCTGCTGCTAGGGTATAACTGATGGGGGACTTCTAGGAGTTGCAGTGCAAAACACCTTGAGGGTCCTCGGTTGGAAAAGAATGGGCTAGATAGACCATTGGTCTGATCCAGCAAGGCAGATCTTTTGACTAGAACTGGTCCTTCTATATACATGCACACACACATATTTATCTTTCTCCCCCAGGTCAGCATCACAGATTATGTCGTGTTTGACCAGAGCAGTCTTTTCCAGACCATAATCCAGGCAACCCAAACTGTAGCCACAGCAGCACAAGCCCCTGTTGAGAAAGTAGCAGACAAACTCCGGACAGCTTTCTGGTCACAGCCACTACAGTGTCAGCCAAGTCTACTTGCAGTCAACAGCAGTGGTGTCTGGATCTCTTCTGGCAAGAATGAGTTTCATGTAGCAAAGGGAAGCCTTGTAGGTAGGACCATTTTTCTTTTTCTTCTTTTTCTTCTGGCAATGGCTTTTATGCTTTTAGCTGCACAATGATATGTTTTCATTTTTTGTTGGTTTTGTTTTTAATTGTTCTCAATATGTCTTTGATTTATGATGACCTCATGAACGAGAGATCCTCCAGATCGCCCTATCGTTAACAGTCCTCAGATCTTGCAGATTCAGGGCCTGTGGTCTTCCCGACTGAGTCTGTCTGTCTGTAATAATGGTCTTCCTCTTTTTCTACTACCTTCTACCTTACCAAGGATTATTGTCTTTTCTGGTGGGTCAGTACAACAATCTCATTTTGGAGATTTTGTCTTCTAGGAGAGTTCAGGCTTGGTTTACTCTAGGACCCTTTCATTCTTCTTTTTGGCAATTTGTGGTATCTATAAAACTCTTCTTCCAACACCACATTTCAGATGAGTTGAGTTTCTTCCTGTCATCTTTTTTCAGCTGTCCTGTTTTCAAAACTGTATAGTATATAGAAATTGAAAATATGGTGGCATGAGTGAGCCTGGCTTTGGTATTCAATATTATATTCAGTGTAATCAATGTATATTTCCATTTGTTGCAGTTAGATATATCCCAGAAACATTCACAGAGACCTATACCTGTATTTGCATTTTTAGAAATACAGTACTGGTCAACTTGTCTGGTAGTTATGCTGTTCACAGACAGAGTGCTAGACATGAACAACATTTATATCACTCTTCATTTTGGTATCCATATTTTTCCTTCAGGTTTGGGAAAGAGGCAGTCAGTAATGGCAGGAAGTCTGACACATTTTTGACATTATATTATATTAGCCAAAATCAGTTACATATATATCTCTCCATTTTTTCTAGCTGTGTACAAGGAGTTCTCAGGCAATTTCCCTTCTGGAAATGACCAGAAGGCAACGGCTGGTGTTGTTCAGCATTGACACGTTTGCTGTATTACTTCCAGACCATGTCTGAGAATAAATTTTGTGTGCCACAGAAGTGTCTTTGAGTTACCATTTGCTGTCATTTTTTCTTGAAATGCATCTGCCTATTTGGTCTAAGTCATCAGCTGTAAGAATATGGGGGAAAGCATACTGTTTCCAGAAATCTGGAAGTTTTTCCTTTTGGTGATTAGTCCTAACTGCTGCTGAACTAAGTATCCACCTATAGAAAAGGAACATACTTTTTTGGGATAAATAGGGACATATGAACTTTTTCTCCCTCAAGATGTGTGGCATGATGCTTTCAGGACTGATTGCTTTGGGAAAATGCCATAATAATGAATATAAGGCAGCATCTTGTTGGTGACATAAATATGCATAAGTCACACAGGGCAAATTGTTCACAGTAGGCATGCAGGGCAAAGAATACTGCGGAGGAGCAAAGTATTCTGTTGACAGCAGTGGAAGCAGAGTAGTGCACACAACATTTTGCATTGTAGTTGTGTACCATCCATTGCACAATATGGTTGCGCATCGTACAATAGCATTCAGTCATTCACATGTGTTATGCAGTGTTACTATTCTGTGTGGGAGTTGCATAATATTGGCATAGCTTATCCTCTCATGCAAATATTTGCACCACACCTAGGGAATGTTGGATTGCAGCTGTTGTAGGCTTATCCTTTGATAGAAACATTTTACATACATTAGCATAACATATTTCAAAATGTCTCAAGATGGAAAGTTATTCAGTGGCTGTCTTTCATTGAAAACTGTTATTTCTATTATTTAGCATCAGGGCTAGGTCTAACTTTAAGCAGCATGAGACCTCTTGGGTATCATGCAAGGACAGAAAATTTGGTACACTATATACTGTATTTGCCAGCATATAGGACACACTAGCTTATAAGATGCACCCCATTTATACACTGGCAAATACTATTTGCCAACATATAAGATGTGCTGACATATAACCATTTTCAAACAATATTTTTTTGGGGCAAAAATTAGTCTTATATGCCAGCAAATACAGTACTTTGTGACTATTGTATTTTTACTGTTGGTTGTGAAAGAAATTTGTGAGATTCTCTGCCTTTCACCCCAAAATAAATTGGCTATAGTACGCATCTTGACTTGGGTGAATGGGGAACATCATTTGCTGCTCTGCCTCATGCAGTCAAAGGTCTTAGGATGACTGTGAATTGCATGTAAATTATATTGTTACTTGCAACACCTTTTTCTAAAAATAGATACCTTATGATAGGTTTAATGCTTTGTTTTGTTTTTTTGCTTTTTTGAATCCGTGAGCTATCTGAATGGTTAAATGCACCTTCCGGTGGGCAGTGGGAAAGCTACTAATTGCCTCTTCCCCAGGGACCAGATAGGTTTTTACCTTTTAATTATTTCTGGGTGTCATACAGTCTTTCTACCAGGCAGCACACCTAGTTATGACCCATGTGTTTATCCTTTTCTGCCTTAATATCTCAAAAAGAAAAAAAAAGAAAAACACTAATTTTCCATGTTTTCTATTTACAGAATTTAGATTTTTCACCTTCAGTATTAATGAACTTCTTTCCCTTTCTCTCTCCCTCCTCTCATTCAGTACCAGCCTGCCCCAACCTGGTATTTTCTAGTTGACTATGGATCCCATAATCCCACAGCCTGGCTACAGTCAGGAGCAGGAGGCTGTTTTCTTTGTGCTGATCTGTGATCTGTGATCAGGTGGTTCTCATGCGTATGCTTGGGTCCACATGTGCAAAGCACTACACAACTGTTGACTATGAACAGAAGCCCTCTGTCTGGATGGCCTGGGCTGCTTCTAAGTTTTTGTGATCTTAATTTTCACTCGCCTCCCTTTCTTGTGGAGCTGCTATGACTAGAAAAGATTTCTTCTCTGAGGTGCAGCTTTCCATGATCTCATTTTGCCCAGGCTACACTGGAAAGAAGTGGTGACTGTTGAGTGGTACTTTTCAAATGAAAGCTGTACTCAACACAATACCCATTTATTTCAGTGACATTTTTGTGCAAGACACATACAGCTCCCAGAGGAGTTGATGAAGTACTTACTCAACAGTCATTTGTTTCAACAGCTTGCATTAGACAAGTTCCAGGGAACTGGATTATTGTTCTGACAGCTATAAGAAAAGCTTTTGAAATCAGAGCTGTGAGCCCCAGCCATACTGATCTAGATAAAGTTGCAAAAGTTTTATTCTAAGTCATAACTGTACTGTGTCTGGCTCAAAGTTCAAACTGTGTCATGTAATATGAAAATACAAATGAAGTTAGGGGACTCTTCTGTTAGGCAGTGGAAGACATTTTTGTGTTCTCTCCACAAGGGTGCCTCTAGCCACTGCTAGAGCATTACAATCAAATGAATTACCGGTAATACAGGAATAAATGAAGAATGATATCTCCATGTTACAGCTGAGTAGCAATTAGTTTGAGAGCTTACATGGAACTTTGTGTAGTCTACTCAAACACTTATGTCCTCAGGTTTTTTGCCTATATGCTGTATTAGGCAGAAGTGCTTGTAACAGAGCTTGCAACCAGCATAAACAAAGAACTGGCTGGTAGGAACCACAGTCCAGGGGCCCTTTCACACTACACAATTACAGTGCCATTGTTCCTATTTAAATGACATGGTAACATCCTATGGCATCTTAGGATTTTAGTTTGGAGAGGGATGTTCAGAATTTTCAGCGAGAGAGCTTCAGTGCCTCACTAAACTACAAACCCCAGAACTGTATATGATGCAACCATGGTAGTTAAAGTAGAAGCATAGTGCTATAACTGTAGAGTGAAAGGGTAACTGTCCAGGAGTGGTTCCTGGATAGTTACAAGAGAATAGATGTGACAAGCTCCAGATATTCATTGCTGTAGAACAGTTTGCATAGTGACCAAAAAGCAGTAGTTCTGTATGTTAATATCCTGATTATTCTGTATCAGTCTGACAACTGAGTGGCATAGGAAAATAAAAAACTGAAAAACTTTTCAGAGCAGAATCTGGGGTTCTAAGTCAGAGAGCAGACTTCCCTGAGCAGAAGCCCTCCCAGACATGTACTATATCTTTTAGCAGCAGGAACAAACACACTGACCGGAATTGTCATCTAACACATACGTACTACAGGTTGCAGAATGCTGCAGTGGAGCATGTAATGTTTCAGAGGCTTCAGCCAAGTTATTCACTAAACTTCCTAGGTTAGAGGTAATGTATAGGGTAAGCCTATAATAAACAACACAAGGTTCTAGTTTAAGGATGAAAAATTTATGACCTTCTGGATATTGTGGGACAACTAACTTCCATGAAGTCAAACCAACATAGTCAGTGATGAAGAATGATGGACATAGCAGTCTAACTATCTGAAGGGGACACCAGTTGTGCTAGTTGTATGGTCTTAAGTATTATTCAAACTGGATTCTGTATAGTTTGTTTTTTGGGAAGTTTCACTGTGAACAGGCGCTTTTCCAGAAACCCACAATAATTTTCTTTGTCTTATCTAATGAGAGTATGTAACTTTGAAAAAAAAAATCAATTTCAGGAACACTTAATGAGTTGGGATGGAGCCTTCTCAATGATTGTTCCAAGCTTGTGAAATTGCCTCCTATCGGAGGCTTGGTTCGTTCCTTCTTCCAGCAGGAAACCTGTTTTTATTCAAGCAGACCATTGGTGTATAATTCACATGACAGAAAGGCTTTTAATGGAGCTGTGCTTTTATCTTTTTTATTATGTTTGTTCAATTGTTTTTAAAACGCCTGTACTAATAGATTTCTTTTTATCTGTACCTTGCTTTAATTGAATGTTAGCCACCTTAGGTCCTGTGCAAGGAGAAAGCAAGATATAAATTAAATAGATGAAATTGACTACATTGAGCACATATTCCTTCATCTTGATACTATTCCTATTTTGTTCTCCAGGTACTTATTGGAATAATGTTGTTCCTCGTGGTACTGCTTCAGCCACAAAATGGGCTTTTGTGTTGGCTTCTTCATCTCCAACAAAAGAAGGTAAAGTCTGTTTTACGGTGGATGCTCTCAGAGTTTATGAAGCATTTCTGCTAGTTGGAGAAAGAAGGCATCTTGACTTAATCATTCAGCGGTATTGGCGTTTTTAAAAAAAAATAAACTATATCCAGTTCTAAATTAAAATGGTATATACCAGATAGAAAGGAGATATAAAACTGAGTAGATCGTGCCCCAAGTAGTAGTCTTTGTTCTAGACTATGATAAAAAGTTATAAAAGGAACAGAGGTCATTTCAGCGACCCCATAAAATTGCATGCTTTTAATATTACAGTTTTATTTTAGAATAGTGCCAGTGTGTTAACATGACTAGCTGTGTGTGTGTGTGCTGTTGACCATAAATTAATTAAAATGTTACCCCAATTTTCAGGCAATGAAATGGAGTCCCTTCCCAAAGAGCAGCTAATCACCATGATAAAATAATAGAAAAACTAATTGGCCAGCAGCAATATAACTGTAGGAGAATTTTGTCTTTAGCTCTAACACAAAATGTAACTCATCTTTTTGATGAAGTTTCTAAGGGTTTCTTAAAAGCAAAAGTTGAGTAAACTATTCATTTTAATGTCTTTTGTCTATTCATTAGCATCAGAAGAAGAAGTAGGTCAAAATACCCAGTTGGCACAAAGCCATACAAAATATTTAGGGCAAAGATCAAAATGCCTGATTATCTGAGAGTAACTGACACTGAACTTGATGGTGCTTACTTTATAGCGGACTTCTACAAAACTGCTTTGTAAACATGTTCTTTCTTCATTTGAAATATCTTTAAACATCTCTAAAGTGTTACCTAAAGACAGGAATCTCCCTTCAAGTTTTAACTTCATTTCATTTTATTTTATTACGGTCAACAGACCATTAAAACAGCATGTTAAAACATTTTAAAACAATACAAATATAAATAAATATAGTGGCTCACATTTACTGGAGAAAATACAATCAAGATGATAATAGTAACATACAATGTAAGGAAGCAGATATTCAAGTTTTAACTTGATGTGATATCTTCAGATCTGAGTTTTGCTGAACAGATGAAGAGTGGTATTAAAGCAGAGAAGTGGCTTGCAAGAAAAAGATCCCAAATTCTTCTCCCAACTATCCAAAATTGCCTCCCCACAGTTACTTTATCTCCTAGGTTCCAGTACCAGAAGTAAGCTGCTCCAAGAAAAGTTAACCAGAAGGAAGTGGTTTAGGGAGGAAATATGTGAACAGGATTAGATTTGGCACACCATCTTCTTTGCCTTTTTTCCTGACATCTCTGCTCTCCTTCGTGTCTGTTATGCAGCACCCATAATTATACGGTGCTAGTCTTCTATCATAATGTGTAGCTGGACCAGGAATGGGCAGCTCTAGAAGGCTAGCGGGCTACATTAGTACCCCCAGAAAACCTTGGAGAGCTACATTTCTTCACTCCACCTGCTCCATCAAATCAGTCTTCTCAAACTTCCTCTAGGGAGTATGAGAAGTTTTTTTCTCCCCATGTTTGGGAGCTGTGCTGGGCCACTTTAGACCTAGGAAAGGGCCTATTTAACAATAGTAAAAGTCATTTCCTGTTTCAGAAAAGGCCTCTCCTGGGCCTGCATTTATTGGGGGATGTGCAAGATGTAATGGAAATATGGCCCATGAAATTTGTTACCTCAAGAGGTGGCAATGGCTGCTAATTTGTACAGAGTTAAAAGCACATCAAACAGATTGATAAAGAATATAGTTATCAATAGCTACTAGTTAGAATTGCTATATGCTGCCCCCATGATCCCAGCAGCATGCTTCTGAATTTTGGTTGCCAAGGCACAGCAACAAGAGAGAACAGTTTTGCTCATATTCTGTTTATGGATTTCCCAGAGCCATGTGCTCGATTACTGTGGGAAACAGAAAGCTAAACTAAACAGATCTTGGATTTGATCCAGCTGAACTCTTCTTAAGCAACTATCTTCTAGCCTTAACCTCCCATCTGGAACATGGGAAAATACTGGCTTATATTACACATCTTCTTTTAAAGTCTGAGAAGACAGCGCATGTGAGGTGGGCTATAGAAACAGTTGCAATATTGATAGTCATTAACAGTATTGAAAACTAGATTTTAAAACTTCACCCAAACTTTTTTTTAAAAAAAATGGAATAGAAAATCATTTTTTTAAAAAAAAAAAGCACAGATATTGAGTGATTTGTGCAACAGAGGAAGCATCTGGAAAAGCACAGATTTTACAATGAAAGTTTTATCCTTCCTGCAGGAAGCTTTCTGTGGCTGTGCCAGAGTAGGAAGGACCTTTTCTGCGTCAGTGATCAAAATCCTCAGTTCCATCCTTCGACTGTTCAGCTACCCCCTGATAGTGAAATTGTATATTATTCAGCCTGCCAGGATGCCATATGGAGCTTAAATAGTCTGGGACAGGTCTTCATAAGGACACTTTCACCAAATTGTCCAAGCGGGATGCACTGGACCAAACTGGACCTTTCTCAGTTAGGTAAGTTTTCTCATGTACTGTTTTACAGAAGATACCAACATAAATACAGAAAAACAGATACATTTCTGTGTGCCTTTTGTACACTTCCAACTTACAGCAAACCTCAGCAACATACCACATGGTTTCCTTGGCAAGATTTGTTCAAAGAGGCTTGCCTTCATCAGTGGGTTTCCATGACTGAGCAAGGATTTGAACCCTGGTCTCCAGAGTTGTAGCTGAAATCACTACACCACACTGGCTGTCTCCTAAAGCATTAAGTGCAGACACATTTAAGTCAGTATTACAAATTTTTTTGCCATGTTGCTCCCAGAGAAAGGGATAAATAATAATTAGAAGTGATTAGTTTTATGTGACTAATTTTTGTTAATGAAAGAAAGTGGTCAGGATTTTCAATAAGAGGGATAATGCTTTCAGCAGTATGTCAGATCTTGGACAAGATGCACATTTGAACTGCTGTTCCCAGAATCCAGCTGTTAGCACAGCCCCAAGAGTAAAGTTCTAGATACATTCTTTGGGTGATATTTGAATGGATGCCCAACAGCAGGACTGGGGCAACACACAGCCCACCTATGACTCCCCACAGCTTTTTTTTTTTTTTTGCAGACCATGCTATGTTGCCCTACTATGACCACCAACAAAATCATGCCACTGAGATCAGCACCAAAAATGCCACCTAATGTCATGCCATAGTTTCCTGAAAATAGCTTCCTAATATCAGACTTTTTCATTTCTCTGCCACAGAAATCTGTGAGATGTTCTGGCCAATGATCTCATAGTACTTTGTGGTGTGGGAAAGTGCCACTGAGCAAGTGGAAGGGTACAGCCCCCAAAGGACTGCAGGGTGATCAGGATGACCCCACCCTGAAGAAGCTATTTAACCCTGCCCTACAGGACAAATGATGGAAGGAAATAAAACTGTGATGATCATTACAGGATGACAATATCTGCCGCTTTCTTGGTGACCTCTCATGCCAGTAAGTGGCAATTAAACTGGAGAGAACATGCAGGACGAGGCAGCAGCATGACTACTTCCCATTCTAATATGCCCTGTCCACCATTTTCTGTAGGTAACTTTGAGGTGCAGTGTGTGAAAATGAAAACCAAATAAAGTTATCTTCTCTCTCTCTCCCCCGCCCCACCCTCCTCTCTCTCACTCACTCACTCAAAGTATTCTGCTTTAAAAATGTAATTTTGCCCTCTGGAAAATGAAATCAAAGTCAGGTAGCTTCTATTGAAATAACATTGTATAAATAGTGCATTAGACTTCAACTCTGCAGAGCCTACTCTTTGAGTACTTTCAATGAGTCCTGAAGCTTAACATTTGACTTGATCAAGTTTGTGCCATTATACTGCAGCATTTCTAAAAGAAAGCCCAATGAGTTTTGACAATGCGTTTGCAAGCAGAAGGTTTAGTATCTATGAATGAACAATGAGCATCGGTTTTGATAAGGGAAAAATCTGAACAGAAGTGAGAGAAGAAGCTGAAAATGTTGCCGTAGGAGGGTATCTCTGGATGTCAGGTTGTGCTGCTCATGTAAATAACTGCCCACTTGCGCAATGTCGAGCAGATGATATGTGATTCCTTGTTCTGAGGGCCCTGATGCTTATTTAGATCAAAACCAACAGCTGAGCCATCAGGCACTGAAGCCACTGTGATCCAGCATGCTTTGTGCTGTGAAGAGTAATAAGATTTTATTTTAACTAGCACTGCTGAATGTCAAACCCAGAAGAGCAGCAGAATTATGCTGATGGCTATTTTTCTCCCCTGTGGCTATTTTGAGTCAGGCAGGCCTTACGTAACAGGGCTAAAATATAGAAGTCAAGAAAGTATAAGGGGAATAAAACAGGAGCTCCTGTTTGTTGCAGTCTCATTTTGATAAGATCACTCTAAAACATTATTTTATCCAATTATTTTGGGGTGGGCCATATGCAGTCGATATGTTGCATGTAACCCTCCCCCAAATCCCAGTGACGTAGCCCCAGATTCTCCTTCTGCCAATGGGGAACTTGTGATATGCCTAGAACTTGGTTCTTACACCCTTTCTTTTGAATAATCCCCTAGGGACTGTGCTCCTACAAGACCAGGAGCTGAATTCTCCTCTAGAGTAAGGACAGGGCCTTACTTTAATGAAAGGGCACTGTAGTTTTTTGTTTGTTTGTTTGTGTTTAATAAGGCACAAACATATTTTTGGCAGACGTACAGCTTACAGCATGTCTTCAGGGTCAAAAGTGCCCCCTAGAGCCACTAAAATTGCCGATCCCTGATTTATTTAGTGCGTTTGTACCCTGTCCTTAATTTAAGGAGTTTAAACAGACATCTGTAGGGTTTCTCTTCATTTTCTTCACAGTCTCTACATTGGCACATACACAGATTTCCCCACCATCATTTTAACACACTTGTGATATGCCTAGAACTTGGTTCTTACACCCTTTCTTTTGAATGAAGAAGTTTTGCCTTTGTCTTGTGCCTAGAGCTGTGGGAGTATCTTTTTTTTGCTTTTTTCTATCAAAAGTTGAATCTCTTCAGGAGTAGGTTATTCAGAGCCCTGTAGCAGAAGGGAGTTTCTGCATCTTCCAGTGGTCACAGATCTTCTTTTTTAGAAGTAAAGTTGCTGTGATCTGGAAACTGAAGTTAACAGTTTGTTGGATCTACCCCTCATAGGGCATTTGGATAAACTTTGTGGAATTGCTTAGCATCGGGATATCTGCCTCAAGCAAGTGAGTTCCTTTTAGTATTTTGTTAGATTCCATCAGTTCCTTCATTAGTTCTTTAGCACTGCAGTCCCTTCCAGCTTTAATCTAATCCAGCCCCTGTCATTCAAGAATACACAGTGACAGATGGCCATGTGGCTTTTCTTTAAAGATCTAAAAAAAAAGGAGAGTCCCTGCCCTCCAAAATGAATACCTTACTGTGTCTTCTCTCTACATTAATCAACAACCAGTCCTTGCCTTTCCTTTTCCAGCTGAGGATTGTTCAGTCTATGTAAGAGCTTCACAACCTGGGATTCCCACTAAAGACAACAACATCATCTCCTTATCCCTGGCTTTCATTCAGCAGATGCAGTCCTCATTTAGACCTTTAGCAGATCATGACCAATACTTTTAATCTTTCAAGATGATCTTTCTGGAAGTCATTGCTTTGCATTCTGGTGGCTTGTTCCTCCACATACATGACAATAAGAAAGTATAAGACTCTAACTGAAATATAGGAGAGTGCTTAATTGGCACTGGTGGACAGAATGCTGGATTTCTTCTTCTCCCAGCCTATTCCCTGTTGCACAAAATTCAAATATGAGAGTCTCAATGTACTTCTGAGAGGTTTTCTTGTTTCAGAACTAAAGCTGTAGTTATGGCCCTCCTTTTTCCCAAAGCTGGGATGCAAGGCAGCTTCCAATGTAATTTTTAAAGATTTCCAGAAGAATCTAGATATTAGAATAGAAATTAGTTACAGGATACTGTTAAAACACCAGTTAAATAAATTTAAAATACCAATTAAACAAAACATTTTTTTTTAAAAAAACTCCACTCTGATAATAAAAACCCCAATAACCCATTAACAAGTCCCTCTATTTGTTTAACAACCTCTGATCCCAACAAGCAGTCAGTTGATGAAAGGCTTGCCTGAATAGAAAGATCTTTGCTTGCTAGCAGAAGGACAACAGGGAGGGGGCCAGGCCAGACTCCTTTGGAAGAAATTTCCATAATCCGTGAACAGCAACTTAGATGGCCTTGTTTTCTTTTATGCACTATGCACACCTTTAAGATGGTAGGACTGAGAGAAGGTCTTCTCCTGAAGATCTCCAAACTTGGACAGGTTTACATAGGAGAATACAGCCTTTCAGATTGCCAGGACCAAATTTGCATAGGCTTTGCAGAGCATAACCAGCATTTTGAGTTGTGCCAGTTCTCTCTACCTGCAGCACTTTGAAAGTAATCATCTGTGATACAAACTTTTCTCCAGGCTTCTGCAAGACTTACTTGTGATGTTCAAGAAACTTTTTGAAGAGAAGCTAAGTCAGTTTATGGAAACCTAAGAAGGATGACTATGGGCTGTCCAAGGGCCAGAGCAGTCTGAGTATCCTTTGGATCCTTCCCAGGCATCCTGGGACAAAAGTCATTGATCAGGGCTTCCTGGTAACAAGAAATAATATTGTGCTTTTTGCACTGTGTTCTAATGTAGGGTGCCACTCAAAGTTTTCTAATATCTGAAGACATTAAACTAAAGTTGTACTCCCAATTCACTTCTTAGGTTGCTAAGGAATGAACTAGAATAAGAGAGATAGATTATAAGGCAATCTGCTTACAGCTTTTGCAAATCTTTACTGTGTTTAATGCAAATAGGCTATTAGACTTTCTTTTGTTAAGAGGAACACTATATCTGGTAATGGCATATCATAGTCACAGTTTAGAATATTCAGTTCATAGATGAGATTAACATTGGCTGTGGGCATTTGTTTATCTTTTAAGTTTGATATTTTGTCAGAATGATACTGTGGACTACACAGTTGGTCACTGTATCTATATGCAACACTTATCTTTCCCACGTACTGCTAGCATAGAGTATGGAAATTCTAGATCTGAATGTTATATTTTGGTTTATAACCTCTAGGCATTTTTCACACCTTCTTCAATGTAAACAACATGGTTGAAATTTCTAGGAATATGTACTGTTGGTGGCTTTGAAGTTAATGACTTCAAAGTTATTTCACAGCTTTGCACTTTCAGTTTCAGTCTTTAGGAAAGCAAGCAAAGTTTCAATGCTGATGTTTGACTAACAAAATTAAAAATACGCTGTTGATGGCTCAGACTTTTTATAAAGAAGCTTCTGTCTTGCTCTGGGTACTAGAAAAGAAAAGTTGGCTAACCTTGAAATACTTATCCCATAGGCCCATCCCAGAACCAGTGTTTGCTAGTAACATTTGGAATGTTAAGCACTGAAACGTATTTATAGACCTAGCCTGTAAGCATGACTGGTTCCTAGGAAAAGTTCACTTGAGGTCATGTGAAAACTTCATCTCTAATTTATACATAGAATTGCTGTCCAATTACATTACATAGAGGGTGTCCCCTCCCCTCCATTTCTCTTTGAAAATTTTTCTTTTAATAGTGTTCATTTCAGAATGCATTGCATCCTGCTGTCCTAGGATACTTCAGTGTAGAGGAGCTGCTATGTGAATGAAACCTGTACTTTAAATTTTCCCTTCATTTGTTTGGTTTTAATGTTAGATTTGCATTACAGATACAACCCATGGTCCATTGTTACTTGCATGTTTTGTGGGTTACTTGATTTTCTCAGATGATGAATAGCTAAATTTGCGCAGTCCTGCTCTTGAGTAATGATTCATGTGGACTGAGAAGCTAGTGATGCCTTCATTTTATACAGGATGTTAAGCATGCAGTTCAGGCCTATTTTTTTGATTCTATGTGTAGAGACCCTGTACAAATTTAAAATGGTTGTTGTCTGATTTATAGTGACCTAGCCTAGGATTTTCTTGGCAAGATTTATTGAGCAGAAGTTTTCCATTGTCACCTTTCTGAAAGAGTGTGATTTGTCCAAGGTCACCGAGAGGGTTTCTATGGCAGAGCAGAGGTTTTAACTCTGGTCTTCCAGAGTCCTGGTCCAGCACTTGAAACTGCTATGCAACACTAGTGTACAATCCTGTCATTAGATCTGGAAGTCATAGTCTTACTATGGAGCCGTACATAACCTCTGCAACAAGTATTTTGCACTGTCATTCCCATAGTCCCTGACAGTTGGCCATTCTAACTCAGGCTTCTCAGACTTGAAGTCCAAAACATCTGGAGAGCACCTGGTTGCTTATGATCCCTGCTCAGCTCATTGAGGGGGTAACCTAAATTAGATGAAGGAACTGTCCTTCAGTGGAGGGGTGTATTTCATTTGTAAAATCTTCTGCAGGCATGGAAGTCTACACCATCATAGCAGAAGGGCAAGGAGCTGTCCCTGCACCCTCAGAAGGCCTATACCCTTAAGGAACTGCTGGTTCAGGCAGCTTGGGTTTAGTGCAGACACATGCTGGGTTAGGACGTGATTATAAGTCAGCATTACATATAAACAGCTTTGGCATATATACTCTCATCATCTCCAGTGAACCTGTGAGTAAGAGAGAGAGAGCTTTTGCTTTCAGCTAACCATTGTTTGGTGCTATATGCAAACACAGCCAAACAGTCATAACAAGTTGAGCATGTGCTTTCTACATGTGGCCTTTCCCCATGAACTAAAGTTAAGACTAATCAGAGTTCTAGGCTTGCCCATAGCAAAGCACAGTTAATTGCACACAGAGAGATAAAAATTTTGAGATGTCCCTTTGTACCTGTCCTGTGTTGGGGAGATGGGAGCATCACAGCATTAAACCATAATATAGCATTATGTCCAAACTCAGCCACAGTCAGACTATCCTCACTGCCATTCATTTCATGAAGCTTACCCATTCAAGTCTCACTCTCTTTTGTTGGTCTTAAATGTGGCTAGTTCTCTCTCAAGCAGAACTTCTGGCTCCAGAGGCATTTTGCAATCAATTGATGGCATGTGAGCCAGGTGTTTGAGGCAGATATATTCAACTCGAGTGGTAGGCCTGTGGTAGCTCCACATTCATTCCCTTTCTGATGGACATGTGAGCTTCCAAACCGAGTCAAGTTCCGAAGCAGACAGCTCTTTCTGAATACAGGAGAGACTAGTTGTACCAATTTGAATGTTCATAAAATTGGACCCATCTACCCAGAGTGGTGTGATATCTTTTAAAAGACACTTTCTGACGTTCAGGCACTCTAGTTTTTAAAAACCTGAGAACTTGCTTGCATTGTGGCAAAATCCAAATCTGTGCTTGATTCTGAGATATTACAAATGTTAACAGAAGAGAGTGCAAAGGGGAACAGAACCCTGCCGGAGAGAGAACAATTCTGGCTCCTATAGGGTTATGCAACTCTACATACTATGACCTTTCCTGAACTAAAAAATAGGGATCCTTAATAACATCCACATTCTCTCAAACTGTGTGTTCCAAACATGAGCTAAGATTAAAGCACAGACAGTAGGTCATGCTACGTCTAGAGTGGGCCAAATGTTGTCAGTAGGCTGCTCAGTGCACCTCCTTCACCCCTTTGACACTCTGAATTCACAGTCACCCCCCCAAAAGCCTTTGGGAGGCACAATTTACCATTTAAGCACAATTTACCATTTAAGCATAATTTCCCCCCCCCTTTTTTTTTTAGGATCTTAAAAGGTCATTTTAAAAACTGGAAGTTACTGGCATGGTTGTTGGGGTGGTGGAGGTTCTACCCTTCAACATGTAGAGGAGGGCAAAAATATCCCCAAACTCTTGGAAGTGGTCTACCTTATTCTGTGTTAAATATATTGAGTTAGAAAGTGTAAATTTTTACATCTGGAGTAGCAGGCAATGGAGCAATAATCCAGTTTTTGGATGTTTTTTTTTTTTTTAAACCTAAAGCCCAAATTGTATCTGATGAGAAAAAAGCTAGAGATGGATCTCCTGTTATTTCAGTGCCCACTTTAAAGTCATTGTGCAAAGGTGCAGGTTCTTATTCTAATTGAAACAACTGCACTGAAGGAAGGGATGTTTAAACCTTAACCTTACTAGCCCTGTATTCCAGATCAAAATCACACACCTTCCGCAGAAGCTGCTGTTAGCTACACAAAAGGAGAAAAAATACAATAGCTGTGCAGTTTAAGCCTAGCTACTGCCCAGAAGGTGAGAAAGGTTTGTTAACTGCCAACAAATCAACTTTGACTTATGGCAATCCTGTAAATAAGAGACCACAGAGACACCCTGTTGTCAAGAGCCCTGCTCAGATTCTGCAAAGTCAAGTCTTTGGCTTCCTTGATGAGTCTATCCTCCTGTAATACGGTCTTCCTCTTTTTCTCCTGCCTCTCACTTCACCAAGCATTATTGACTTTTCTAATGAGTCGTTTTGTCTCATGATGTTGCTAAAATATGGTAGCTTTATTTTGGTTATTTTGGCTTTGAGGGAGTATCTTATTTATTTACTTTATTCATTTCTTATTTTTCTCCTGGCATGGAACCCAAAGGGGTTTGCAGTGAAGTTCAAATAAGATACTACCAAAAACTTGATAAGAAGTTTTACAAATTAAATTTGCTATTATAAAACACAAGCAATTTAAAACAGTATAAACCGTTTAAAAAAACTTTAATACTAACAGTGAAAATGTAACACCATCCTCAAGATTCTTCCGTACCTTCAGATTACTTGCCAAACAACTCACCAAACAACTGTTTAGATAAGTTGGTCTTTACATATTGGCAAAAGAAGAGCAAAGAGGGATCTAGACTAGACATTCATTGGAAGCAGTCCTGCAACCAGAGAGCAGCCACAGAGAAATCCCCCGTGTGTCCTCACCAGCTGGACCTGTGACAATGCTGGGATAAAGACCTGCTCCAAGGATCTTGAGACTTGGGCAGGGAGAAAGGGTCTTTCAGATAGTCTGGATATAAGCTAACATTGGTCATAACCAACACTTCGAATTGTCCCTGGAAATGGACTGGTTGACAGTGAAGCTGTTTCATCAAGGGAGTTGTGTATAGATCCCTGTGACCACAGTCCTTCTGAGAATTATAGTCCAAAAAGTAAATTTTGTGTTCTCTGATAATGTCATAATCACAGTTGAAGTTCACCGTTTCTCTAAATTTCAAGAAGCTCATGCTGAAATAAGTTGGTTAATCTTAATGGTGTCATATGCTGGTCTTTTTTAAAACTAAAATAGGCTGATGACTATCTTTTCTATTTTTTTTTTAAAAAATTCTCTTAATTAGGTGATGTAAAACTTAGAAGTTTGGCCTGTGGAAATCAGCACATCTGGGCCTGTGATAGTTCCGGTGGTATCTACTTCAGGGTTGGAACTCAGCCTCTAAACTCAAGCTTGATGCTACCCGCATGGATAATGATTGAGCCGCCAGTCCAGGTAAAACCATCATCTTCCTTTAATTCTATCATTTTTCCCTGCTTGTCTCTGGTATGAAGGCATCTCATTGCTTTCACAAAGCTATGGACATGGAAATGTTTAGCAAACTGTTTACAACTCTGGTAAATTAATTAGTCTGCAAAATTAGAGGAGGGCAGAATAAGTACAGATTATGGGGATGAAATTCCTCCAGTAGAAAGAATATGCTTCTGGCTCTTCTCCTGCTCCTCTCTCTTCATATTAAAAATAGTGAATGTTTCTGTGATAGAGTCTCACAGTTACCAGGGCTTCTTGATTTACACTGAACTAACCTCCATCTTTGTGTCCATCAAATGTATTGGATTACAATTTCCATCACCTTAGTGAACATAGCCATGTGAGCTGAGGGAATTAGAATTTACTGTCTAGCCATCTGTAAGACGCCAAGTCATTGAAAGCTGCCCTAAACTTACTTTGAATGGTTCCCTCACTTCCTTTCTGTAGGACCAGCCTTACCATTAGTCAGAGGGAGGCAGTGACTATAAGAAATCCATGTTTATCTGATTTATTTATTTATTAAGATATTTCTATTCAGCCCTATATCTGAGGATGTAATGGTGCTGGGAGGATAGTGGGAGGCAGCAACACAGAGTTTGGAGGAGAAAGCTATGTATTGTGTGGCCTTCTCTGCACTCCCTAAGGTAGTCTGTTGCCCTCAGCCCTGTTGCCAGTCTGGAAGAAAGTTTCAACTGCTATTCTGATTATCTTTTGAACTTGCAGTGGGAAGGAGGGTGCCATCTTGTCCCTTGCCTTAAGCAGCAAAGTGTCTTGGGCTGACTTTGTTTATTTGCTGAGTAAACTGAAGTGATGTAATTCATCCATTTAGGTTGTTGTTTGTAAGTGTGTCACTTTTTACTGCTGTTTGACCTTATAGCTGTTCTGAATATGGTGCTGTAAGAAAGTGTTTAATCTAAGAGGATCTGAAAAAATGTGTAAAAGACAACACCATGTGATGGCTGCCTTGAAGAATGAGATATTGGGATGAATGTTTCGTGTTTGTATGGGTATTCAGGACAGTGTATTGTAGTTTAGGTACAAATTCTACTTTTTGGTCTTTGTATTTGTTTTTTGGGGGAAAGCTGTTGTGCAAATGCAACATAGATTGCAATGTAGTATTTGTGGTGAAATCTCTGGAACTTTGTCCTTGACTAGTTTGTCTTTATAAACTTTCCAAGTCTTCTTTCTGTTTGTTTTTAAAAAATGTGCTTGGGGCAGTGCAGAAGCCATGAAATAAAACTGTAACAGTACCTGAGCCAACATTATGTAAATGTTATTGCTGAAAACATAAAAGTAATAGAGAGACATCATATAGTTACCCTAAGGCCACAAAAGTTACTGACTTATTTATTTAGGTTATATTCTGCCGCTCTTCCAAAATGGGAATGAAGGCAGCTCAGATAGGTGCAGATAAAACCACAAAATGTGTTAAAACAGAGTTAAACAAATTATAATATGAAAATAATCTTGAATAACAAAGTACTTTAAAAACGCATTAGTTTCTTGTGTAGAACCCACCAATTAAAAGTCCCTTTCTTCAGCAGTCAGTTGCTTAGGACAGAAGGACAACAGAGAGGAAGCCAGCCTAGACACAGCCTGGCAGTTAAACCTGAATAATACATTAGCCAACATGATACAAATGTCAGTGTTTAAAGAACATTAAAATAACAAGAAAAAAAAGAATTCTACTGTAGTGCCTGAGTTTTAACTTACTGCCTGGATTTCAATAGATTTGTTTTCCTGGCAGATTTCCTTTGTACCACCAAGAGTGGTACTGGTGTTCCCCCTCCTCCTTCTCCCACTGAATCCTTTGTACTTTTTTTGTAACAAGATATCACTGAACATTCTGAGCCCTATTGCAATAACTTGTTTTCTTACGTCCTTTACTAAGCTCTGCTTCTTCTTCGTGGTCTCTGTGCCTCATACAATAGGAGCTTTCGCGCCTGCGCGGTAGCGTTCGGAAGATTCTAGAGCTCGCTGGCTTGGCGGAGGGAGCCCCTCCCCCCGGTCGTACTGCGCATGCTCCTCCCGCCGAGCCGCGGTCTCTCCTCAGTTCTTTCTTGTCCGCCTCAGCGTACAGAAGGTTCTTCTCGTTGGCTTGCATTTCTTGCTGCGTAGTTGTTGGATTTGGATTCGGAATTGACCTCGGACTGTTTCTTGACTTCCCTTCGGTTTTCGGTACGTTTTGCACGGTTTTTTTTGGACTTTTGGACTGTTTTTGGCTTTTTCCTCGGCTGGGTCTTCGACTCGGCGCGGCGTCTTCGGACTCTCCCCCTCTCCTCGCCCTTGCCCCGCATTTTATGTCGGCTTTGTTCAAGTCCTGCGCCTCCTGCGGAAGGAAGGTCGCCCTTTCGGACCGACACTCGAAGTGTCTTTTTTGCTTGGGTGAGGGGCATAACGTCCAAACTTGCCCGCGTGTAGGGAGTTCACCCACCAGACATCCGTAACCGGGCGGCGAGGTTAAGTCTTTTTGTTGGGAGCAGTCCTCCGCGCCCAGAAGACCGTCCCCGCTCCGATGGAAGGATTTCTCCCACCTCCTCCTCCTCTCCAACGGCCGCCGGGACCTCGGTACCGTCGGTATCGAAGCCCCCGGTACCGGTGATGAAGCTACCGAGGATCCCGAAGATCTCGGCGAGTCGGCCCCGAGACGCCCCCGCGGCCTCCTCTTGAAACCGCGACTTCTGCGCAGAAGAAGCGCCCTGCTACCGAGGAGGTAGCCAGGGAAAAGAAGAGGAAGAGGAAGGAGAAGCGGCACCCTCCGGAGACCGCCAGGCCACCGACCCCGCCGCCTACCCAGTTCACGGCGGAGTCGGCCTTCTCCGACGTCCCGGAGGAGGAAACGCCGCAGGCCCAGGAGATCCTGGAGCTATTGGACGACGACCAACCCGTCGAGGCCGCCCAGCCTCCGAAGCTAGTCGGGGAGACTGTGCCGCCGAGTCGCCGTCCATCTCCGGAGCGCCACGTGGACACCCCGGGCCGGAGATGTTCCTCCCCCCGGCGTGGCGAATCCCATCTCCGGGCCACTGGGCCAGGCCTCCACCCCCCGCGGTATCGGGAGATGCGCCTGGAGAGCGTGCGCGCGGGCGAGAGCGCCATTCCCCCGGCTACTTGGGGAGATATGCGCTGGAGCAAGGATGGCACGAGCCCCCGGGCTCCTACTATTCTACTCGCCCTCCTACCGGGACCGCTACCATCCGGACCCTAGATACTGGTCCCCGCGGCCCCCGCTCCCGCTCGCCGCATCGGGACGCCACACTCCCGCCACGGGCGATCGCCGAGGCGTGGGTCCCCGAGCTCCCACGCTCCCCGGGAGCCGTCGCCCCGCCACAGACCGGTCTCCCCGCCGCCACGGACAACGGCCACGGCGACCAGGCCGACCCCCCAGGCCACCCCGGCCCGAGCGGGAACCTCGGCCACGTCGACGACGCAGGCGGCGTCGACCCGAGACCATCGGTACCGCCCCCGGAGACCGTGCAGGCCCCGGCGGTCCGCCGGCCGCTCTGCCGACGCAGCCGGCACAGCAGCGGCCTAGAGAAGGGGAGAAGACCGCGCGCTCGCCATCCCCGTCCGACGAGTCCTACGAGTCGGACTCGGACTCCGCGGAATCCACGCCGTCCTCCCACGAGTCACCGCCGCTGGACTTCGGAGACCCGCTCCCGGAATCGGCGCCGGAGGACGTGCGCCAGTTTTCCGCAATCCTCCTCCGGATGGCGACGGCGCTCGGCCTCAAGGTGACGGAGCCCGCCCCGCAGGCGCAGGACCCGGTCTTCCAATACCTCGAGACCCGGCCTCCATCGACCGCGCCGCTCCCGTTCCTCCCGACCCTGGCGGACGCGTTGAAACAGCCTTGGGCGAAGCCGGCGTCCGCACAGCCTATCCCGCATAGGCTCGAGCACCTCTACAGGACTCAGAGGGAAGGAGCGGAGTTCCTGTTCAACCACCCCGTCCCGAACTCCGTGGTGGTGGAGTCGTCGCAGACGCGAGGTGGCAACCGGGCACACACCACCCCGCCCGCCCAAGAAGGCCGGGAAACTCGACGGCTTCGGGAGGAGGTTCTATTCGGCGGCGTCCTTGGTGTCCAGGACCGCCAACACCATGGCCTGCCTGGCGGCCTATCATCGAAACCTCTTTGACCGCCTGGGCCCCCTCCTGGCTGACCCCCCGGGAAAGGGTCCCGGCTCTGCCACGCAGATTTTCGGAGAGGCCGTGGCGGTGGCTACCCAACAGCCGCCACCTCGAGGCACGCCGTGGAGGCTACCTCGAGGGTGATGGTCGGCGCCGTGGCCCTCCGACGCCACGCGTGGCTCCGCTCCTCCGGACTCCAGGAGGACAGTCGCCGGAGAATAGAGGACCTCCCCTTCGACGGGCAGGGGCTCTTCCACACGTCCACGGACGAGGCCATGGACCACCTCGTGAAGGCCCGGCTGACGGCGAGGAAGATGGGGATCAACCAGCCCCCCCAGGCTCGCCGGTCCTCCCAGTCCAGATCGTCCTGGCGGAGGTCCCTCCTCGTCCTCGGCCTACCAGTCCCGGTCCCCGCGCTCGACCGCCTCGAGACCGCCCGCGGCGCCCGCCCAGAGGAGGCCCTTCCGACGACAGCCTCCGCCGTCGAAGAAGTCGTCGTCTTCCGGGGGAGGGCACGCTTTTGATGCCTCCCGCAGGACACCACCGATGCCGTCCTTCGCCCCTCCAGCAGACCTCATCCATCCCCCGGGACCTGGCCAGACACCTCGACCGATGGCGCGAGATCACCACGGACTCCTGGGTCCCTACCATTGTCCGCCTGGGGTACGCCATCGAGTTCCGGGATATTCCACCACGGGGCGTCTACTACTCCACCCCGGCCAGCCCGGCTCTGCTGGAGGAAATCCAGTCCCTGCTCGACAAAGGAGCGATCGAGAGGCTTCCGCCTTCGGCCAGGACCACCGGCTTCTACTCGAGGTACTTCGCCGTACCGAAGGCGGACGGGTCCCTACGCCCCATCCTGGACCTGCGGGGAGTGAACGAGTACATCTCTCCCAAGAGGTTCAAGATGGTCACGCTACCGTCGATCCTCCCATTCCTACGCCGAGGGGACTGGCTGGCATCCATAGACCTCAAGGACGCCTACTTCCACATCTCGATCCGCCCCCAGCACAGACGGTACCTGCGCTTCGCGATCGACGGTACCAGCTACCAGTACCGGGTTCTGCCCTTCGGACTCTCCACCGCACCCCGCGTGTTCACGAAGTGCATGGCTCCCGTCGTTCCTTCCTGCGGACGAGAGGCGTCTCGATCTACCCCTATCTCGACGACTGGCTATTGGTGGCGTCCTGCAAAAACAAACTTTACAAAGACATTCACCTTACCCTGACGTGGCTTACCCGGCTCGGGCTTAAGGTAAACCCCAAGAAATCCCACCTCGAACCCACCCGCCTCCTCGACTTCATCGGGGCGACCCTCGATACCGTGGCGGGAAGGGCCGACTTACCGACGGAGAGGGCTCGGACGCTCACGCGTGCGGCGCGGGCGGCCGCCCAGGCCCCGACGGTGTCGGCCAGGACGCTACAGCAGCTGCTCGGCTACATGGCGGCGACCACGGCCGTCACCTACCTCTCCAGGCTACGAGCGCGACCCCTGCAGCACTGGTTCGTCAGGGTCTTCGACCCGCTCCGGGACGAGCAGTCCGCGGACCGTATTCCCCCCGAGATCCGGCAGACTCTCCTGTGGTGGCAGTCCCACCGGAACCTGATGTCGGGAATGCCGTTCCGCCAGCCCAGGCCCTCGGTCACGATAACGACGGATGCGTCCCTGCTGGGCTGGGGGGGCCCCCGCCGGGGACCTCCGGGTCAAGGGCGCCTGGATGGACGACGAGACGTCCCTCCACATCAACGCTCTGGAGCTCCTCGCCATCCACAAAGCCCTGATGGCGTTCCGGCACTTGGTGGCGGGCCGCGCCGTGTTGATCCTCACCGACAACACGACTGCCATGTGTTATGTGAACAGGCAAGGGGGGACCCACTCCACCACTCTCCTGACCATCGCGCTCGCCCTCTGGAACTGGTGCGTCTCTCTGAGGATCCACCCGCTGGCGGTTCACCTGGTGGGGCAGGAGAACACCATGGCGGATGCTCTCAGCAGGGACACCTCCTCCTACCACGAGTGGTCCCTGGCCGACGACGCCTTCCGGATGCTCCGACACCGGTGGGGCGAGCCGACGGTCGACCTCTTCGCGACCAGCCAGAACGCGAAATGCCGACGCTTTTGCTCCAGGGCGGGGTCACGATCCCCGCTCCATCGGCGATGCGTTCCAGATCCCGTGGGACAGGGAGCTCCTGTACGCCTTCCCGCCGTTCCCGCTCCTCGGTCGCGTCGTATCGAAGATCATCTCGGACGGAGCCGACGCGATTCTGGTGGCACCGTACTGGCCGAGGCAACACTGGTTCGGCCCTCTGATCGAGGCCTCGCGGGGGGGGATCCTCAAGTTCCCGCTAGCGCCGGACCTGCTCTCCCACTCCAACGGCCAGGTGCTGCACCCGGACCTCCCGGTATTGGCCCTCCATGCCTGGAGGATATCGCCGTAGACGACCCGGCCATCGGTACCGTCTTGACCGCGGCGAGGAAGGAATCGACACGGAGGAACTACCACTATAAATGGCAGCGGTTTGTCGCCTTCGCAGAGGAGCGACGGGGAACCGCGCCCCGGCCGGCCTCCCGGGCCGTCCTCCACTTCCTCCTCCACCTGCGACAGCAAGGCCTTGCCTTCACATCGATCAAGGTCTACCTCGCCGCGATCGTGGCGTACCAACCGCCGGGATCGCCCTCGGCGGCCCCTTCCCGGGGTGATACCGTCAAGCGATTCCTGAAAGGGGTGGAAAACCCCCACCCGCCGGTATCGCCCCCGCTACCGTCGTGGTCGTATCGCTGGTGCTATCGCAGCTCACGAGGCCGCCCTTCGAGCCGATGGCGACAGCGGACGACAGGCTCCTGGCGATGAAGACGGCGTTCCTGGTGGCGATCACCTCGGCCAGGCGAGCCGGGGAACTGGTGGCGTACGCTCCACTGACCCTTCTGGTCCCTTTCCCCCGCGACAAGGTGATCCTCCGGCCTGACGTTCGTTCCTGCCGAAGGTGGTGTCCACCTTCCACCTCAACCAGGACATCGTGCTCCCGGCCTTCTACCCCGAGCCGACCTCGCCCCTGGAGCGGGCCCTGCACTCCCTGGACGTCCGTCGGGCCCTCACCTTTTACACGGATAGGACGGCGTCCACCGACAGACTCCACACCTCTTCGTCTGCTACGGCAGGCAGAAAAGAGGCCACAAGGTATCATCCCAGCGACTCTCCAAGTGGGTCGCGCAGGCTATCCACTTGGCATACCAACTGGCCAAGAAGCCTCCGCCGGACCTGCTTCGGGCCCACTCCACCAGAGCCGTGGCCACGTCCGCGGCCCTCCTGCGAGGGGTCGACCTGCCGGAACTGTGTCGTGTGGCGACCTGGGCTCAACCGTCGACCTTATCCGCCATTACAGGCTCGACTGCCGTTCCAGGCAAGATGCCCGGTTTGGTCGTGCGGTGCTGTCCTCTGTCCTCTAGGGTCTGGGACCTGACCCACCATCCTACAGGTGAGCTATACAGTCTCCTATTGTATGAGGCACAGAGACCACGAAGAAGAAGAACAGGTTGCTTACCTGTAACTGAGTTCTTCGAGTGGTCATCTGTGCCTCATACACCACCCGCCCTGCCTTCCCCTCTTTTTTAGGTCCCATGTTCTTCGGCGGACCAGAACTGAGGAGAGACCGCGGCTCGGCGGGAGGAGCATGCGCAGTACGACCGGGGGGAGGGGCTCCCTCCGCCAAGCCAGCGAGCTCTAGAATCTTCCGAACGCTACCGCGCAGGCGCGAAAGCTCCTATTGTATGAGGCACAGATGACCACTCGAAGAACTACAGTTACAGGTAAGCAACCTGTTCTTATCTCACAACAGACAGCTGCCACCAATTGGAGAGGTGAGCAGAGGGAACGGTAAGGAGGGAATGCTGGTTGCCCCTTTCTATCTGACTGCAAAATGAAATCTCCTTAGCTGCCCCAGATACTGTGTTATATAATAGTTGTGGGCCTAAGGTCTTTGGGAGAACATTCCTTAAGAAGAAAGGGACTTGGTGTCCAGAAACTAAAAACACTTCATATGGTACTTTCCTTGAAGAATTTTTTCTCTCTTCAATACTCCAAGTGGATATGTCCACCTGAAAAAACATAAGACGTGCACAAAAGCATGTGAGAGTCTCTCTTTCTCTCCATCCATCCAGCCGTCCGTCCGTCCGTCCGTCACTTTATTTATATCCTGCCTTTCTCCCAGGCTGGGACTCAAGGCAGCTTACAAAACAGCAGAGAATACAATAAAGCATATATAAGATTAATATTAAAATAGTATTAAATTTCAGAAATAAAACAGTATTAAATAGCAACAAAATTAAAACCAATTGAAACTTTACTTTAAAACAGATGACAAACATACAACACATACCCCCCGCGCCTTTTTTGGTTAAAATTAGTTTCCAAAGCTCGCTAGGGAAAGAAAAAAGGTGGAATAGGGAGAAGTGTCTTGCTTGCAGATCTTAAAGCTCAGGCTGGCTTATATGGGAAGATACTGTCCTGCAGCTTCATAAAGCAAAAAGTGAATACTGAGCAACTTCCCAGCATATGTGAGCCTCATGAATAAGCAGTTCTGTGCACCAGTCCCAGCACAACTGTGCATGCTTTTTCCATCATGGAGGAAGAGTGCCATATGAATTACTGCTGCTGCTGTGTGAATATCAGAAAGTGATGTACTTTTTTTTTTCATAACAGAGAAAGAGTTTTCAGAAAGGGATGGATATGAAGCCAAGCATTTCATTTTCCTAGTAATAATACTACTTAAAGCTAGCACAGTGTTTCCCAACGTTTTCTCCATGTGCATAGACTTTTGTCCTTTGTTTGGCCTTCCCTATATGGCAGGGTTTTCATTTTTTATCTTTGGAGAATCCCTTGGTCTAGAGCAAACATTTTGCCTAATGAGTTTCATCCAAGGCACCAGCTTTCCTACAAACACAATAGAATTTGAGCCAAAAATAGACTCTACTGAAAAGTCATTCTTTTCTAAGGCTAAGAAAAGACCAGAAGAAAAGAGCCAGTATGTGCTTTACAGGAAAGAGAAAATCTAGCCTGCTTAAAAACAGAGGATGCTATATCATGCCACCCACCTTCACTATGGAGTGGTGAATAAGGATGCTTGGTCATTATAGTTTTCTAGTGTTGCAGTTGGCAGGAGACAAATGTGCAAGGAAACTTTGTCATTACAGTACAGTTTGCTAGTGTTGCACTTGGAAGGAAATGTGACTGTTACTATTCCTGAAGCAATAAATAATAGGGGGTTTCTTTGAACAGTTAAGAGAGGGATATCTGTCTCTCCGTACAAATGCTTACACACCTTCAGGCTTTCTCTCTTTGGGCCTTGAGAACCCTCCAAACTTTGGGTGCTGCCAGATAAAGCTTTTGTTGTACGTTACTGCATTCATGGTTGCTTATGGAGGTTCCAGACAACATTGTCTTCAATATCAGCCATCCTGTGTTTTCCCCTTTTCTCCCTTGTTTCTTACCAGAAGAAATCTGTTATAAAGAAAAGACAGAATAATTGCACAGTGCCTTTGGAATAGCAGAGCAATATGTGCAATGACTCGTAGAAGCCCTCTTGTATGAAAGCACCCAGATAATAAGAGTAGCATAGCTATTTTGTTTAGCCATTATACCAAAAGGTGAAAAAAAAATGAGTAATCTTTTCCAAAGGATCTACATGCTTTCTCCTTTTCTGCTTCATAACCTCCATTTTCAACCTGGAGATTCTTCCTTTTATCCTTGCCAAATATCAGCGATACAAACTTAATAATCTTAGACTTAAATAACAAAGAATTCAGGTGTTTGTTTTTTTCCCTTTTTCTCTCAGGGAAAGTTAATCCCTTGGTTATAATAATAATGCCTTGGAGAACTTTGGTATGTCAGCCAGGTTGTTACAAGAAAATTTGAAAATGCAACTTTGGTTTGCCTTTATAAAATAAAGGCCCCAGAAAAGCCAGCTCTGATCTAGCTTTTGACTAACAAGCACTAACAGATCAATGGTTAGCTAGCAAGCCATTCAGAAGGCATTGCAAAATCTTGATTAGTAGCAGGCACACTGCTCCTCATTAACTTGACCTGAGGGCTTACATTGCATCATATTTAAAGCAACTTGTAGAACAGGCATTGTTGGCACAAAGGTGGCAGGGGGAGACAAAATTGGAACAAAATGGAACCTCTCAGTTTCTTAAGGAACAGGCAAGGCAGACTCACATTGATCCTATCTCTGCTTCACCATAGGAAGGAAGGCCTACCAATTTTACATTCTTCCTTTCAGGCTGTCTACTGTACCATGCATCTTTAAAAAGTGTATGGCAGTTGTAGCAGCTTGGTTGTGCCAGCAGGGCATTATTATATTTCTGTAAATAGATGACTGGCTCTTTGTGGTATGTTCCAGGTCTCACCTCCTCTCTGATATAGATCTGACCTTTTAGCTTCTGGACTACCTAGGTCTCATATTCAACTTTGACAGGTCCTCCTTCCAGCCATCTGTACTATCCAGTACATTGGAGCAGTGCTTGACTCTCTGAATGCAAGAACGTTCCTTCCTCAGGATAAATTTCACACTCTGCATCATGCTGTTCGTCACTGCCACTGTTCCAGATGGCTGCCTGCCAAGTTCATTCAGGCATTGCTTGGCCTCATAGCTTCCACAACCTTTGTGATCCTGAACATTCAGCTTTGGATGCACTTCAGGCATGATTACTCTCAGCATTCAACATCCTCATGCATTTGCCTTAGATGCGGTTGACTATTCCAAGGGCAGTTCATCATTCTCTGGAATGGTGGCTCCCCAATGATGATCTGCCAGCCAGAATGACCATTCTTCTGCAGCAACCCACAAAGTCTCTGACAATGGATGTATCCATGATCAGTTGGGGAACCCACATGGCCAGTCTCTCTTTCAGGGGTCATTGGGCAGACCATGACACCGAACTTCACATCAGTGCACTTGAAATGATGGTGATGGAGAAGGCTCTCCATGCTTTTGAGTCTGTGATAATACACCAAACAATTCAAGTAATAACTGACCACGGAAGTTTATTACCTGAACAAGCAAGGGGCATGAGGTCACCAGTGCTTCTGTACTGGTCACCAGTGCTTCTGTACCTCACTCTTCAGATCTGGGACTGGTGCCTAGACAGAGACATCTTACTCTCAGTAATCCATCTCCCAGGAGAGAAGAACATCTTAGCGGATGCTCTGAGCAGATCACCAGTGTTCTGCCATGATTGGATGCTCCATCCTGATCCTCTCTAATCTATATTCTGCATTTGGGGCACACTAGAGATTGATCTCTTTGCATCACCTCAGAATGCACAATGCACCATGTTCTGCTCAAGTACTTGGAAGGGAAAAGGCTCACAAGGCAACGCTTTCCTGTATCATTGGGGAAGCGTCACCTTGTATGCTTCCCCCCGACATCCATTCCTTCTCATGACAAAAGTCCTCTCCAAGTTGACGAGGGACGAAGTGAGCTGCATTCTGGTGACTCTGTAATAACCGAGACAGCCGTGGCCCATTCATCTTCTCCACCTTTCTTGTGGAGTGTGTCTCAGGCGTCCTTCAAGACCAGATCTCCTGACTATTCACAGCAGTTGGATTTGGATTTTGCATTCCAACACAGACACTCTCAAATTAACAGCATGGAGGATGCATCCTTAGCTTCTTTGTCAACCCCACTTTGTCTAATCCTAGCTGCATCTCTTAGGCCTTCTACTCAAAATCTTACAACTACAAGGGGATCAAATTCCTTTCATTCTTGCCCTCTTATCACATACCTCCAGATGCGGCCCATATCCAGCAAGTCTTGGACTTCCTGCTTGTTTTCATCCATCAAATGCTTCCTTGCTGCTGTATCCCATCAATTCCAGTTAATGGGCAAGCCTTCTTGTTTTCAATTCTCTTTTGTTAAATGTTTCTTAAAGGGCTACAAGAACCTCCCCCTCCAGTTTGGTCTCCCACAGCCCAATGGAGTTTGGAACTGGTCCTCTTGCAGTGCTTCAGGAAACCATTCGGACTGATGGTGACCTGAGACATTCATCTCCTGACCTGGAAGATGGCCTTCCTTGTTGCGATAACATCAGCCAGATATGCTAGAGAACTCTGTGCTCTCCATATCAATGTGCCTTATCTATGTTTCCATGAGGATAATGTTGTTCTCAGACCAGACATTTCTCAAACCAGACAAACTTGGTCTTTGTTTTCCCTCGGAATCAGGACATCATACTATTGCATTCATGCTGAACCCAGCCTCTAAATTCAAACAGGTGCTTCATTGCTTGGGTGATAGAAGAGCACCGGCCTTCTACATTAACAAGACAGCTGATATTTGACAATCTCAAAGACTTTTTGTTTGTTACTCTGGACACAAGAAGGACCTACCAGTATCCGCCCAGTTCCTCTCCAAATGGGTTTCGTCCGTCATTCACCTGGCATGTGAACTAGCCAAGAAAAATCTTCCTGTCACTGTATACAGACATTCCACAAGAGCTGTGGCTCCCTCTTTGGCCTTTCAAAAAGGTGTTCCCTTGGAAGACATTTGCAGGGCAGCTTCCTAGTCTCAGCCTCTGACCATTATGACACATTTCAGTCTGGACTTGAGGTTGAGGGCTGATGCTGCCTTTGGGAGAGCAGTGTTGTACTCTTGTGTCACACGTCTCACCTGCTGCCTGGGTTAGTAGCTTGCTCATCTCCCGTTTGTGTGAGTCAGAGACCATGGAAAAAAACAGGTTGCTCACCTGTAACTGTGTGTTCATATGTGAACTCCTACAACACCTGCCCTTCCTCCCCACTTCTGTCATACTTAACATGCTAAGCTCCTGGGCTGCTGCTTCAGCAGCCATGGAACTGAGGGTTTGAGTGGGAACATGGCTGGTCATATGTACCAGTGGAAGAGGGACTACTGCCAACACACTTGCATAACAGCTCTAGAAGGTTCTGAACAATGCACTGTGCAGACGCAGTAAACCCATTTGTGTGAGTCAATGGCGAAAAATAGTTACTGCAGCAGCAAGGCATTCTGAACAATCAGTCAGATTGAATAATTTCTAATTATTTCTGGAGTTGTGCATCATAAAATTTGCTTGTAAGATACTGAATTTTCTTCTTTAGTAATGCTGTTTGCTTAACATAACAGAGTTGTAGGGTTACATGGCTTCTGTCAGTATTGGTAAAGATCATAAATCTGCTGCCTGAAATAAAATTGCCTTGCTTAGATTTTGACCACCTTTTCAGAGTAAGAAAACTTTACCTCTGCCAGTGAATCTGAATAGGGGTAGGTGTCTGTGCCATTAATTGCTGGATAATTGCTGAGAAATGTGTCCATGTTCCCAGCATATTGTTCTCCTTTCAGTCTGTGGGATAATTCTTGATTTCTGTGATGTGAAGACAGATCACTTGTTTACCACTCTGTTCACTAAGCTGAGAACAGTGGTCAGCTAAGTGACAGATGGGGGAGCTACTAAAATATTGAACAAAGAATATAGTCCATTTTGCACTTCTAAAAGTTAGAAACAAGCTACTTTTTACTTTATGAGACTTGTTCTTTTTGAAGTCTCTGACAGGTTTGATCAGAGGGCCCTTTTCTGCTCCAGCATTTGAGAAATCTCAAGAGCAAATCTGTCATCTCAGTCTCTTTTCGTTCAGTACAATGGTATTTTTATACCTTACCATGCAAATTGGATTTTATATAACTTTATAGAAGGGCTTCCTAAGTCTGATAAGTACTTCTAATAGAATCCCAAACAATATACTTCAGAGTACAATACAATACCTTTTATGTATTAGGTAGAATTAAGTCTTTTTTGTTAAACTATCTTCTTTCGAATTGCAAGTCATCTGTACTTGTAGTAACAGAGGAGGGATTTAGTTTGATAAATGTGTACTTATATGACTGTGTTTAGCTGCCAGTTCATTATTTAACATTATGTTGAATCATTATTGACAATATTGTAAGCTTCCTCTAATAAACTACCAGTCTTTCAAATATTTCTTCCTTATATCCTAAGGCTGGGTGTATGTATATGTGCAGATGTTGGTTGGTTTAGAGGCCAGTTTGGATGGACTGAGGCTGGGTCTTCTTTCACCTACTTAAAGCTGAAACTGTGATCACCCTTAAGAATTAAAAGGAAGAATACTGAAATCAAGCATGTGTTGCCTTGATTACACACGAGGGATTGTTTATCCTATATACAGTCTGAGGAGGTGTTTTCTGTGGCTTTATAAATTCTTTCTCTTGGAGGTGGGAAGGGAAAAAGGAAAGAGTTGTGAGTTTCTTTGGAATTGTAAATGAAACTGAAAAGGGAACAGCTGACGGGTGTTCTGCTCCTTCCAGCCCTCAGGTATTCTTGATTTTTATCTAAGATGACATAGAGAATTTAAGGTCCTGTGAATAAACTTCAACAATCTGGCATCAAATCCAGGAAAGGTGCTTGACTGAACAGGAGCATGTAAGGTGACACAGTAGGTGCCAGAGAAGTCCTTTATGTGAGTCTCTCACATATGGAATGTCTTTTGGCCCAGGGAATTCTTTCCAGTAAATCTCATGTGGGACTATCTCATGAATATCTTAGCAAATGCTAGCAGCAACTTACTTTGCTGCTGTGACTTAAATCAGCCACCTTCACAAATGAGGCAAGAGTGCTAACCAGTGTTTCAGAGCAGTGTGATGTAATGAGTGCCTTCAGTTAGCCACCTACACAAGTGAAGCAAAACTGCTAACCAATATTTAGGAGCAATGTGGTGGTGTGAGTGGAAGAACCCAATTCAGATTTCCATTAAGCTCACTAGGTTATTGAGCCAGTCACTGTCTTTCACCCTTGCCTACTTCATAGGAACGTTGTGAATATTAAAAAGGAGTGGGGATTGGCTCTTGGAGAGCAGTTTAGAGGCAGGATAGGAATTTTAATAACAGCATAATCAGAATTGTGAAAATAAACCACTGAGGTAAATTTGAAGTGTCCAATACCTTGCTCCAAAAGCTAAAACAGGTGTAAGTCTGTCTGGCTGTATGTATATATTTAAAGTATATCCCATGAAGGGAGTGAATGCTTCACATTTGGACTCCTGTGCCACCCAGTTGTTCTTTAGCCACCTCTCATGGCTCACAGTATTTTCTCAGCTGAAATCTCACAGACAGGCACAGACACAAGATAGTCTATAGATCTGTTCAGAGGTTTTAAGAGGACACGCACGTGTTTGCCTAAGCACATGTTCAAAGTTGCCCCACTAAATTTTCCTCAGGGTGCCCAGTTGTACTTAGGGAATGGAGTCTGTAAAATGAGATTGCAGGATAAAGCTCTGTAGTGGGTCCTGCTTTGCACTTCCCTTCTCAAATGATTTTCCATATAGCTCTTGTTTGGCTGCCTGATTTTGCAGTGATGATAGAATTATAGACAACCTTTTCATCTTGCTTTTACCATCTACATTTGACTCCTTTTCCCCCCTCACTTGTTTTATCTTCCAGCTCTGTTTTCATAGCACAGCTGTGAGGATAAACCTGTCTCTGAATTGTTGACATGATGATGTTATATCTTGTGAATATCTTTCGGCTTTCTTAAAGCCGTCCCACTCAGTCCATTTACAAGAGATGTCCAGTGATATAAAAATCTACTTTTTTACCCCCTTGAAATGTGTTTTCCTTTTAGGGTGCTTTCAGACATAAAAATCTCTGTTATCAGTTCACTTCAAAATTTATACCATTGTTTGTGTTTCCTTAAGAAAGAAAAAAATAAGACAAGCATTTAGACAAATTCACAGAAACAATATCCATCAAATCCACAAACCTCTGAATGCTAGGTGCAAGGGAGAAATAGCACAAGCATTTTAACTTCTTGTTCTGCCTGCAAACTTTGTGGCCAGATGGAATACCGACTGAGATGGCCTTTGGTAAAATCTGCCAGGCTTTTATGTTCTTAGGCCATGGGAAAATTGTAGATAGTAAACCACTCAAAGGAGTCAGAAGGCGGCTGAGGATGAGGAGACAAGCAGGGCATGAGACAGGAACTGGGAGAGAAACTTATTTGAAGTATGAATGCTGAGAAAGAGGAGGAAGAGAGTTTGCGGTACAGAAGATGGAAGCAATTAATCATTTCTACTCTTAATGACTTTACAAGGAGCCACAGTGCCCTTATAACAGAATGGCTAGGAGCTGAGGGTTAGGGTTAGAGAAGAATATTTCTACCAGCATTCTTAATCCACGTGAAGCATCTTGCTGTAATAGTCAAATATTTTTGTTTTATTAGTAACTCTAATAGGGATGGGCAAAGTGTGGCCCTCCAAAATTTGTTGAATGCAACTTTCAGTACTCTTCACCATTGGCTGCACTGGCTAAAAGTGAAAGGAGTTGTAGGCAGGTAACACTGGGGCAAACTTACCTCTGCTCTATTGTTTTATTATTGCTATTGTTCTTATTATCTTTATACTTTGTCTTTTCCCCAAAACTTAAGGTGGCTTACAAATGAAAATGTTTACAAATCAGTTAAAACATACAAAAGGTCAACATAAAAATAGAACTGAACTATTAATAATATTAAAACAAATTAAAAACATACACTTTAAAAGGATAAGAAGCAAGTTAAAAACAGCACAGTCTAAAACAATCCAGCACCCTCTTAAAAGCTCTTTCCTTTTAAAAAAAACTTCAGTTCTGAAAGCCTATCAGAATAAAAAGTCCTTGGCTGATAACAGAAGGAAGGTGAAGAGGGGTCCATTGAAGCCTGTCTGAGGAAAGAATTCAAGAGCCTAAGAGCCAGCTATACCTATGCAGGTAGTGAGACTGAAAGAAAGGCATCTCCTCACAATCTTTGGGCCCGGGAAGGTCTGGGCAGGATGTAGCAGCCTGTCAGATAGCCTGCACCTAAGCTATATAGGGTTTTATAGTTCATAACCAGCACTTTGAATTATGCCCCAAAACAAACTGGCAGCCAGTGGACCTGTTGCAACAAGGGAGCTACATGAGAAAAAGGATTTAGAGGAGTTGTATGCACAAGTGCACAACT
Source organism: Ctenosaura bakeri (assembly GCA_948474755.1). Taxonomy (NCBI): domain Eukaryota; kingdom Metazoa; phylum Chordata; class Lepidosauria; order Squamata; family Iguanidae; genus Ctenosaura; species Ctenosaura bakeri. The sequence goes on from CAOLHI010000785.1 coordinate 273,676, forward strand.
CTCAGTCTTACAGGTTCTGCCTTTAAAAGAAGAGTGGTTAGTCTCATGCATTTTTGGCCAACATGCACTTCCAAATGTTTTGCAGGAGAGAGACAGTGGGATAAGAGTTTGTGGAGCTCCACTTGGGAGCAGTCTTTGACAAATGTTGGATCAGAAGATGGTTGACAGTGGTGATTAGAAAAAGGCATAAACCTCTCCATACTCCCCTCTCAGTGTCATTTTGGAGTAGAGAAGTGGGAACCAGCTGTTTGGAAACACAGTTTGGGCCAATCTGAGGCTGAGGCGTGGAAAAGAGTTCCTGGAATAGTGTGGAGCTCTTACTTCAGATCCGTTTTCTTTTTTTGTTGTTTAAAATAGACAATCCCCTTCTGACGGTTTAGGTTATTGGAGCTTTGAAGTTCGTAGCAAGTACACTGTGTCTCGTGACATGATATACCAGAAATCCATACCTTGCGAAGAGGTTACATGCAGAGAGGTGGCTGTTTTCTGTCTATCAGTCCAGCTCAGAAGGTCTACTTTGGATGTGATAAGACTTTATGCATTTCTGCAGATGTTGGTGAATAGAAGAGAGCTGTCTGTTACAGAGCTGTAGAAGGAGGGCCAACATTTCTCCTGCTCTAATGCTTAAATTGTCTTTCAAGTGGGAGGCACAGGTGACTTTTGGAGTAGTTATTATCATGGAAAGTGATCCCTCTTATAATTCAGTAGGAACTTCATTGTGAAGTGTTTGCTTTTCGGAGGGCAAGGCATTTCTTGCCTATTTCATTTGCTCCCACCACCAGAAGATGACACATTTGTAGGAGTGCCTGCTCAGCATCCAATCAACATAACTTGCGGGCCTGAAAATGTTACAGGTGGAGACGTCACCTTCTAAGCATAGCATGCCAGAAGGAGAGAATATCAGAAATTGCCTGTGCAGTTTAGATGGTGACCTGATATTCCTCCCAGTGTGCCACTGACTTGGGAAAGGGTAAAGTTCAGATAGACTTGGATGCCTGTTTCCAACCTGGTTATGGCAGAAGGAGGGAAAGAGACCATACAGTTCAAACATTCATTGGACGTGATCTGTGGATCCCTAGTGACTAATAAAATTAAACTTATAAGTACAAGTTGTAGAATTAAATCACACATTACAGGGCAAGAAGGAATGTTCTAAAGCAGTCATTCCCAACCTGCTGGCACCCACTCCCCAGAACGATACGGAACGATAAATTCCATCATCCTTAGCTGGTAAAGTTAACTGGTGTTCTGGCTGAAGATCCAGAGAGTTCTGGTTTCACACATATTGGGACAGGGGGAGAGAACCAGCCAAGGAAAGGCTGTCCTGAGATCCCTTGCCAGTTTTAACCTGTGGCCCTTCCACACAACACAGATATGGCACTATGATTGACTCCTATGGCTGAATCTTGTGGAATCTTGGGGTTTGTAGTTTGATGATGCACTAGAGCTCTTTGGCTGATAATTCTAAGAATTTCTTGATATTACAAATCCCAGGAATCCATAGGATAGAGGCATGGCAGTTAAAGCAGAATCATAGTGCAATATCTGTGTCGTGTGAAAGAGCCCCAGAGGAGAGTTCATCCAACTTCATCACACGCATACCCAACCACCACCAATGTCTGGGCGCCCACATTTCACACTGGCTGAAGTAAATATGACACAAGACCTACCATCCAACCTTTTTAAACATTGGAGGATTTTACTATACCTGATAACAGCAGCCAGACTAGTTTTCGCAAGAAAATGGAAAATCTGTTAGATTCCCTCATGTGAAGATTGGTGTTATGAAGTTCTTGAAATGAAGACAATGGATATTCTTTCACATATAGTTAAGGGAAGAGATGAGGGAAAAATCAAAAAGGAATGGATGCTAGTTTCACAAAACTTAGGTATATTGCTATCCAGTCACAATTAACTCTTGGTATAACACTTTTAGAACGATTATGATACTTCATCAATATGTACAATACCATGCTACTGTTTGAAATATCTTAATGTCATGCGTAGATTTCTTTGTATATAGAGGCACAGATTAGTCAGTATTACTATTCGCATTATTAGCTGTAAATGTTATATTTCTTAGTTGAAAGTATGAACTATAAATGCCCCAGTGAGCTCTAGTAATGGATAGAACTTTGACATGCTGGGAGGATTTCGCTTGTTGATAGCTGAATAGAGAACTAGGTAGAGACTGTGCTAAAGACCATGGAGTTACTAAAGTTAGAGCTGCCTCCTATGAGATAGAAGCTCTGGGTTTTAAATGTTATTATGATAATGGACTAGATAACCCATAAAAGTGAAATGGAAGATTGATAATCGACAATTTGTTCTTTTTGCCCTCTTTTCTTTTGTCTTTTTTCCTTTAAAAACTGTAGAGTTTAGAAAAAATATACTATTTTCATATCTATGCATAGTTTTATTGTTTGAAATGTTAAAGCTTATAATGTATTAAGACAATAATTGTACAAGAGGATTTAACATTATCTAGATTAAACTTCTAAGATGCAACATCGAGGAGGGGAATCATAGTGGCATTTGGTTCCCTCATGTTTATCGTATGCCATCTTACTGATGTTACATATGCAGTGCTGTTTATTTTGTAATAGAATGCATATGAATATGGATAGATATATGCTGCGAGGAAAATATTTTATGAGTGGATAAATTATATATATATATAAAATAAATAAAATCTGGAAGTTTCTAAACACCTTCCTTTCTCACACCATATTTCTGTTTGACAGATTTGCCTATGTATATCTCAAACTACAGGATCTATAAAATTGTTGGAAGAGCTGTTGTTGAACCAAATCCTTAGGGACATTTCTCTGCCATCTTAATGCTGAACAGATAGAATGTTAGATTCTCAAAAGATTTGTAAAGTCCTCTTGACATTCAGAGCTTTCTCTTCACTCTAATGGTCTTGTTTATTACTCCCTGCTTCCCCTTCAGTCAGCAGTGATTCATAATAGACCCACTGTATCAAAGAGTGTTTGATTATACAAGAGAGAAGGCATAGTTTATTCGGATCTTGCTAGCAGACTTCCCATAGGCATCTGGTTGGCTGCCATGTGAACAAAATGCTGGACTAGATAAGCTTTTGATGTGGTCCAGCCAAGGCTCTTCTTACATTTCTAACATTAAATACCGTATTTTGATTTTTCTAGCCAGTTGGAGTCAATCTAATCAGTGTATACTCAAGTCCTAACGATCAGAGCCTATGGGCTTTAGACAACAAATGGAACGTTCATGTCCGCACTGGGATTACTGAAGAGATGCCCGTAGGCACAGACTGGGAACAGGTTCCAGGTAAGTATTTTTGATGTGCATGTTCAGATGCTATTGGAGTACCAGCAGTGTGCAGTCTCGGTCTGATTTTAGCCGATCAAGGGCTTTATCACACAAGGCAGGTAAATCGCAATTTCAGCAGAATAATAACATCTTTGGCTGGGACTTAACAACATCTTCTTGTTCCTCTTCTGTTGTTCTCCTGGTGGAAAACAATTTGGAAAGTGTTTCTTTTACAAAGGAGGCCATTACGGATTACCAAATGCTGCGAGAACAACAGAAGAAGAACGGCATACTGTGATATGTTCCAGCCAAAGATTCTATTATCCCAAGAAGGACAAACCTATGACTTTTCTAAATATTACTGGATTTCAACTCTCACCAGCCCTTGCCAGCATAGCTAATAGTTGGATGTTCCAGTCTAGTCATTGTGGCCATTCAGGAAACAGTCAGGCACTGAATACCAGCTGCAACTAAAGGTTAAACAGTTGCCACTTGGCTGTTTATTGGAACTCTTCTTCTCCATGACCTTAAAGATCCTTTGCCTGTAACTTAAATGTTGTGTTTTCTCTGTCTTGAGCTACTTTGTGTGAGGACATTCTTCACATTAAGTCCTTCTCATGTCTCTCGTTTTAGGGCTTCAGGTCTGTGAATTGGCAATAAGTACATGGACCGTTTGGGCACGCTGCCCAAATGGGGATATTGCACGGCGGTACGGCATTACAGATAAGAATCCCGCTGGAGACTATTGGAAGAAGATTCCAGGAAGTGTTTCATGTTTGACAAGTAAGTGTTTTCTTTGAAATGCTCAGTAGCCTTACAAGGGTTTGTAGCAAGAATTCTGTTAACTCAGGTTTTGAAAGGTGAAGTATCCTGGCTATTTCAACCCACCTGGCTTTTTTATGTTCATAAGATCTCAGATCTAAGCAGGAAAATGATACAGTGGATCCTCTGTATCTGTGGGGGTTCAGTTCTAGGACCTCATCCCTGTGAATGCTGAAAAACTCAAATGCTTGCTTCCCATTATATTAAATGGTGGCAACATGCGCACAGATGCTACAGCTCGTCCATGTTCTCATCATTGCCATTTTAGGTATTGGACACAACACTCAAAGTCACAGGTGCAGAGGTCGCAGGTAGGGAGGGTCCACTTTGCAATCTTCTCTTCTAGAGGTTTGGCTTCTCCAGATGAGGCAAAGGCATTTGGAGGTTATAGCATTTGTTGCTTTAGTTCTCAGGGTTCTTTAAAATAAAGTAACATTTCTGGCAATTCTCAGACCCAGCTGCAAAATTTTATTCTTAATGCTTGAGTGGTTTTCTTTTTTAATTTTGAGACATACTGAAACAGAAGGGTATCCAGACTGGGTATCCTTCTGTTCTTCACGTTTCTGTCTTTTAAATTGTGGTTTGTTTGTTTTTTACAGTGCTATAGTTCATCAGTGAAATGGCACTTCTCACTGTAGCAGTACAATTTGTGAGTGTATGTGTATTGCATTCAGAGAGCAGAAAATTTGTCCTTCAGAACCATAGCAAAACATGCTCCAGCTTTTTTTTTTAAAAAAAACTTTTGGAAGAGGCCTATTGCAGGTGCAGACATTGCTACTAACCCACCAAAATGAGTAGACATGGAAGCAACAATAACTAGCAAATCCAGACAAAACCCAAGGTCACCCAGGGGACTGAGCAGGGATTCAAACCATAGTCTTCAAAGTCATAGCCCAAGGCTCAAACCACTATGCCATGCTGGCTTTCTAGAAATCATACAGATATTATATACAAATACTACTGCATGCACAAAGTGATACCAACTGAATCTCGCCTTATGTCATCTGAGCAATTATTTTTGTTTTCCTGTTTCAATGGTTTCTTTAGTTTTAAGTGATGCTGTAAACAAAAGCAAGAATGTGTTGAATCCAGTCTTAATCATTCCTACAGTGGACCCGTGGAAATTATTCAGCCAATGTGTCTACTTTAAGCCGCATTCATTTTAGTAGATCTGCTGTTAGTGTAGTTAAGACTGGATCTAACCCAGTATTGCGGCCACAGGAGAATAGGAGGTGTGCTTCACTCTTTGGATTGGAGCGAGGACCCTGTGGCTGTGAAAATATTAAGGAACTAGTATTTCCATCATCTCTTACCATTTACCAGGCTAACTAGGACTAATAAGAATTGGACTCCCAACAACGTCCAGAGGACTACAGATTTCCCAACCCTGTCTTACACTGTTCCTTGGTTTAGAGCTCTGCTGTCCTGCTAACTGAATCTGGTAATCTTCTATTCCACAGCTACACCTCAAGATGAACTGTGGGCAATTGGTACTTCAGGAAACCTTCTTCAACGTCTCACAAAGACCTTCCACCATTCTCACCCCTTACAGAAACATGGCAGTGCTTCTATGCCATTTCACTCTGATGATTTTGAAGAGGAGTGGGAAGTAATATGAGGTCCTCAAGGTTATAAAACAATAAACTAGCAAGAAAACATGCTTGGGAATCCTGTTACATGCCAAGCGTCAGACTTTTAAAGACACAGACATTTGGCAGTATTAGCACTTTGGTATATTTGAAAAAAGAACTGACTTGTCCAATAAGCCCCTAAATTGTGTAGTAAGTTGTCTTGTTTCAGTTATCTGTCAGGTGAGATGGGCAACATGGCTTACAGAAATTGTGAACTTGTCTTTACTGTAGCAGTTCCATGTGGAAATATAGCTTTTCAATTTAACCATATTAGCAGCAAAATTAATTTGCTCTAGCATGCAAATGAGTATCTGTGACTACAGTGGAAAGACTGTTACATTAACTAGCAGCAAAAATGTTGGACTTTTTTTTCAGTTTCTTCTAATACTTGAAAACACTTGAGCAGAAGATGGATATAATGTGGTTGCAGATTCTATTTCAACTTGCCCTTGACAGAAGGGAACAACTTACAATGTCTCTTGGTAGAAAATCCAATTAATGATGTGTAGTTTAACTGAAAATCTTTTGGGGATCATTTTTGCTTGTAAGTTCCAGGGCTCCACAAAACTTTTGTTTTAGGTGAACTGGGTTTTAAAAAAAACAAACAACTAATATTACACATCACAGAGGAGTTTGGATTCAGTCTTCTCTAACTGTTAGTTCTCTTTATACATCTACCAGCACATGAATGGCTTTTGTTCCACAGTACCTAAAACAAGACTAAAAACATTGAGAGCTAGACTTTCAAAATAAAAGTGGCATTCTAGGTGGCATTTAGCAACACCACTGAGATGGATTAAACTGTGCCTACAACCAGAGTGGACTCCAACTTTCCTATTTGCACCATAATTTAAAATGAAAACTAAGATGTTATGATAATAAAGAAATTTATCCCATAAGAGATTTTGTGAGAGTTGTCAGGATTTGCCTTCCCAATGGTCTGTTCTTTAGCTACATTAGCTACATTTTTGCAGTGTCTTCTATATGAGATGTTTACAGGGGTGTGTGTGCATAACTTTATAATTTACTAATCACTGCAGCATATATTTCATGAAGGCCATTTTTCTTAAAAAGAAATAGCTGTAAAAGAAAATGTAATTCCAGTGACTTAGACTTGTATAATTTAAAAAAAATTATTTGAGGTCTCCTTGGAATGTTTTAAACAGCTGCTAATGAATCTGCAGATGAGCCAACTTCTAATGGTAATGGAGAGAAATATGTGAACTTGAGATTCAGGTAAAGCAACATGGCTTTTCCTTCAGCTGCCCTGTGCTAGATTTATGGAGTGAGCCTGTGTAGTCCAGGAAGTATGTTTTTTCTCCATGTGAGAGTTCACTTTGGTCATCATCCATACCTGTTTTGCAAAAGTGCTTACGTAATTAGTGCTTAGTTGTTGGTTTGCTCTTTTGGTTTAGGGTGACTAGGAGGTCATATTTGTTTCCCTCTGAGAGCTGATCTGTTTTGCTCGATCTCTTCCTCATCTATATATGGAGCCAGCCTCAAGAGTTTCTTTTTTTAGTCTGTCACTGGATCGTAACCAACTACTCAGCTACTGAAGTTTACCTAGTTCACTCAGCGGACTGGTTTGAGGAACTCCTTGGCAAACAGAATTCAGAGTTGTAAAAAGAATCCAACACACATCTACGTTGAAGTCGAGAACTTCTGAGCAGTGGGGAGCAAGTGATGTTGCACTCTTCCTGGCCATATGTTCATGTTACTATATTTGGGAGGGGAGCTAAAGACACAGTTTTATATATACAATACTTTTTAAAGAGTTTGTGGTAATGGCTTAGCTTGCTAGCCATTTGTATTCCAAATAATAGTGCACCTTGCTTTGTTCATGAATATTAATTGGTGTTGATAACCCTTGTAAGCCAATGAGAGGTTTTTTTGTATTGTCTTACCTAACAGCCTGAAATGTTTACCATCATTAGTTTCATTTCTGTACATTTGTGTTTCTTTTCCCTAGTGCTTTCTGATAAGTGCAATAAACTAGCCTTTTTCTTAACAAATAGTATCATGTGTGTTTGTAATATAGCTATAGTGGATGGATATTGTGGGGCAACATCATAAGGGATTTGATTTCAAGCTAAAGAGAATACTTTAGGCTTCAGTAAACCAAGTGCTCAAACAAAGGCTTCTAACCTACATTATAATATTGCAATACAAAAAAAAAAAAGCTTGTACTAGAATCTGCAGATTCCTAAATTTTGTTTTTAATTAAGTATGTTGTAGCATCACTGCAGAAACAGCAGTGGGGGGGGGAGTCAATCAAGGAAGTGAATAAAGAAAACCACACTCATCCCTCATTATTTTCAAATCTGTTGTATTCTGTTGATTTCTGGCTGTGATTCCCAGCATGCAAGAAGAAGAATAGACTGCCCAAGTTTTGTATTGGGACCTTATACTAGATCACCTTTCACAGTTTACTAAATATTTTAGATCCAGAAGAGGATGCCCGGCTACCCAAACATGAGGGTCAGGAATTCCTGAAAGACTGAGGTTTCATCTTTTATCTTGCGTTCTCCAACTTCTCAGATCACTTTCTCAAACTCATTGTTACAAAGAATATACACTATATACACTAGGCTCTAGGAGAGCAATATGGGCTTAAAAGCCACTGCTTTTTGAAGATTCCTAAGTAAAGCTTAATAGTCACCTCAGAGGCCCCTCCCTAAACTGCAAACCCTAGGATTCCATAGGATGTTGAAAGTGGAATAATAGCACTATAACACTCTACTGTGGAAATGGCCTGTATTTTGGAGGAAGAAGAGGGTGAATAAAGTGAGGATTAGAGTTAAATGCGTCAGGTTTAGGGATTAATGAATGTTGTTGAAGAAGCTGAATTAGTTTAGAAGTGCATGGAACAGGTGTTCTAAATGTATTAATCTGCTTTTGTTATCTTCCACTTTTGTTATCAAAGCATTGTTTCTGTATTTCTATGCAAAGTGTCCAGTCCTTAGGATATCTCTGTTTCCCCCTAAGAAGAATATAAATATTTGTCTATGACTGCATATAATAGTCTAAAAAGATTACCAACAGCCCTACTCATTTCCTCATTGTAAATATCCTGAGAGTCCAACACTTAAGAATGCTTAAGTGGAATATTGATGTTAACTGTACCTGTCTTGCTTTCATCACCATCATCATGACTTGGATGCCTAGATGGCCAGAAAATGATAGCACATCCCCAGAGAGAATCCAGATTAGATCACAAAAAGATTAGATCACAAATGTCAAAGGACCCTCAATTCCTCAGTCTAAAGAGAGAGGTGTGCAAAACCACACCTCTTTTCACACACAAACTTGGAGAGGCTGCAGCAGGTGACTCTTCCTCTTCTCTCTCCTCTGCTGAGTTGATTGAGTGCAATCTGCTTTTGCACTTTAGGGGAAAGTGGGAGGAGATGAGACAAAAGCATCTGAGACAAAAGCATCTGAAAAAGTGGGCCAATAGAGGATTGATCAGGACTGTTCCTGCCAAATCGGGACAGTTGCACCCTATGGTCACACGCTCATGCTTTAAAAGTACGATTCTCCAAATGCAGTTTAAAATATGCAGTTTAGAATTTAGGCTTGATATGGTACTATAGCACTTGACACTGTGTATCCAAGGTATAAATAGAAAGATCCATGAATACTATACTAGCTGATTGGTATAGTGGGAACAAAAGATTACTTTAGTTATTCCTTTTACTCATGTCATGCAAGCTTCCGCTTGTGTTGATTTGTAGAATACAAATTGCACTCAGAATCGGGACTTGCACTTTTTTGTGTGTTATGGCACCCTGTCTTATCAGCGTTGGCTAGCCAAAGTAATCTCAGAAGTCTTTCTCAGAATTTCTTTCTCAGAAATTACTGATTTGTGACTTCTGAGATTACTTTGGCTAGCTATATAATATACTGGTAGACTCCTGCCCAGGAAAAGAACTAATTCACACTAAGTGTAGCTAATGCCAGAACAAAATAAGAGCTGCTTTTTCATATCAGCTTCTCCAGTCTTTGGAAAAATTGCTTTTTGCCAAAGGTTGGATTAAATTGCAGGTCATTGTTTCCAGTGCAATGGTTTGCTGATGGAAGTTTTAAAATGAACCTTTTTTCCCAATAAAATTGGATTCTCTAAGGCAGAGAGAGCCCTTACATATAAAGGAAAATGTATTAGAAATTTATGAACCATTTATCAGAGAATAATTGATGTGTCATTTGTTCCGTACCAAGCCCATGACCATTCCCAGAACAGAAGATGCAAATTGGACATGCAGCAGCTGGGGCTTATTTGTGGTTTGTCTCCTTCCTTTCTGCATTTGGAGACAGAAAAGAACTGCAGAATGCTTGGCATCAAGATTAAAGTGCACACGGCTAAGCAACAGATCAAACAATTGCCGGGCCCTAGAAAACTGTGTTGGGACAAACACCCAGGGGAAAGCCTCAATGCATGGAACTGTGGAGTGGGGAGAGAATATGCTGCTCTGAAACAATCCCAGATATCAAAAGGAGAAAGACAATACAAATGTAATTGTACAGACATACCTCATTTAACAAAAGTGATGTTTTACAAAGTCTTTTTATATCCTCATCTCTTCTAGTTGGAAGTGTTTTTTTTATTTGGTTTTTTGTTAATTGTGTTTTTGCAGCACTAGCAATGGGAGGATGATGAAGAAGTGCTAGAGAAACACAGTCTGCAACATCATATCTTCAGGAAACAATACAATAAACTTGAGCTGACAAAGAATGGGATTCTGCCTTAGCTGATCCTACTGTATCCATGTGTGTCTGCCCACAACAGGCAAGGTAAACACCATGTGCCTCCAGAATCCTTTACTGAGCATACATGGACAGCAAAACAGAGAGAAAAGGGAAGAGCAGATAAGCCTGCCTCACTAGCAGCCCCCAGGATGTTAAAAAAATTACTTGAAAGCACACAATAATAACAATGTAAGTATTCGAATAATAGCGTTGGACGAGACCACAGGGGTCATTGAGTCCAACCCTCTGCCATGCAGAAATACATCATCAAAACATTCCCAGGAGATGGCCATCCAGCCTCTGTTTAAAAACCTCCAAAGAAGGAGACTCCACCACACTCCACTACCAAACTGCTCTTACTATCAGGAAGTTCTTCCTAATGTTTAGGTGGAATCGCTTTTCCTGAAATTTGAAGCCATTGCTCTGTGTCCTAGTCTCTGGAGCAGCAGAAAATAGGCTTGCTCCATCTTCCACATTACATCCCTTCAAATATTTAAACATAGCTATCATGTCATCTCTTAACCTTCTCTTCTCCAGGCTAAACATACCCAGCTATTTAAGCCTCTCCTCACAAGGCATGGTTTCCAGGCCTTCTACCATTTTGGTCGCTCTCCTTTGGAGATGTTCTTACTTGTCAATATCATTGTTGAACTGTGGTGCCCAGAACTGGACACAATATTCCAGGTGGGGTCTGACCAAAACAGCAAAGAGTAGTACTTTCACTTCCCTTGACCTAAACGCTATCCTCCTATTGATGCAGCCCAGAATCTAATTGGCTTCCTTAGCTGCCGCATCACACTGCTGACTCATGTTCAGCTTGTGGTCTACTAAGACTCCTATTCATGGTTGTGAAAGTTGGACAGTGAAGAAAGCTGATGGAGCCAGAATCGACTAATTTGAAATGTGATGCTGGAAGAAAGTTCTGTGGATACCCTGGATGGCCAAAAAGACAAATAAATGGTTCCTAAGCCAAACCAAGCCTGAACTTACCCTAGAAGCCAAAATGTCTAACCTGAGTGTCATACTTTGGACATACAGTAGAGTCCCGGTTATCCGACCTGCGGTTATCCGACGCTTACAGCTGCCTGGGAGCGTGGCTGCAGGCATTTCCACACTCCCAGACATGCCCCGACACGCCCCCAGGCCTGCCCCGGCATGCCCCCAGCACGCTCCCAAAATGGTGGCCGCCACGGGGCTCCGTGTCATCCGACATTTCAGTTATCCGACCCTGCGCCCGCCGGTTTAGGTCGGATAACCAGGACTCTACTGTATAAGAAGACATGACTCACTATAAAAGACAACAGTGCTTGGCAAGGTAGAAGGTGGTAGGAGAAGAGGAAGACTGCATTATAGATTGGTAGACACAGTCAAGGAAGCCATGGACCTGAAACTGCAAGGCCTGAGCAGGCCTGTTAATGATATGGTGACTTGGAGGTCTCTCCAAAATAGAAAATAATGTCATGCTAGGCGTTGCAGTCCAATGACAGCTGGAGGGCTGCATGATTCCCAGTTCTGTTTTAGAGCTTGGGGTTTGCTGAATGCTGAAAGCCAGTCTAGGGCCATTTCTGCACTAGACTGTTATAGTGCTGTTATTCCTCTTTCAACATGTTATGGAATCCTGGGGTTTGCAGTTTAGGGAGGGGCCTGCAAACCCCAGGATTCCATAGGATGTTGAAAGTGGAATAATAGCTCTATAACAATCTAGTGTGGAAATGGCCTTGCTGTCTGAAGTCCACACAGCAGGGCTCTACAGTAGATGCTTGAGAAATGTTGCCTGGAAGGGAAAATGACTTCAGAAAAAGGGAACAAACAGCACTTCAGACAAGAAATATCTTCAGCATTTCTCCCTTAACGTGTTAATCTTTTGAATTCTGTAGCTCCTATATGTTTTGTTCCTATTTCCAGAAAAGTTGCTAAGTTAGTCTGCAGCAGGAAAACCAACAAAACCATTACAGCATAAACATTACAGTTGACTGTAGTCCAGAAAAGCACATGCTGTAACCAATATAAAATTTTAAGGTGCCCTGTGAGTCTTTGTTGTTTCATTTTTTTTTTTCCTGACCACACTTGTGGCCTGTTATACAACTCTGGTTCTCAGTTTGCATGCCTGATTGATTTTAATCAAAGAAAACAAAGTGTTTGGATGCAAGAGACAAATCATAGAAAAGAAAGGAAAGGAAAATGCAGGAGACTGATCACTCCCCATTCATTGCAAGGGCAGTGATGGCCTTTGCCTATATTTTTTAAAAATTTATTTTAAAGTTAACGTGGTGCTGGTCATGCAGAAGTCTGTTGCCACCATAACTAAGATAAAGAATTTGGCCTGGATCCTGTTGGTCATTCCCAAATAAAACACACCCTTCAATATTTCACAGACGAGAACAAGGACAAGTATGACCAAGCAACACCAGAGTGTAGTCAAGATGGCAGATATTACTAAAAAGGAAGAATGCAGAATCTAGGAAAAGCTGTAAGAGCTTGCTTTTTTCTGACCCTACCGGGAAAGGCAAGATTCTTTCCCCTCCTCTCCTGGCCTCTCTGCTGAGTTAGCTGGATGCAAACTACTTTTCTACTTTCTACCCAGTCTGCAACAGTTGAAGTAAGTTGAGAAAGAAGGGAAGATAAGAGGATGAAAGAGAAAGGCATAGAGATAGACATGCTAACATAGGCCATTTCCTCACTAGACTGTTATAGCGCTATTATTCCACTGGCAACATCCTATGGAATCCTGGGATTTGCAGTTTCGGGAGGGGACACTTGGCCCCTCCCAAAACTGCAAACCCCAGGATTCCATAGGATGTTGCCAGTGGAATAATAGCGCTATAACAGTCTAGTGCAGAAATGACCATTGACCCGCTGAATCAATACTTAGGTAAATCTCATTGATTCAATAGGTCTGCTCTAGCCAAAACTAGCAATAGGGTTCAGGCCTTTATTTTCCACTTATGGAATATATTGTACACAGCAGAAGTTTCCCGGTAGTCACTTGAGCCACTTAACCCGAAATATAATCCCGACCCAGAGTGTGGTGTGAGACGGTTGCAATGTGATGATGCAGATATTACTCTTTGCTCTAAAAGAATCACATTCACTCAAGGCATTTCAACATCATTCTGATCCCACTATAATTTCATACCCTCCAACTGCCCTGATTTTCCAGTGGCAATCCTGAAAAGTTATTATTGCTAGGTAAACTTCATGTGCCTCCAGTAATATCTCATCTTTTAACATTATCTTGCCTTTTTTCATTGGATCCAGTGAGACCAAGTAGTTGATTTTTGGGTAACATACAGTACATATAATAGTTTATTGACCTTGAAATCCTCCCTTCCAAAATAAGGATCATTCTGTTGTACAAATCATCGTTAAATGAATATCTTAACATCAAGTTTGAAAGTACCGCTAAAAGATCTCTAACTTTCAGTGAGATAAGGATGCTATAACCCCAGTCTATTCTCTTGCAGCAATCACATCATTCAGAGAAATGAAAACATACTGCTATAGAAACAATCGCTATCACACCATCTCCGCAATGATGCTGTGCTGTCAGTTTGGTGATGCACATTTCTGCAGTCAGTCATCTGCACCACCCCACTGGCCCTGCCTCCCTTCTCCTGTCTGCTACTTAGCATATATGCTATATTTTTTCCTGTTTTTTTTCTTCTCTTTGCACAGTTTCTGCATGTCAGGAAACTTCCTCCCCATCATTTTGTCATTGTATTTTCCTGTGGTGCTGCTGTTTTAGCATGTTATGCTTTCAGAATCATGGTTGGTCTTACATTTTGCCATAATGGTGTAATTGTGTTGTGCCATAATGGTGTAATTATGGACTGGCAGCCACTGGGGCAGGGCAAGTATGCAATTACACCAAAAGTTAAAAAAAAACCATACTGGGGAATAGAGTAAAAGTAATGTGTTTCAACCTGCACCATGATATCCTCTTTGTCCAGACACTGGAAGGGCAATGAGCTCATCCTGCTTGGGGATGTGGAGAGGGAAAGGGCAGAACAGCATCTACCTATACCACGTGATTGCCACAATATTGGATCTACAGCAGAATGAAAGGACTGCACAAATAGGCAATAGCGGAAATGCAGCATTATTGGAGCTATTCATGGGTATTTCCAGTGAATGAAAAGCAAAGACCCGATAATAATGGGAATGCAATCCAACAACAGGAGAATGACAACATCATGTGATAAGGAGAAATCAAAAACAGAACCAAGCCAGTGCAATCATGCAACAAACCAGCATGTGATAAACCCCAAGGTCTTATTTGTATCAAAAAGGGGTTAATCATGCTTAATGATTTAGAGTGCTTCATTTTTGCTGGTTCTTGACCTTGTGCGTGTGCACATGCCACAGATCCATAAAAAAAAAGGTGCCACATGCCCATCACCATATGCTCCATAAAAGTTTCCCCAGCCTTGTGTCTTTCTGATGTAAGCACACAAGGCAACCCCACCCCCAGCACTAGATCAGAACAAATCAGAGTCCTATTTGGTTCTGCATATGGTTCATACAGTGGCCAGACAGATGCCTTCAGGACAAACAGATGCAGGCAGCTCCTGCTTGAATACTGCCAATGGACTTTAGAAAAAGTATCATTCTCCATTTGGAAGTTCCATATATTACTGGGTTTTTTAAAAAGATAGCTGGAATTTAGGAAGGGTCTTACATCTTTGTAAGTGAACTTGTGTCTGCAGGAAAATGGAATTGAAGAGTTTTTCAATGTCCATACTCAGCAAAGGAGTGCTGTGGCATTACCATGTAAAGGAGCCAAAAAAGTGACATGTTAGGACCAATGTACATTGGGATGCAGGCTAGGGGGTACTGATGTGCATTGATAGAGCCTGATACACACTGGGATATTCTTCCAGTGTCCTGATATGCATCTTCACAATTCACTACCAGGACATGTTAGCCCTTCTGCTATGTAGCTAAGTATATGTATATGATAGGGAATTCTGGCCCAATTTTTTTTTTAGGTTTGCCTTAGGATTGTCATCAGTCAGAAATGACTTGAAGATGCACAACAGCAGCAGCAGCAACAAACCACTGGAAAGCTATGGAGATTTAACAGATTAGGGCCATTTCTGTATTAGACTGTTATAGTACTATTATTCCACTTTCAACACCCTGTGGAATTCTGGGGTTTGTAGTTTACTGAGGCCAAAGAGCTCTCTGGCTGAGAATTCTAAAGGCTGTTCTCTAAACTGCAAACTCCAGGATTCCATAGGATGTTCAAAGTGGAATAATAGACTATAACAGTATAGTGCAGAAATGGCATAGAACTCATGTAATTGACATAAAGAAGGCTGCAACACTTTCCCAGGAGTAAGCCTTGCTTCCTGTCCAAAGGCCAGGCTCTTGTCATGTTATGGGGGGTGGAGAATCGATTTAGCTCAGGCAGTAGATGAAGGGATTAGAGATCACTAATGTTACAATATATCTTTTGTTACTTGCCATTTGCTACAATGTATTCATTGCTAACTGTCATTTGCAACAATCTATCAATTACTAATTGCTGTCTGCAGCTTGTATCTGGCGATGGGGTCAAAAGGATCGAGGTGCCAACGAAGATGATCTGGTAACAGTTGTTGCCTGAGGGTGTTTGGCACCAGGGGAGAGGATCAGAGAGGGGGAATGTGATACCAGCAGGAAGGTGTTGTGAGAACAACCAAGCCAGACAAGAATGCAGGAACTGTTCAAGTTCCCAAGATGAATGTATGTAAGCAATAGGAAGGTCTGGGAAACAGTGGTTTGGTGGGGTGAGGTGGCATTAATGACTTCCACCAATCAATGTCATTTGTGCCTGAATTTCGCTGCCAAAGTATAAAACCTGTTACCCTATAATAGATGCCAGTCTTAACAACTTTGGGAAGTTGCTGTGTTGCTTGCCAATTCCTAAATAAAAGCTGCTGTTAGAAGTCTAAGGGCATTTCTGCACTAAACTGTTATAATGCTATTATTCCACTTTCAATATCCTATGGAGTCCTGAGGTTTGCAGTTTAGAGAGAGGCATCCAGGTACAAACCCCAGGATTCCATAAGATGTTGACAGTGGAATAATAGCACCGTAACAGTCTAGTGTGGAAATGACCTAAGTGTTTATTTGGAAAAGCAAGTTAACCAGCACATGAGACTTCCCACAAAATATGTACAGGATTTTTCTGCAGGATTTATTTTAATAAGGTCAGACCCCTAATTCTTTGACCATGCAGTAGATATAGTCAGTGAGATGGACACGTTACAAGTGATTGCATGGAACTGAGCCATGTACTTTGCAAGCTGCACTCTTTCCACGTTCAGTAGAAACATTTCCAAATTGGTAGGTATCATTACCTGGCCATGCCGACTCTGCCCTAGGACCCCCTCCCGCCCATCTGTTGCTGAAATGTGGATCACCTTGAGACCCTTCCCAAACTATAATTCAGCCAGAAAAGGTTCTCCAGTCCTGGTCTTTTCCACATTACACAGTTATAGGCCATTTCCACACTAGACTGTTATAGTGCTATTATTCCACTTTCAACATCCTATGGAATCCTGGGGTTTGCAGTTTAGGGAGTGGCCTAGTGTGGAAATGGCCACAGCTTCTTTATACCACTTAGTTGCCTTGGCTGTATCTTATAGAACTGTAATTTGGTAAAGTGAGAGCTCTCAGAGAATTCTAAATACCCTCCACTAAACTACAAATCCTAGAACAGCATAGAATGGAACCACAGAAATTAAAATGGTATCAAAAGGCTATAATTGTATTGTGTGAAAGAGGCCTTAGACAAGTTGTTTGTGATCAAAGAAAAAATGTGGACAGAGAGTACAGACAAATGAACATCACTGATGCAAGACAGGCCCTGCTGTGCTATGCAGTTAACCATATTTGGATCTGGTAACTTGACTCCATGCTTGTAAATCAGCATTCCCCATATGTGAGACCCCTCTGGAATAATGGCCGAGAGAATTCCTCCCTTATATGAGACTCCTGTCAGACAGCAAAAGCAAGCAAAGCCTCTAAGTCCTCACCCTTGAGCTTCAATTGCTCCCTGGCAGTCTTTCATCTGCTACCGGTGTGTCTGAGGAGCTGATTTTAGGCTAAGGGAAAACAAGCACCAAGGAGGTCTAAAACTGGATTAAGTCTTTTTTCTTTCTTGTGTGTGGGGTTCTGCCATTCATATAGAAACACGGCACATTATTTGGTCGGTATCTGGGCAACTGTTTCCAACACTTCAGTGCCAAAGTGGGAGGCAGGGAAGAAGTGCTTTTGACTCCAGAACAAAAGGCCATGGATTACATTGAGTCAAGATTTCTCACAGCTGTTGTGCTGCTTCTGACTATCTGGCAGGAGCACACTGCAGCATGCAAAATAAGGCTGTGACACAACAACATACCCTGCAATATTTCACAGGTGACCAAGCAATATCAGAGTGTGGTCTAGATGGCAACAGTTATTAATAAGGAGGAAGAAACAAGCTAGGAGAGGCTGAAGCAGTTTGCCTCTGCCGGAGCCAACTGGGAAGGGGAAGATTCCACCTGCTCCTCTCCTCTCCCTCTGCTGAGTTAATTACAAACAAACTACTTTTGCATTTTGAACTTAGGCCATTTCCACACTACACTGTTATAGTGCTATTATTCCACTTTGAACATCCTATGGAATTCTGGGGTTTGTAGTTTGCTGAGGCCAAAGAGCTCTCTGACTGAGAATTCTAAACACGCCTCCCTAAACTGCAAACCCCTGGATTCCATAGGATGTTGAAAGTGCAATAATAGCACTATGACAGTATAGTGTGGAAATGGCCTTAATTTGTAATAACCGAGGTAAGCTAAGGACACAAGGAAAGTGGGGGGAGGAAGAGGGAAACTGGGGCATTTTAAAGCAGCTGAAAAGTTGAGATAACTGAGAATCAATCAGGACTGCCTTTGCCAGTTCTGGAGGGTTGGAGAGAGGGTACATAACATCTATGGACCATGATCCTGAAAGCCCGTCTTCTTTCCCAAGACAGAATTTACCATGTCCCCTCAATGTCCCACTTCTTGGTTGTAGTGCTTCGAAAAGTTTACTCGTGGCAGCAGTGGGTTATTGGAGCAGAGAGAAGGATACCACAGGGCCTGCCCTGTGCCCACTGAGCTAGCTCTGAAACCTATTTAAAAAGGGAATTGTCACTTTGATAGGCTGCTGGATGAGGCAATTCACCTGCTTTGTTTTGCCCATGCTCCCAAAGAGTGGCTGGGGTGTCCTAGGAGTGACATTTTGCCCATCCATCCACAGACTTGCAAGGCAAAATAACAGAAGACTTACTTTGGTTTCAGCTTATCTCACTCCTGAGTCCTTGAGATCATGACTAGCTTTTTCCTGGAAGTATTGTCTATTGATGAGCTGAATCCAAATGCTATGAAAGTGCTGGAAAACCACTTGAGTTCAGCAAGGGGGTCATGAAACATTATGCACAGCTGCTTGAAAAGAATTCTACAGTACCCTTAGCTGTGTACTGCAATAAAAGACATCCTATTATACGACTTCAGGACTTCAGATGTTCTTAGCATAGACCAGTGGTTCTTAACCTTTTCTTTACCAGGAACTCACTGTAAATAAAATTTGTTGCCAGGGCCCCCCAAGACTTAACTCAAGATTTAAGGATTTAAATTTAGATTTCAATATTCAAAAATTTGTTTAAAGTTGCTCATCAGTTGCTCACCCTTATCCCTTATTCTTTCAGTAGATAGCGCAAAGGAAAGGAGGCTTGTTAATGGTCTATGAAGCCGCATGCTGAGACTCTTTAAGTGCCAGGAGAGTAGAATAAACTGTAATTTCCCAAAGGAAGGTTATGAATGGGAAGCAGGCCTAAATAATGATTTCTTTTGCATAGGCTATGGGGTAAATATTGATATAGCCTCCAAAGGCTTGGATGGCCATGTTGTACTTGTACAGATGTCAGTCCCCTGTTTGAATGCATCTTGCCCTTGAAAGGTTTTTCAGTATAAGTCCAGTTTAAAGAACAATCAGAAAGGAGAACAAGAACCTTACATTTGCTCATCAACAACACTTTTAAATGACTTATTTGTTTCTTGCTTGCCATCCTGTTAATGAGTTGGACTCACAACATCATAAGTATCGGTACCTTCTTGGGGTCACTGTAGAGGTTGGGTTCTGTTCCAACTGCACAAGGACCCAAATTCCCCTACAACCCATCTTATAAGCAGCATAGCTGCCATCCACAAACTAGCAATTTCCATGTTGTCAGAAAACAAAAGATCAATGAGACCACATCCAGATATTTTCTTGCAGCTGGATATGCTACAAGGTAGGAACCTACCAAAGATCCTTGGAGATCCCTATGGATGCCTATCTCAGGAATATAGCAAGATTCATCTTCATTGTTCCCCCCCACCTCCACTCTCCAGCAACGTGGAAATGGCCATGCAAGGTATGCAACTTACAAGATGAGATTTTTGGGAGCTAGCATCAGGAGATGTACTTACAGAGGCATAGCTATGATCACATATATGTATGTTCCTGATGGACGATCTTGGCCGTTAAATGATTGTGTATGTGCCTTCAAGGTGCCTGTTGACTTATGATGATCCCATAAATTTATGATCCCATAAATCTTAGGCAAGGAATACTCAGTGGTCGTTTGGCCAGTTCCATCGTCTGGAATATAGTTTACATTATCTGGTACTTATTGGTGGTCTCCCATTCAAGTACTAACCAGGGCTGACCCTGCTTAGCTTCCAAGATCAGACAGGATCTGATACCATTAGGATAGTTATACAGATTAAATCATTGAAGCAGACTAAGTAGGCACAAAGTTCACTGATCAGTCTTCCCACCCATGGTGAGAAGTATTAGATGTCTATTTAAATTGAGGCAAATCCATGGCCTCCTTTCCCCTGTTTTTTTGTCAGCTCATGAGGGATTGCTACCTTAGAGTGCAAAGAAGGCCAAAAGGTACAGTAATGAAGAGAATCACTGTAGTAGTTTGAGCACTGGACTACAACTCTAGAGATGACGGTTCAGTTCCCCGCTTGGCCATCCAAACCCACTGGTTGATCTTGGGCACATCACACACTCTCAGCCCCAGAAAACCTCATGATAGTTTTGCCTTATGGTCATCATACATCAGAAACAACTTCTACAACAATGTGGTAGAAAACAGGCCATTTCTGCATAGTGTTGCAGTCCTGCTATGGGGATTGGATGGCAGCGGTCCACAGGTCATGCTTCTGCATGATGTCATTGCAATCCCGTGCCATCCTGCTCCAACCTGTCTCAATCATGGGATATTCGCTTAACGGAATAAATCTGTTAAATGCCCACGATCGCGTGACACTCCTGTCACTGCCACGCAGAATGGCAGGAAGCGCAATGGAGGTGCTTCCTTCCCTAGCGCAGCATAGGAAAGAGCCTGGCTGTGCGGCAGAAGGCAAGTGCACACCATTCATGCTCCCTTCTGCAGGGAGTCAGCTGGGTACACCGAGCTCCCTTCCCACAAAGACTCTGCTAGGATTGCAATGGGAGGACAACAGGATCAGGTAGGGTGCAGAAATGGCCTCTGTTGTTTCCTATCCTAACATTGAAAGATCTGATAGCCCTTGCCCTATGAGATATGAAATTAAGATAATCAAGTTGATGAGAATGATTCTTCTTCCTCATGCTTGGACAAAATAAGCAGGAATATGGTTCTGAATACATGGAGTGAATCATCCATTCTCAAATAGGATATTTTCTTCTTTCTGGCCAGAATCCTGTCACGACATGTGTACATGTAATTATGTCTCTGTTTGGATCGAGCACAAGGTGATATCCCGTAACCCTTTTTGCACAATTTCCACAACTTGCAGCTCTAGAGCTCCCCCAAGGGAAGCAGCTGCTTACTGGTGGGGCAGGGAAGGGAGGAGGCAGTTCAGTCAATGTAGCTCCAAGGGAAAAGGATTGGAGGGTTCATTCTCTGTTGAGAGCATTCCTATTTCTGAGTGCACTCTCATTCCCTTTCCCCTCAGAGCCAAGATGAGCCAGTTTTTCACCTTGTGTACTGGCTACCATCAGAGGTATATCTAGGGTGGGCCGCATAGGGTACATGCCCTGGGCGCCAATGCTGGGGAGGCAAAAAAGCTTTGCCCCCCAGCCCTGTTGCTCGGGACAGCTGGCCCAGCAACATGCCCTAAAAGCAGCTGCATTCCCTGCTGTCATTGCCCCCATCCTCATTGGGGTCATTCTTGGCCCAGGGCAGTCATGGTAGAGGCAGCCCCTCCACCTGGCCCTGGCCCACTACTACCACTGCCCTCGCTGGGGTCATTCTTGGCCAGGGGCAGCAGTGATGGCAGCAGCAGGGGCAGCCCCACTGCCCGTGCCTGGCCCACTGTCACCTTCACTGGGGTCTCCCTCAGCCTAGGGCGGCAATGGTGGCAGAGGCAGTCCCCTCCACCTGAGCCTGGCCTTCTGTCACTCTCACCAGGGTCATTCTCAGCCCTGGGGCAGTGGCAGCTGTGATGGTGGCAGGAGAGGAAGCCCCTCCACCTGGGCCTGGCCCACTGCCACTGCTACCCTTGCTAGGGTCTTCTTCAGCCCCGGGCAGCAGAGGCAGAGGAAGAAGAGGCAGCCTCTCCACCCATACCTGGTCCACCACTGCCATCACCCTTGCCGAGGTCGTCCTTGGTCCAGGGCATTGGCAGTGGGAGAAGCAGCACCTCGGGGCGCAACTTCCACACTTGCCCGAGGTGCTGTTGAAACTAGAGATGCCACTGGCTACCAATAGGCTTCTTATCTCAACTCAAGGTGCTGGTGATAACATTTAAAGCCTTAAATCGGTTTAAATGCTCTCTTCAGTATATGATGATTATATCATTTAGTGAGAGAGAGAGAGATCCTTGTACTGTATAGAAAGAAATAATAATATAGTGGAAGTCTGGGTGGAAGTTCCTATATGGTCTATGAGAAATTCAGTGGTTGATTGTTGGAATAGTAGTTATGTATTTGCTGTAATTTTAGTATGGATTTCTTTTTTTAAAAGTATATGCATTTTATATTCAAAACATGGTTGCTCCTCCACATTTACTAGGGTTAGGGGCACAGGACGCCCACAAATGTGGAAAATCACAAATATAAAAATGTGTCTATGCCCATTTCTGCACTATACTCTTAGAGTGTGATTATTCCACTTTCAACACCCTGCAAACCCCAGGATTCCATAGGATGTTGAAAGCGGAATAATCGCACTCTAAGAGTATAGTGCAGAAATGGCCTGTGTGTCTATGAGAAGGGGACCAAGGCACAGTGGGGAGATTGGGCACCCAGGGTTCAAACCAGGTCAGAGAAAGGAGTGAGAAAAGAGTTTGGCCAGCATAGCAACCCTATACTTCCTCTCTCTTGCCCATCTCCTTTCTTGGGTGTGGGGGGCATCGGAAGAGGGTTTGTGGTGCTGAGAAATTGGGCTGTGAACTCTTCTTAACTGGCCTGGCAGCAGCTGGTGCAGGATGAGGAAGAAGAGGAGGAGGACCAGAGGCAGTCTTTTAAAGGGCTGTATGGCCTGATTGGAGACATTGAGAGGTAAGGTTCCCCTGGAAAAGAAGCACCCAAAGTGGCAGGGGAGGGCAGGGGTTGAAGAAACTCACAAATAATGAGATCTGTGAAAGTGAAACCTGCAAATGTGGAGAGCCGGCTGTAACTGAATGTTAAAGTGAGGAGGATGCATTTAAAAGCATTTCTGAGTAAGGGCCAATTTACACTGTGCAATTATAGCACTATAATTCCACTTCAATTGCTCTGGTTCTGTCCTGTGGAAACCTGTGATTGGTAGTTTAGGGAACGTCCTTTACAATTCTCAGCCAGAGCACTCCAGTGCCTCACCAAACTACAAACTCTAGGATTCCACAGGATGGAATGATGGCAGTCAAAATGGAATAATGGTGCAACAGTTGTGCAGCATTTGTGTTAAGTCTTTGAAACATCTGGATTTATACTGGCTTCACTAGTCTTCTGCTTGGATGCTTGCAGATGTTTTGACCTAGAGTTCACATCCGATGTGTCAGTATGGAAAATGATCAGATTATGAGAGTTGTAGATCTACTGTCATAATCCGCACTGGTTTGATTGTCCTATCCTGTCCCTTACACTGACCACTGATCCTGGGGCTTGGCTGTATTTAACCTTTTACTCAGAAAGCAATAAGGGAGGAGTTTTGCATCAATTGGCCTTAAAAAAAAAGATAACAGCTTCCTGAAATCAACTGACTTGAATATTTCTTAGCCAGACAAAGGTTGACTTGAGCCAAATGACCTTCCTAGACTTTGTCTTCAACAGAATTAACTCCCCTAAAAGCAGAATGCATCTTCTCTGCACTTCAGAAACAATTAACAGCCTGGCAGACTAGTAGAGCAGTATAGCAGGCCTGTGGTTCAGCAAAAACATTTTTATGCAACCACACGTTAAGTCTGTGACAGGAGCAAACAACTATGCAGGGCCCAATTGCCCCTTGGTCCCTCCGTGTGAGCTGCACCTTCCCAACAACACTGCAAAACTCCATTTTCAGCTGTGTAACTGCAAATCCTCCAACAATCCAGAGCTGGCAGAGACAGTCCTGATTAAACCTCTGCTGTCTCTCTCTTTCAGCTACTTTTAAAATGTCCTGGATTCTTTCTTTTCCTCCCACTTCCCCCTTCATCCTAAGTTTACATCAATTGGTACAAACTGACTTCAAAATGCAAGAGCAGTTTGCTTTCGGTTAACTGGGCAGAGGAGAGGAGGGGTGGAATCTTGCCCTTCCCAGAAGACTCAGGCAAAAACAAACTGCTGCAGCTTTTCCTAGGTTGTGTGTTCTTCCTCATTAATAAATGTTGACATCTTGATCATACTCTGATGTTGCTTGGCCATACATTGACATAATAATACTCTCTCTCCCTCCCTCCCTCCCTCCCCTTCCCCCTCCCCTGCCCATCTGTGTGTGTGTGTGTGTGTGTGTGTGTTTGTAGATTAGAAACAATCATCATCTCTCACTATTGACTATGCCTGTCCCCATTCTCCATGTGGGGAGTTTGGCCACCTAAATGAAAAATCGTTTTGCACATGGCCATATTAATTCTCTTAACATGCTTCACATGTCCCAGTGCTGAGTTCATTGAAAACTGGGTCTGAACTTACTATTTGCTTGGGGTGGAACCTTTTCCTTTGTTTCTGCCACTGTCCCCCACTCCCCCCGACTCTGGAACCCAGCTTTTGCTACACATTAGTTTGGTTGACTTAGCAATCCTGCATGGCTTTATTGGGCTTGACAGCAGCTTCATAATGGGTACTAATTGGCATTTATCTTAGCCAGCAATCCCTGCAGAAATTCCTCCATGAGAATGATGTCTGAAGTGCCTGCCACTTTGAAAAGTTCTTTATGGGCACATTGTCAAGACTAGGGAAACAATATTGTTACTTGTGAGGTAACACCAAATGCCTGAACAGGGAGCCTCTTGTTTGAAACATTGGACAATCCAGTCTTTTATAGAACTAATGATGAATCCAACTTATTTAACAGGGAATTGAAAAGGGAAAGCAGAAGAAGTAGTTATATTGTTGGTTCAGTTTTGTTAATTCAGTTCTGCTTCAGGCAACTTCTTTTACTTTCCAAGGTAAGGGGGTATCCACGCTGCACAATGGCCATTTCCTCACTACACTGTTATAGTGCTATTGTTCCACTTTCAGCATCCTGTGGAATTCTGGGGTTTGTAGGTTATTGAGGCCAAAGAGCTCTCTGGCTGAGAATTCTAAATGCTCCTCCCTAAACTGCAAACCCCAGGATTCCATAGGATGTTGAAAGTGGGGTAACAGCACTATGACACTGTAGTGTGGAAAGGCCCTTAGTCTCTCACTGAACTAGGATGGAGCCATGGCAGCTAAAGTGAAATCAAAGTGATATATATGTGCAGTATGGATCCACTGCACAGGTTAGGCAGGAAAGATCATGAAAAAACTGGAAGAAAATATCCAAAGGACTGAAAACTGGAGACCCTAGTTGCAAAGAGGGATCTGGCTCCCTTATCTTTCACACTTGTTTAAGAAAGAGAATTTCAGCAGGTTGCCATTTGTTACAAAATAATTTTTTAAAGTTGTTTAAAGAGAAAGTCACTCCTCTACCAATGTATTGAAGGTACAGGAATTCTAATTGCTTTGCTTTGTTTTATTTTGGCAACGTTCATGCTTAGGCTGATGGAATTTTCTGCCACTTCTTTTAGCGGAAGCCTGCTAGACTTTTTAATCAGGCCTAGCAGAAGAGGATGGGTCCAAATTCCCTAAAGGCATTGGATCCAATCTGATATTAGTCAACTCTGGTTAGTACTTGGATAGGAGACTGCCAAGGAATACCAGATACTGTAGGCTAATTTCAGAGGAAGGAACTGGCAAAACCACCTCTTAAGTATTCATTATCTAAGAAAACCCTATTAAATTTATGAGGTCACCATAAGTCAACAGGTTACTTGAAAGCATGTATAGCCATGCCCCACCAAAGGGGACAACCTGCATTTCCCAACCCTAGGCTCAAGGTCTCCCTTGCAGTCCAGCCTTCTCTTTTACAAGGTTACTGCACTGGATAGAGCCAGTCCCAGGTATGCAAAAGCACTGGGCAAAGCGCTCTCTGGTTAAAGGTTTACAAAGCTAATTTTTTGGACTACAGCTCCCAAAATTGTACAGCTGGCTGAGGTTTTCTCAGAGTTGCTATAAAGAAAAAAAATCCCTATGCTCTAACAGAGTTTTGCAATACCCTTAAAGACCAATAGGTTTTATTTGGCATAAGTTAAAAAAAAACTCCAGTCTACTTCCCACAGGAGCTTATGTCAAAACTTGTTAAGGATCTATCACACTACATAGTTATAGCACTATGACTCCAATTTGCCTGTCATGGGTTCATCCTATGGAATCTTAGGATCTGCCATTTAGGGAGGAGTACTTAGAATTCTTTTCCAGAGAGCTCTAGTGTCTCAGCAAATACACATAGGATGCAGTCAAGGCATCTAAAGTGAAATCATAGTAGTATAACTGGGTAGTTTGAAAGGCCCTTAGTCTTTACAATGCCACAGTGTACTGTGTAGTCTATGTTGAAACAGATTAATACATCTACCCTACTAGAAAATATTCCAAGGCTCTTTCTGCAATTTACTTCCATCCAGTGCAGTTGCACAGGGATCACGTGAGCAGCCTCTTACATGAGGCTCTCGCGTCCCCTCTGCTTCTGCTCTGCAGGAGCTGCCTGCCAGGTGGCAGGCAGCATGAGGGCTCCGCTTCTTCCTTCTGCAGTGCAGCCGGGTATTTTCCCAGGCTGCGCTGGGGGAGGAAGCACGAGGGCTGCGACTTTGGAGGCTCTGCATGCAAAGTAAGTGTGTGTGGGGCCCTGGAGCGATGTGCGATTGTGCACCATTTTCGGCTAAAAGCTGAAAATGATATAGTGCATGATTGGCACCTGCTGGCCCTGGCAGCATTGCGGGATTGCGAGGACATAGTCTGAAATGCTCCTTGCAATTGCACAATGCCCTGGAGGCCCTTTCGCATGATGAATGCCATGCAAAAAGGGCCCAAGATTTGATGATGATGCTGTTACTTCCCCAGTGGAAGACCCCATCCCGAGGGGTTATAAAATTGATGTCAAATATGACTTCCATGCCAGGGAGTTTGCCCGGGTGGATGCGTAGACAAATAGGCCAAATGACTGAACCTAGGTCAAGGACAGGAAAATCTCCAGTCACATTTCCCAAGGAGACCTCTGGCTAGACATGTCCGCATGAGCAAAGGGTCCTCAGCCACAAATAGCCAACTTGAAGGGATTACCGGGTTTTCCCCAGGTTGAGCAACTCCAACTTCAGAGAATCCTACAAGAGTGAGGTCCAGTTACATGAGCCAATCATGCAAACCATCAAGTTACCATTGTGCTGCATTTTTCCTTTTATTTTGGCCATTATTCTTCTGAGGAGAGGGCTGCCCTCAAGTATGTTCTGCCCTATAAGTATTCCTCGTTTTTGAGAGTATCTTTGGAGAATTCCCGCCATGGTAGCAGATCGGCACTCTGTTAGTTGAGTGATCCTTTCAGCTGCCTCTCTTCGCTGAGCTCCTTCCTTCTCGCCACTTCCTGGACTGAAGACTTTTGGACAGGTGCAGTATTACCGCCTCTACCCCCTCTCCACTATTTTCCCTTTAATTTTTCACCTTTTCCCCTTCTTTATAGGCCTTGTGTGCATGAGTGAGTGAGTGTGTTGGTACGTGAGAACGTATTTGTTAATAAAATCCATTTATTAGTATGATTGTCTGGCTTTTTGCTTGGTCTGACCCCATAAAAATTGGGTTGAAGATACTGCTGAGTTACCCTGCCCCTCGTTCTGCTTTAACTAGTGCTCCACTAATTTCTCCAATCTTTGCATTTTTGGAGTGAATCAAGGTGTCCCTCAGGGGACCTCCAGAAATCAGGGTAACAATACCCTCCCCACTTTCTGTCAGTGGTACCTGCTGGAATTCCATAGTGGTAGTAATATATGATAGCAGCAGCTATGACATTTCAAGCAGCGCTAGGTATGTGAGCCCCTCCTTTGATAGATCCTTTTGTTGTGGTGATAGTGGTGGTGGTGGTGATGTACCTTTAAGTTGTTTCTGACTCATCTAAATGCTAAGGTGAAACTATCATGGGGCTTTCTGGAGGCGGAGTGAGTGTGACGTACCCAAGGTCACTCAGTGGCTTTCCATGGTCAAGCAGAGAATTGAAGTCTGGTCTCCTAGGTTGTAGCCAAACGCTCAAACCACTACACCATGCTGGGTCTCCTTATTTCAGCTTATTGTGGGAAATGTAAAAGGTAGTCCAGTCACCTACTACTGTTCTGAGCATCTGGCTTTTAAAAAAATCAACTAATTAAAAGCAAAACCAAAACTGGTATTAGTAAGGGGCCATGATGGGAAGCTAGGGCCCTTGACTAAAGATGCTGGATGTTGATGATACCTCTGGATCTAGGAAGATAACAGAAAGCCAGCCTGGTATAATGGTTTGAGTTTGAACCAGGACTCCGGGAAACCAGGGTTCAGATCCCTGATCCGTCATGGAAACTCCTTGAGTGACCTTGGGTAAGTCACATTCTTTCAGCATCAGAGGAAGGCAATGGCAGGCCTCTTCTGAACAAACATTGCCAAGAAAACCTTGTGACAGCTTTGTCTTAGGGTTGCCATAAGTCTAAATTGACTTGAAGGCACACAACAACGATCTTTATAACAGTAATGATCTACTCTACTCATTCCTTCACTTCAGGGCTTCTTTATTTCCTCTTTAGCTCCTCAGATGTGGCTGCACTGCATTTTCCCATAATTTTTCACCATCAGCCATACTAGCTGGGGCTTCTAGGAGGCCAACATCCAAAATATCTGGAGAGCCAGAGGTTCTGCAGCGCTGCATTATTCAGCCAGTTGTTCTTCCTTTTGTAAGGAATTTTTGTGATCTTGACTTGGAATGGTTATTTTCTCTTGCAAACATCTGTTCTGTGATGTGGTGTTTCCTCATGATGAAGTCAATGGCTTGTTTTGGCCTTAATAGAAAGAATTCCTCAGGGGGCAGAAATTCTTTCCAGAATAACATCCAAATAAGAACGTCATCAAATGTCTCTAGGCTCCTGTAATGTAAGTTTGGAGGGTTGGCTGTGTATGACCCAGAGGCACATTCACATGAAGACATAGACCGGATTCTACAAATATCTGGTATTTATTCTAGCAGAATGGACTAGTGCTGTGAGACTATAAATAAATGCAACTAGTTTGGTTGTTCATGAAGAAAAAGAAAGAAAGAAAGAAAGAAAGAAAGAAAGAAAGAAAGAAAGAAAGAAAGAAAGAAAGAAAGAAAGAAAGAAAGAATTTTAAGCTGGCATAAGCAAAAAACAACCATAGACTTTGTTTCTAAAGCTGGCTTCAGTGTTTCTTATCCTGCTCAGGCAAACAATGGAAACTTCAAGAACTCCTTGTCTCTTCCCAACCTTGAAGAATCTTGAAGAAAGAAGAAAGAAGTAAAGCTTAGGTACAGCAACTTACACATACAGCTAGGAAGACACAAGAAAAAAAAAGACCAGGAACTCTTACTTATTACTTTTTTCTGCTCGTTCTGGTAACTTGCTATACTGTTGAGGTTTTAATTTCTGAAACCAGCTTTGCTGCTTCTGGACCACAGTTGGAATCTTGTTGGAGTTACGATCGCATAACTTATGCATTTGTAACTATGCAGCATTCATGACCCCTAGGTAGCTCAATTTAGCAGATACATGAGGACCATGAAAGTCCCCCGATCCCCACTTACTGGGAAGCAGTCACTGCAATTGATGGAGGTCCAATCCTTTCTCACTCAGGAAGCAGCCCACTGGTATTCCCACCCACTCCTCTCTCGAGTAATCTCTGGCATGAGGGGGAATTGTGAGAGGGACCCAGCTTCTGCCTGTTGCAATGGAGATTGCTTATGGGAGGGAGTAAAAAACAGCAATCAGTTGCTTCCTGAGCATCAGGGGAACAGAATCTCGTGGATTGCAGCTGCTGCTTCCTGTAAATGGGGATTTGGGTGGTCAGAATGGGATTCATGGCATAGCTGCACAAGTATGATGGTTACAAATTCATAACTTGCCAACAGAATACTAATCTGGCCCATATTCATAGCTGCCTTGGGTCCTGTCCTGGGAGAAAGGTGGGATAGAAATAGAACAAACAACAAATGTTTCAGCCAGAAACAAGGGCTTAATGCTCAAATTCCAGCTGTAGGAGCAACTAGGATTACTAGTTGTTTTTCCTGCTCCTGTGCTTTCCACATAAACAGTGACCAGGTAGCTTTAATGGTAAACACATATTTCACATACTGGCATCCTCAAGAAAGATTTCTGTCTTGATCCCTGGGATAGCTGCGGCCAGTCAGTGTAGCTAGATGGACCCGGTCTAAGGCATATTCCTTTGCCCTGTCATTTATGTTGGAATATAACTCAGGGGAAGAGCTCACACTTTAAATGCAGAAGGTCCCAGATTCAATCACTGTCACCTCTCCAGTTAACATTAGGAAAGACTGCTGTCCAAAACCTTGGCGTGTGTGACCATACTAAACAAGATGACCCAATGGTCTGAATTTGGTACCATATCCTTCAACTGTCCCTGTTTGGCAGAGACAGGACATTTCTGCACTAGACTGTTATAGTGCTATTATTCCACTTTCAACATCCTCTGGATCCTGGGGTTTGCAGTTTAGGGAGGGGCCTCAAAGGCCCCTCCCTAAACTGCAAACCCCAGGATTCCATAAGATGTTGAAAGTGCTGCAGTAGGGAGTGCAAAGTGCAAAAGTAGTTTGAACTCAATTACTTTGGTGGTGAGAGGATGGGTGGAAGTGGGACCTTGTCCTTTCCCTTAAGCCCAACCAAAAGCAAACTGCTGCAGCTTCTCCGAGCTTGTGTACTTTTCCTCATTAATAATTTTTGTCACCCTGACCACACTCTGATGTTGCTTGGCTACATGGATGTTAATTTTGGAGGGTATGTCATACAAAGCAACTTAATATGTTTCTAGGAGTTAGGTTTTGCTGACATTAGCCAGTACTCTGCTTTATCTCCCTGCAATAAACATGTCAGCTCTCATTTCTTCAGCTTATGTTTTTATTACAGGTACGGAGCACAGCAGTGTCTTAAGATCAGTTGGTATGTCCTGTCATGTGAAAGCCAGGAAATTTGAAAGGATATGGGAGTAAGAAGAACAAACAGGACTGCCTGGGCAATAACCCACCCCTGAGATGAGAAATTAGGAGACATTTCTTTTTTTCTTTCAGCCTAGCAATCTGCTTCTTTCTTTCATTCCTGTTTGGGAAGGGACAACGTGGTTCCATTTCAGTAGCTGCTGGGGCTAAAAAGCACAAGGCAGGGCCATACAGTACAGTTTGGATTACTATAATGCACTGTATGTGGGACTGCCTTTGAAAAGCGCTCAGAAACTTCAGTTGGCCCAAAGAGCTGCAGCCAAGTTGTTAAGTGGGGCTGGCTACAGGGAGCACACAACTCCTTTGCTGCAACAGCTCCATGGGCTGCCAGTCTGTATCAGGGCACAATTGGTATTGATCTATAAAGCCCTATATGGCTTGGCCCCTTAATGAGCCCAGTGACACTCTAAGATCATCTGGAGAAGGCCTTCTCTCTATCTTGCCATCTCTTAAGGCAGCGGTTCTCAACCTGTGGGTCGCGACCCCTTTGGGGGTCAAACAACCCTTTCACAAGGGTCGCCTCAGACCATTGGAAAATACGTATTTCCATTCCCTCCTCAGTGGTGGTGTGCAAGTGCGAGCTACACGCTCGTGTCCTCCTGCCCCCTGTTCAGAAGGGACTGAAATCACTCCCCTTCTCTGCTACCAGGAGAACCTCCCATCTGACGGGCCAACTTGGGGGGGCAGCGGCAGCACGGGGGGCAGGCCCCCTCCTCGCCACGGCCCCTGCCCCACTCACCACGGAGGGGGGCACTGTGGAAGGGCTGGGGGGCCCCAAGGCGGTGCTTTTCCAGGGGGGCGAGCTGCGCCTGGCGCAAAAGACAAAGGCGCTGGGATTCCTCCCCCCCCCTGGCCAGGGTCGACACTCTGGAAACTTTTCCCACACTGCCCCCCCCAGCGGAAACGAGAGCAAAGCAGAAGTAGAGCCCGGGGGGGTTCTAGGAGTTTTTTCCCCGGGGGAGACGTGCGGCTGTTCTTTCCCTCCCTGTCCTCTCCCCACGTCGTTCCTGGCCAGCGAGGCAGCCTTTGCCGGGGGGGGGGGAGGCATTGTAAATAATAAATAAATAATTTTATGGTTGGGGGTCACCACAACATGAGGAACTGTATTAAAGGGTCGCATCATTAGGAAGGTTGAGAACCACTGTCTTAAGGAGTGATTGTTGGGAACAAGGGAGAGGTACTTCTTGGTAGCTACTCCCAGACTTTGGAACTCCCTCCCTGGAGAGGCCAGGATGGTGCCATCCTTGCTCTCCTTATGTCAGCAGATCAAAACATTTTTTTTCCATCAGGCTTTTATAAATTGACTAGATTTGAGCTTTTAATGCTTTGTGGTTTTGTTTTTAAGGTTTGCATAGTTGTTTAATGTAATTTAATATTTTTAATGCAGATGTTTTAACCTCACAAATTGATGTTTAATTTTTTTTAAAGATCTTATATTTATACTTTTATAAATGTTTTTCATTCGTATTGTTTTAATGGTGCTAGCTGCCTTGAGTTCCATTATCAGGGGAAAGGTAAGATATAAATGGAATATATATGTGTATATATATATATATATATATATATATATATAAATAAAGGAAAAGTGTGGCCAGATGTAATTCTTATCAGTTTGGATTCTGCCCCTATCCCCATACACAGACTGTACACAGGTAGGTCTATGTCAGGCCATTTCCACACTAGACTATTATAGTGCTATTATTCAACTTTCAACATCCTATGGAATCCTGGGATTTGCAGTTAACCCATTGTGCAACAGCTTTAACAAATGCAAACCACAGTGCAATTCTAGGCAGGTCTATTTATGATTGAGCTGCAGTGGAACAGTTCTCCAGGTCGCAAAGCACAGCTCCGTTCAATGCCATCGCTTCTTACAAACACTGTGACTGACTGAAGACAATAGAAGAAGAACATTACAATCAGATGAGGAACCCCTGGCAGATCAAATCTCTCCTGTGCACTGCAGATTTCCCATCCCTGGCATAGATTACTATAGATAACTGACTACCAATAGACTCCAGAAAGACAAAGCAAAGAGATACACTGGTCCCTTAGTATCTGCTAGAGTTTGGTTCTAGGACCCCCTGTTGATATCACAATTCATGGATGCTCAAGTCCCATTACGTGCAATGGTGTAGTAAAGTGGCATCTCCTATGTATAATGGCAAAATCAAAGTTTGCTTTTGGGGTTTTTTAAAAAAATATTTCAAGCTGTGATTAGTTGAATCCATGGATACAGAATTCATGGATATGGAGGTCCAACTGTATTTCACAAAGTGGAGAGAGTTGCTCTATCATCCCCTGTAAACCATGATAACTAAATGGAACCTTCTTGTCCAGAGGGTGCCTGCATCTTCGATGCCATTTTCTGGGAGGCAAACAAATCTAGGAAGCTATTGCTTTACACACAGTGAGGCCACATGGTGCAGTGGTGTGAATGTTGGAGACCATGCCACAGTTGTACCACGAAAGTGACTGACATTATCCTTTGCTAGATTATAATTGTGATTTAATAATTGTGATGTACTTTTAATAGCTTTTTTTTATCTTTTAAGTGTAAGTTTAAACCATTTCAATATTGTGAATAGTTTCATTCCATTTTAATGTTCACTGTTTATTTTTAGCTGCATTATTCTTTTTAAAACAACAACAATGCCATAGTTAATAACTTCAACAACGAATGTAATGCAATGCAGGGTGTTGTTGTGGCTATTTATTTATTTATTTATTATTTATTTGTATCCCGCCTCTCCATATGGATCGAGGCGGCAAACAACTTACAAATAGCATGTATTTCGAAACATTTCTATACATGCCCCCACAAGCTGGGTACTCATTTTACCGATCTGCGAAAGGATGGAAGGCTGAGTCAACCTTGGAGCCTAATGAATACCACAGGGTTTTCTTGGCAAGCATTTCTTCAGAGGAGGTTTGCCATTGCCTTCCTGTAAGGCTGAGAGAGTGTAATTTGACCAACACCACCCACTGGGTTTCCATGATTGAGTGGCAATTTGAACCTCTGATCTTGGTCAAATACTCAAAACACAGCACCACGCTGGCTTGTATAAATATGACTTGTATAACGCCCTATATGACTTGTTTCCAGACTGTCTGGAGAACCATATTTCCTGGGCTTTAAGATTCTCTTTTCTCAGTCCTACCATCTTTATATTCAGAGAGGACACAAAAGATCAGCCTTTTCAATGGTTACTCACAAACTGAGGAACTCCCTTCCAAGGGAGCTTGGGATGGGCCTCTTCCTATTATCTTCCCACCAGAAGGAAATGGCCTTTTTGTTCCGATAAAGCAACTGACTGGCTGATGAGGAAAGGCTTTTAATAAGCAGTGTGGCATTTTTTTCTTTCTCTCTGCTTCCTCTTCCCAGGTTTATAATAGTTTATAGTTCAAGGTTTGTTTTTTTAAGTTAAAATCTGGCCTACCGGTATATCCTTTTTTTTAAGGCCTAATTACAGTAGACCCATTGAATCAAGTGGATGCACCTATGTGTTAATGCACCATTCAATTGTTGATTCAAGAGCTGTACTCTAGTTGGGACTAATTTGCAAGATTCCAGCCTCTGATTAATTGTATCTGAATATTCTTGGCTGGCCTTTTATATTGCAGTTACACATTCATAACCTAAAGTTGTTGTCTTGTGCTTTCCAGTAATTTCTGACTTATGGTAACCCTAAGGTGAACTTATCACAGGGTTTTCTGAGGCTGAGAGTATGTGAAATTACGGATCTGTAAATTCTTTGTATTCACTGACACAGTGTAATCATAATTATAGCACTATTGCCATGATAGTAATGCCCCCTCAAGCCTATTTTAGTAGATAGCAGCTGCTCCAAGCTCACACCATGGCACTATCTTTCCTCTGCGATAGGAGTGTGTGCTCTTGTAAGCAAGAGGCTAGGTTGACAGCAGCAGTGCTGCTAATAGGGTCTCCCGTGCCAGGCAGGCTTTTGCTGTGGAGCGTGACAAAATGTGCCAGACAGCTACTGGAAGGGCAGCTATGAAGAAGGTAGGCAAGAGTCTTAAGTGTAAAGATATATTATTGAATACTAAAGTGAGGATTGTCCACATCATCATATTTCCAGTTTCTATGTATGGTTGTGAAAGCTGGCCAGTGAAAAAACTGATAGGGAGAAAGCCAATTCATTTGAAATGTGGTTCTGGAGAAGAGTACTACAGGTACTGTGGACTGCTAAAAACCCCCCACAAATAAATGGCTGCTAGAGCAAATCAAGTCTGAACTCTCCCTAGAAGCCGAGATGGTTAAACTGAGGCCATTTCTGCACTACACCATTATAGTGCTATTATTCCACTTTCAACATCCGATGGAATCCTGGGGTTTGCAGTTTAAAGAGGGGCACTTAGAATGATCAGCCAGAGAGCTCTTTGGCCTCAGTAAACTACAAGCCCCAGAATTCCACAGGATGTTGAAAATAGAATAACAGCACTGTAACAGTGTAGGGCAGAAATGGCTTGAGGCTGTCATACTTTGGCCATATCGTGAGAAGACATGACTTGTTAGAGAAGCCAATAATGCTTGGTAATGTAGAAAGCAGTAGGAAAAGAGGAAGACTACATTATTGGTGGATAGACTAGTGGTTAATAATGTCAGGTCTCATAATTTGGTTCCGAAACCTGTGATGATCCTAATCTAGCAGCCCTAAGGCTGGCACATTCCATCCTATATCTAATAGTTTCTTGCTCGCTAGAAATAGTGAGGAGAGGGAATCCTTGGTAAATTGTTCTCTGATAAAGGTTGCCACTTTTTCAACCTGCCAGTGAAGCTGCGCCTTCAACAGCAGTTTAGGACAAAGAAGGCAGTTTTCTGAGGTCTTAGGCAGAGAGAGATCTTTTTTGTTAGTTGATCGTTTTGAATGGAAATGCCAGTGACTGAATCTTGCTCCCCCTGCCTTACTGCATGTGCTCTTTTGCTGGAGTGGCCAGATATATTTTTTTTTTGAGGAGGGAGGAAAAGGCAGAGCTAAAGGCAGAGGAAAAGGGAGGATTCTTCAGCTTGTCATTCCTGCTAAAATCCCTTTTGAAGATGGAGGAATGCCTTCCTCTTACTGCAACTGGGCTACCCTGTCTGCCACTGAGCTAGGTCCAGTCCCTGCCTTCTCAGCTGGATGTGCAGAAGGCAAGATAATCTATTTTCTAAAATCTCCTCGCCATGAAATACTGAACCACAAGTTGCTGTTCAGGGCACAAAGACAGCTTTGCCCAATCATTTTTCTGGTCAGTTGGAAATAACTGTTGCCAGTCTGCCTCTATTATGAGGAATCTGGAGGAGGGCCTGGGAGGTTTTCCCATAATAACCTGCACATAGGTAAGTATCCCTCTTCCTTTGGTAGTTGTTAAAATTAGTCTGTAAAAAACTAATCAGCCCTAGGCTAACCTATAAGCGTTATGTACAGGCATACCTCAGTTAACAAAGACTCTGAAAAATAAGCTCCTTTTTATGCCTGCCCAGCCCCCCTTTCCCTCCTCATGCTCTACCTGTAAATTTTCTAGCAGCATCAGCATTAGAGGATATGAATTCAGGCTAAGGAAACAGAGACTTTGGGTGTTGGATTGCAGCAGCACATCTGCAATAAATTCAATAAGGCCTGAGGTGGGAAAGTGGGATTCTGCTCTAGCTGGTCCTACTACCTCTGTGGGGACCTGCCTACAACAGGCTGTAGCTGTCTCCAGAATCCCTTACTGAGCATGCGTTGAAGCAGAAAAGAGAGGAAAATAGAAATCAGACAAGCCTTCTTCACCAGCTATCCCCTAGCATGTTAAGCATAGAACTATAAACTTGGCCACTAACATGGAAAATCACAAGAAAAGTGGATGCCAGTGAACAAAAAAAAATTATTCCTGGATGCATTTTGGAAAAAGTTGTTAAGTGGTCTCCAGCAGATTCAAAATGTTTTTGTTTCCATATGGAAGGCTTTAACCGCTTTTCTCTCTCATGATGTAGGAATTCAACCCTATTCTTTCTGTGTTATTTCTGCCTCTGGTACCAAATTTTCTGTTAAAGAAGTAATGTCCAGGGACACATCTACCTCATTAACTGAGATATACCTGTATTGAGTTATAGATTTTCTTTCTTTCTGGCAGAATTGCCTTTAACATTTGTGTGAGAAGCAGGAATTCAATAAGCGAGGATTTTTCTAGCACTCAGAAAAATCTTCACCTGTGTAGCTGCTTAACAATACAAGGACCTGTCAGGGGAAAAATCTCTTCCTGCAGTGGTTTCTCAAACATTTTCACAATTCATAATCATTGGGTTCCAAAAAAAAAAGGACACTATAAAAGCAGGAATCTGCAGCTAAGAAATGAAACCTACTGGGTAATAGTGAAATTCTGTTCAAGCATAGCCACTGTTACCTTTAATACTGGCTTAGCAAGGAGAATTTCACCCAGCAAGTGCTGCTTCTGCTGCATTTGGTATGGTCTAAAGCACATATCCAATGTTGAGTGCCAGTTTATGCTCTTGTGTTCCCATTGAAGGGCAAAGGGAACAAATATATTTTCAGAAAGTGCTGTTTTGAAATGAGCAAGGGCATTTTGGTCCAGGATTGCCTGAAGCTTCATCTTCTTCCATTTTGATCGCCTCAAGTGCTTCAGGCTTTCACAGGAATGGAAACCCACCTAATGGTATAGTGGCGTCCTGGGGTCACTCTTCCACATCTTACCCTTTTTCTGTACCTGTTCCCAGATCCCATCTGATCTTGGAAGCTAAGCAGCGTTAGTGCTGGTTTGTACGTGCATGGGAGACTTCCAATGATTACCGGCTGCTGTAGGCTGTATTTCAGGGGAAGAAACTGGTCAAACCACCTCTTGAGTATTCTTTGCCCAAGAAAACCCTATGAAATACAGGAGGTCACCCAAAGTCAATAGGTGATTTGACAGCACATAAATACACACACATTCTCAGGCTTGGGTTGCACAGATATAGCCTCAGTTTGACAATTAGTGCCAATAAAATAGTTCAGCAAGATTGCTGAGCAACTAATTGAGCACAGCTCCACTGGACTATAACTCCCAGAATCCCCTAGTGAGCATGATCATATCCGCTGAGTAATTCAGGGAGCTGCAGTCAAACCTCCTCCTCACTCTGGAATTACATACACTATTGAACTTCTAGTTACGCTCCTGGTGATTACATAAACATGTACATGTTTATCTAGATCAGAGTATTTAATTTCAATTGGCCTCAAGTACCCTTAGCTTTCTTTGGACTGTGGTGTTACATCTATCTTAAGGGCTACTTTCCTCCACATGTACCTCGTCATGCACACTGGCTTTCAAATGTACCTCTGCTTCAGATCTCTTGACCCAATGTTGTAGCAGAGCCCAGGCTCACAGTCTTGAAATGCTGGAACATTCTGATTAGAAAGGATAACAACATCATCCAGTTCTACCATCCCACACATCCCTGTTTGCTCTAAACTTAATTGCAGTCTTCATAGATGCTTGGAAAAGTGTGGGAGGAGTGGATTTTCCTAGTAATAAAATATTGTGAACTATCCTTGTAATGCAAAGTACTGAAGTAGGGGAGCGGAGTTGTTTACTCTTGAACTGGCAGTTAAAATGCATTAGCTTTACAAAAGATCTGCTATTGGTAAGAGAGTTAACAACTTGGAAAAACCACTTTGTAAAACTCTGAGAATCCTCCAGCTGGCATGACTACTTTGAGTGACCGATCGCTACCAGAGTACTTGCATTGGAATGTGGGTGCTAGGAGGATGCTCTGTCTCTCCCGGCTGCAGAAGGGCAACTAGACTGGTCCGTGGCACATCCACACAGCCAGTCAGTGGCAAGCAGAGGAACACCATACGGTTGTCCATAGAGTTGCCCCTCTTGTACAGACAGGCCAAAGGCACTGCATCCCAAAAAAGTACTTGCATTGATATAACCAGGACTTATTCCATTCCCAAACTTGATGATATGGAACAAAACAGCTGGCTGCATTTTAGGCCTTTTCTGCATTTTGTTTTTAAAACAGGGCAGTGCGTCCTCCAGCGAGGACATTTGCACTTGGGGGTGAACTGGGTCTGGACTACTTCCTGTAGTTTTGGACTTCGGCCTGCTCCGGAACGACCAGAACTGGTGGTTCGCTGTGCTATTGAAAGACCGCTTAAAACAGGTCTTTCAATAGCACGGTGCGCCCCAGTCTGTCGCTGCGCTCCTGTGTAGATCTGCAGGCTCGCACCAGCGTGAGGCTGCAGATCTTCCGGGGGTGGGCTTCCGGCTGGCGAGCTTCTCCGGTTGGTGGAGAGCCTCCACCAACCAGAAGCCTTCATTTTCATCCCCGGAGCAGTGTGTAGCGCTGGCATGCACTGCTCCGGATCAGCGTGGATCGTCGGAGGGAGCGCGCCAGTCTGGTGAGTAACAGACTGACCCGTTTTCTTTCCAAAGTGCGAAAAAGCTCTTAGGTTCTTCTCTGGAGGCATGTTATGGGGACTGTCATGATGAGAACTCACATTTCAAAATTTACCACTGCTTGTAAAATACCGCTGGCACCAAGTGGGTACAAGGGTCCCCCTGCTACTCTAGTAGTGCCTACCCTACCCTATTGGTCGAGGCTCAGCAAACTCCTTACTTTGTTATAGTCAGCTGACAGAAAAAGAAAGGACAGGGTTTTGGTTTTTTTAATCTGTTCCTAGTTTTAAATATTTCACCAGCTCTGACTGATCCCTGAGAATTTTTGCTGTTGTTGCCCTATTATGTTATTATTTTGGTATTATTTGGAATGGAGGTTACTCATTTACTTAGGCTAGTGTACAATTCTGCAGACCCAGGTTTAGCCCCAGATTCCTTGGACTTCTGCTTTTCTGTTACCCCCACTGAAAGTGAGTCACTCAGAGAGGTGACTCACCTTTTAAATCAACTGCAGGAGCCGCCTGCACTAACATAAAAAATTTGCAGAGATTCTGTATTGTCAGACATAACTATATGTATAATACTGCAGCTACATCTGACTATGCCACTTCACAAAAATCTACCTTTCCAGCCTGGCAATGCCCCAGGCAAAGGATTTCTGAGGCACCTATATTGGGGTGCCATGAAATGATGTCTGCAACACTCTATCAGTAACAGGGAAGGTCAAGAACAGGCAGCTGGAGGGAACACTGCTCTAACTCCTTGTCTCCAAATGCCCCACAACTGTGAGAGCACTACAGACACCATTTCCCAGTATCTTGGTCTATAACATCTCAGAAACCCTTCAGGTGGAGTGCTGTCAGGCTGAAAAGGTTAGGTTTTGAGGGTCATATTCGATTGTTAATGTAAATATGAATTCCAAAAGCTGCAAGATCATAGATCTGGCTCATCTGAGCAGGATGCCAGACATCCATCTGAAAAACCTGAAGCATATTCTCAGTTGCTAATAGCATTTTTCTATTTCTTTTTGGTCATTTCCAGCAGTCCACCTCCCAGAGGGTCCTGGAATAGAAACTGACCATGAAACCCACCTCAGTTGCCCACCCCACTTCTGAGGCATGTCTCCTCTCATAAAGAAACCCTGTTCTTCCTCTCAAATCTGCTGTAGGTCTTCCATCCTGCTGTGGCAATATTTAAATAAAACACTGTGTCATACTCAAGTCTTTTTAAAAACAAGGTTCTAATTTAAACAAAGGCTTTCCCCACTCCCACACAGATGTATACATTAAACATGTGAGTTGTCCAGAGAACAGCCAAAAGCCTAATTTTCATCACACAAGCAGGAACTGCAGGGTGAGGAGACGGGAGGAGGTCTCTAGTATGAAGTTCCTAACTCTTCAGTTTGAGGTCTAAAGGCTTCAGAAAGTGTGGCAAAGGCAGGTCCTCCAGCGCCTCTGGGAACTGATCTGGGGAAATGGTCCCAATTAAGACTTGCATGGCTTGAACAAAGAGGGAAGAAGGCGCTAAGCCTGCCAGCCACTGGAACCTGTGTTTCCCTAGCAGTTCTTGCCACTGCTGCCGGTCCTCCAGGAGTTGCTGCTTCCTTGTGAAATGGAAGCCTTGAGGCATAAAGAGAAACAGGGAATCCAGGAGGAGGAGCTTTGTGCGTAGATTCGATGCTGGGTTTTCCCAGATCTGTTGCAGCAAGAGGTCCAAAGGGGTGTTCCCAGCACAGTCACGGAGGCAGGGCGAGGCCCCGTGACCCAGCAGCAAAAGCAAACACTCGGGTCTTGCTAGTTCGCAGGCCACGTGAAGAGAAGTCTTGCCCCCTTCCACACGGCTGCAGCCTCGGCGGTCTAAGTAGTCGGCTCGGTCGCTTACCGGGAAGTCTCTGATGGCCTTCAGAATCTCTAGAAGGATGTGGATACGGTTGTACCGGACAGCCATGGCCAAGTGGGGGGCTGACGAGTGGCAACAGCTGAAATGTAGGCTGGGTATTGCCAGGGCATTCTTAGGAAATTTGCTGAGGAGGTAATGGGCGTAAGGCTGGTGGTTGTGCACCAGGGCGTAGAGGAGGGCCTCTGAAGGGGAGTAGGTACTGACCTTGCCCCCTTCTTGCCAGTGGAAAGCTTCCATGCGCCTCATGTCCTCCAAGAGCCACACGGGCAGTTGGTCCCTCACGGCTTGGTAGAAGGCAAACGAGGACTTCTTGCATTGCTTCTGGGACTGGGAGCTGTGGCTGCTGTAGCCGTTCAGCCATTTGACATTCCAGGGCATTGCTGAGAGAGGGTTTTGAGGAAGTTGGCTACCAAAACAGCTTCTTCATGAAGACCCAAGAGCAACAGAAATCCTTTAAAAGAAAATATAAAACACACAATGGTCAATGAACAAGCTGAAACAGGCTGTAGGTTAGTGGGCTGCACGCTCAAGACAGTCTTCCTTGGTGAAACCTCCATCCTCCTCTGTGCAATTAAATAATTTCACTTGCCTTCCTTTTCCTACTCCTGCTAGGTGAAATTCCATAAACTTGATGGCTAAGAGACTAATTTCTGAATCAGGAATTTGGCTTCCTACCTTCCCATTTCAGCCCATCTTATTGTTCTGGTTCTTCAAAGCAAAAGATTTGATGGACCAGCAACCATCTTTTCATCTCCACTGATCTTTCAACTTTCACGAGAACCTTCTGCGGCAAACCAGGGATTTGTTGGTCAGCTTTTCCTTCTCCTAAAGAAATCCCATGCTGCTTCATCTCTCAATTCAGCAAAAGACGCATGCTACTTCCTCTAGAGCCAGTGTGGTGTAGGGATCAGAGTATTAGGCTGCAACTTGAGATATTAAGTCCTCACTGAGCTATGAAACTCACTGGGAGCGCATGGATCTTTGTTTCAGCCTAACTCAACTCACAAGGTCGTAAGGATAAAGTGAGGAGCAGAAGAACCATGAACCTATTTGTAGAAAGGGTGGGATACATATGTAACCAAAAAGGGGAAGATCTTTATTAGTTTTTTGTTTTATCTAGAAGGTAATGATCTTCCCTTCAGCCTTACACAACCTTTCACAAATCATCTAGTCAGTAATTGTCTAAGCCTCAGTGAACTCTGTATGAAGTATAAAATACAGACTGTCCTTCCCTGTTCATTTCATGCACTGTATTTCCGCTCCTGATTTACAGTACACTTGTCAACTAACAACTTTTCTTAAGCTAGACTCCTGTTGGTTAGTCCGGGTTACAGTGGCCCAAATGAATCAACAGAGGTAAATTCAGCTGATTCCATGGGTCTGCTGTAGTCAAGCTAATTATAGGATTTAAGCCTTAGTGTCTCTTTAAAGAGAACTGGAAGGTAGAGAGTGGTCAAAGAAGCCAAGTAACTGAAAACTGGTTCAGAGAGAAACCATCGCCCCAAGTGAAACAGAAGACTTCTGAGATACTTATTTACCAGATAAATGGACACAAATATATTCTGCGTGATCTCCTTGGGGCCAATGCCTTTGAGGTCTCCTTGGAAGTGATAAGAGATATATAACCCAATATAACAAAGAGTCGTGTGACTCCTTAAAGTTTAACAGGTTTTACTTGGATTAACTTTTCATAGCTTTCAGACTGCTTTATCTTCATGCATCCGAGGAAGTGGGGTGTAGTCCATGAAGACTTATGCCAAAGAAAATGTATTAGTTTTTAAGATGCTTTGTTGTTTTTGTTGCAAGACTAATACAACTACACCCCTTCCTGAGAAGTGTATATCCAATATATTGATATAAATGCCCCAAGAGTTCTTTTTTTTAAAATTAACAAAGCACTCTCTGTTGCCTTGATTAGAGAGGTTCCTAGGTGTGGAACAGTGGAGCCACATTAGAAACTTCCTTACATTTGCAAGCGTTTCCAGTTTCCAAACTTTGACTCAAGAAGGGTTAGGAAAATCAAACACAGAGGTATAAACAACAGAACAAACGCTGAACAATAACTCTGTTGTTAAGCATGTCTTCAAGACATTTCCCACTTACGGCGATCCTAAGATGAACCTATCACAGGGTTTTCAAGGGCTGAGTGTGTGTGAGATGCACCCAAGGTCACCCAATAGGTTTCCACGGCTGAATGGAGAATTGAACCTTAGTCTCCAAGATTATAGTTCAATGCTCAAATGATAGCATGCTGGCTCTCAACCAGTTAGGGCTTAAATCATGAGAATTATAAGAACCTCTGAGTCAGGATTCTCTGATTGCTCCTGCTCCAGGCCATTCCAGAGTCAGTGTCAATTTAAAATTCAAATGAGTAGCAAAGCTCAAATCTGTCCCATCCCCACCCACATTCCACACAGTGGTGTGACCTCCTCATTGGCAGACCTTTATGGTCTTCTAAGAGTTGATGAATATGTCAGGAAACTAATAGAGCAAAGCTGTTGTTCTGAAAAGGTGTTCGCTTGCTCACTGAATCCATTTCAGGGTTGTTGTTGCTGCTGTTGTTTTTCAAGCCATATCATTATCTTTGTTGACTTCCTATTGATACCTGCAGGACTGGTCCTACCAGCTATCTTAGAGCAACAGATTTGGGGTGTCATTAAAGGGCAGCAAAGTACAATACTCCTTGTTTTGCTTATTCTGATTGTAGGCTCTATTTCAGAGGGAAGAACTGGCAAAAACACCTCTTAGCATTCCTTGCCTAAGAAAGCCCTGTGAAATTCATGGGGCTGCCAGCTGACTTGAAGCCACATACACAATGTATTACTACTGCTACAGAGTAGAAGTGATGCTTTGTGGAATTTTCTCCTTCAAGTGCCAAAATAACTTGGCTGTTTTGAGGTACTATGTACCTAGACTTGGGTGAAGATGGGAGCAACATTTGGTGCTCTGCCTCAGACAGCACAAGTTCTTGAGCTAGCAGTGAACTCTGCCAGCTGCTTCATCCTTGTTTTGTCTTATTTACCCTACCACAAGAGTGGTAAGATGCTCATTTTCTGGCTCAAGGAAGGCTGGC
The DNA here is from genome assembly GCA_948474755.1 of Ctenosaura bakeri. Lineage (NCBI taxonomy): Eukaryota > Metazoa > Chordata > Lepidosauria > Squamata > Iguanidae > Ctenosaura > Ctenosaura bakeri. Next base: position 318,236 of record CAOLHI010000785.1, read on the forward strand.
TATAAAACACAGGCGAAACTCCTCACCTCATTTGGAACAAACTTGCCATTTGATTCCTCCGAGAGGCCAAGGAACCGTGGAAGAGCTGTCACAATAAATCAGCTGACAGATTGATGACAAAGAGTGTCAGTTCACATGACCAAGCTGGCACTGGGTGAAATCCTTGGTGGACTGGGTTCACACAAAACCGCAAGAGAGCCAAGGGAGGCAGTGGTGCGGGAGAGCACCTTTTGTGTGCCTGCTGCCTCACATTGTAAGCCATGTTTCTTTCAAGCAGACACCTATCTTCACCCCAAATTTGCTAGCATTGAGCTGTGAGTTGGTTTCCCTTCCAAGAAACAAAAAACACCCTCTGATTCTGGCAGGGGGTTGGACTGGATGGCCCCGTGCTCTCTTCCAGCTCTATTATTCTATGATTCACCTTAGATGACCTTTAATGGAAGGCAAACTCACACAACCTGCAGTCCTAACAGGACACCTTGGTTTTGACAAGGAATGGCTGAAGATATTTTCTGTATTTTGCAATATCTGTGGGTGCAGTCAATCTGATTGCACCAAGTAGCTGGTCCTTCCAAATTTATCTCCCCACAGTTTGAATCTCAACTCTCCCTTCCTCCTCTCTGATCAGGCACCTGTCTGGATGGTTTAGCTTCATCTTTTAACCAATCCCTCATACCAGCAATCCCTCTGCATCTCATCTCCAAAGCTCTTTCCCCTTTCACCTCCAAGCATTCATCAACCACACCCCCTTGTCTTTGGAGGAAAAGAAAACCTCCCTCCAGCTAGTATTGCCAGCGACAGATTGAGGCCGTGAGCCTTATTCTGAAAAAGATCTTAATTTCGTTTAATTTTTTGGGATTTGGGGGGGAGATCTGAGAGAGAAGAAGGGGAGGTTCTTCCATGGCCATTTCTGCATTAGATTGTTATGGTGCTATTATTCCACTTTCAACATCCTATAGAATCTTGGGGTTTGCAGTTTAGGGAGAAGTCTCAAAACTGCAAACCCCAGGATTCCAGAGGATGTTGGAAGTGGAATAACAGCACTATAACAATCTAATGCGGAAATGGCACAAGACTAGTAGTTTAAAGAACAAATGAGGATGATCAAACCCCAGGATTCCAGGGGACGTTGAAAGTGCAATCATAGCACTATAACAGCCTAGTGCGGAAATGGTCTACCAAACCCCTTTGGCTCTGGAACTCTGACATTCGAGATGTCTTTCCGAGCCCCCCTTGACCAAATAAAAATACAAACGGCAATTTTGGATCTGACCAGGCTTTCCTGGCGCCTTGGCCTCTCTCCTCCCCTCTCTGCTTTTTCTTTCCCTCTCCGATCTCCATCTTCTCCTCTTTTCCTCACACGCCCCCGATCTCTTACCTCACCGGTCTCCACCCCAATTCTCCCACTCAGCCTTGCCTTTAAGGTGGGAAAAAAAAGGAAAGGGGGTTGGGATATGGCGGGATCTATAGATCCCAACGCTCCAGCAAAGCCCAAGGAGACAGAAAAGGGGAAAACGCGTAGAATCCTCACCTCTCTCTCTCTCCCTCTCTCCCGGTGCAAGGAATGCAGTCTTCCCCAACTCCGGCTTCCTCCGCCGGCGATCCCTCTCGCAAGCCGGCTGCTGCTGCAATGAATGAGCCGCTGCCTCTCTCGCCGGTTTCCCCACCCTGGGCAGCCCCCCCACCCCCGATCGCGTCTGAGAGCGGCGGCTCCCGCTTTCCCTCCGCCTCCCGGCGCTCTTTTTTCCCTCTCCTCCCTCCCTCTGCAGAAAGGCGACGGATGCGGGGCTGCCGTCCGCACCGAACGGGGTCGCCGGGGCGAGAGCGCAAGAGGAGCGGCCGCAGCAACCAAACCCCGGAGGTCTCCGCTCGGCGCTTTTATCCCCTCCTCCCGGTGCCGGTGAAGGTCGGTCAGGACCGGGGAACTGTCCAGCGCCTCGCGATTGGCCCGGGCGGAAGGCTCCCCCCGCTTTCCATTGGCTCCCCGGAGAGGACGGGGCCCGCGGCTATTGTGGCGTCAGAGGGAGGCGAAGTTCCAAGAAACTTGCCCGGGACGCCGCCTCCGCCCCCCGCCCCGCCCCGCGCGTTCTCCAGAGGTAGAGCCCGAAAGAGGAAGAAGAGGGAGGAGGAGGAGGAGGAGGAAGAAGCAGGAAGCGGACGGCGGAGGGGACAAGTTTGGGCTGCCTCGTTCCAGCCCCGTCTGAGCCGGCCTTGGCCCGGGGTAAACTCCTCGGAGCCAGAGCCCGGAAAAGGGGCCTTTGTGGATTAACCTCGCCAGGGGAGCGTTTGCTCGTTTTAGAATCATAGAAATGTAGAGTTGGAAGAGACCCCAGGGGCCATCCAGTCCAACCCCTTCCCATGCAGGAACAGCCTCAAAGCACTCCCGACAGATGGCCATCAAGCCTCTGCTTAAAAACCTCCAAGGAAGGAGCCTCCACTACACTCCCAGGCAGCACATTCCATTGCCGGACAGCCCTGACTGTGAGGAAGTTCTTCCTGAGGCTCAGGTGGAATCTCCTTTCCTGCAGCTTGAATCCATTGCTCCTTGTCCTGGTCTCTGGAGCAGCAGAAAACAAGCCCCCTCCCTCCTCTACGTGGCATCCCTTCATGTATTTAAACATGGCTATCATGTCCCCTCTTCACCTTCTCTTCTGCAGACTAAACATACCCAGCTCTCTAAGTCTATCCTCATAGGGCATGGCTTCCAGGCCGCTCACCATTTTGGTCACTCTCCTCTGGACTTGCTCCAGTTCGACCATGTCCTTCTTGAATTGGGGTGCCCAGAACTGGACACAGTATTTAAGACGAGGTCTAATGATCATAGAATAATAGAAATGTAGAGTTGGAAGAGACCACACAGGCCATCCAGTCCAACCCCCTGCCATGCAGGAACACCCTCAAAGCACTCCCGACAGGTGGCCATCCAGCCTCTGCTTAAAAACCTCCAAGGAAGGAGACTCCACTACACTCCGAGGCAGCAAATTCCACTGCCGGACAGCCCTGACTGTCAGGAAGTTCTTCCTGAGGTTCAGGTGGAATCTCCTTTCCTGCAGCTTGAATCCATTGCTCCTTGTCCTGGTCTCTGGAGCAGCAGAAAACAAGCCCTCTCCTTCTTCTACATGGCATCCCTTCACATATTTAAACATGGCTATCATGTCCCCTCTCAACCTTCTCTTCTGCAGACTAAACACACCCAGCTCTCTAAGTCTATCCTCATAGGGCTTCATGACTTCCAGGTCCCTCACCATTTTGACCGCTCTCCTCTGGACTTGCTCCACCAATAATTCCAATCAAGGGGGAAATTCTTTTTACTGTCTCTTGTTGGTGTTTAGCAGAAAACCAACAACACCACCGCTTTAGCTTCTCTCTGCTCCAGCACAGACGACAAAGAACCTAGTGGCACTCTGAGGAAGAGCCCCATTTCCTCACTAGGCTGCGCTAGTGCTATTATTCCACTTTCAACATCCTATGGAATCCAGGGGTTTGATCATCCTATTTTGTTATTTCTCTTTAAACCATACTTGTGCCATTTCCACACTAGACTGTTCTAGTGCTGTTATTCCACTTTCAACATCCTATGGAATCCTGGGCTGGAAAGTGAAATAATCTAATATGTAAAAGTCAAAGTTTGTTTGTGTCCTATCGTAGAATCAGAGAATCATAGAAATGTAGAGTTGGAAAAGACCACAGGGGCCATCCACTCCAACCCCCTGCCATGCAGGAACACCCTCAAAGCACTCCTGACAGATGGCCATCCAGCCTCTGCTTAAAAACCTCCAAGGAAGGAGACTCCACTACACTCCGAGGCAGTATATTCCACTGCCGGACAGCCCTGACTATCAGAAAGTTCTTCCTGAGGTTCAGGTGGAATCTCCTTTCCTGCAGCTTGAATCCATTGCTCCTTGTCCTGGTCCCTGGAGCAGCAGAAAACAAGCCCTCTCCTTCCTCTACGTGGCATCCCTTCAAATATTTAAACATGGCTATCATGTCCCCTCTTAACCTGTGAAGACCTCATACAATTGGCTGCCCAAGAAGAGTCTAGGGAATCCTGGGGTTTGCAATTTACAGAATTCTCAGCCAGAAAGGTCTTGGGGCTCAGTCAACTGTGTCTGCCTTGAATAGACTGGTTGCTATGGAGACAAGGCCTAGCAGCAAGGAGGAAGACAGTGTATTTCCTCAGGAACCCAACCTTGGTATGTTAATAACTCTGAATACAGATTGGATTGGGGAATATGGGGAAAAGTTACAACTACTAGACAAGGCGGTTTAGGGAATTAGAGACACAAGATCTCAAATCTTTCTAACAAGTGTTACCTATGAGAAAATAAAATCCTGGGCCATGCCAGGTACATGCGCTTGTAGCGGTATAACAATCTAGTATGAAAATGGCCTAGCAGTTCATCAGTGAACATTCAAGTTTTGTGGATTGCAAGTGCCTGGCAGCAATGGATGGAGTCAGCCAGAGTCCACAAAAACTTGTGCCAAATAAAACTTGCTTATTCTTGAACATTCTACAAGATTCTTCCATGCTGTTGGACTGCAGCACCCAAAATCCACAGCCACTTTGGCTGATGGAAGTTCTGTCTGGAAAATTAATTTTTCTCAAGTTTTGCCTTCTTCCCTCCTTTATTTTGCTTCCCCTCTAAAATTCTCTTACACTTTTTTTTAAGGGGGGGATAGGTGTAAGCCCGATCACAAATATTCTCCCTCCTCTTTAACCACTTTTAAAAATGTTCTCAGTCTTTGCTTTTGAAGCCTGCTGCAGAAAGAGCAGAGATAGCATGTCTGACCTCCACACATTAAAAAAAAACAGGTGTGAAGGTGACCCTGGTAATGATGGTCCCTGCAATTCTGATTCCACACAAGCAGCATTATGCAGCATGTCTGAAATCAAAAATGTACCACTTGTCCCAGCAGCTAAAAAACAAACAAACAACAATAACAAAAACCCTCTCGAAGAGTAGTCTACTGTCCACTAGCTGTTGTTGACAGGAAGAATCCAAGCTTGGACTACTATGTGTATTTATGTGTCTTCAGATGGCCTGTCTACTTATGGCCATGAACTTCATAGAGTTTTCTCAGGTAAGGAATACTCAGAGGTGGTTTTGCCAGTTCCTTCCTCTGAAATATAGCCCACAGCACCTGGTATTCATTGGTGGTCTCCCATTCAAGTGCAAGCTCAGGCTGACCCAGCTTAAAGCCCAAGAGCAAACAGGAGATACTGCCTTTAGAGTATTTAACTACTGTTGTTAACTGCTGCCAGGTCAACCTCAACTTGCGGCAAACCTATGAATGAGAAAGCTCAAAAGCACCCTATCCTCAACAGCACTGCTCAGGTGTTGCAGACTCAGGGCCATGGCTTCCTTGATTGAGTCTATCCATCTGTAATGGGTCTTCCTCTTTTTTACCAAATATTATTATCAGGAGTCGTGTCTTCTCATGATGTGGCCAAAGTATGACAGCCTCAGTTTAGTCATCTTGGCCAGGCTTGATTTGCTCTAGAAGCCATTCATTTGTCTTTTTAGCAGCCCAAGGTATCTTCTCCAGCACCACATTTGAAATGAGTTTATTTTCTTCCTGCCAGTTTTCTTCCCTGTCCAGCTTTCATAACCGTGAATACTTACATTGTTGGTTGCTGCAATCCCTGCTGTCTCCTTTCTTGGGAACCTGAATATATATTGAGCATTTCCAATCTGTGGGCCATTGTTTTGTTTTTCATATTTGCTAATAGATTTTAGTTAGAACTAGAGTAGATTCTGTCTGTAGCCTGAAGCAGCTCTATTAATAAGCCACTTATTCATGGTGATTTATTTCTCCCAAGTGCTTTGAGCGCAGCTTCCACTTTAGTTTCATCTTCAAAAGCTTCTTCTTTAAATGAATGTCTCATTCTTTCATCTCTTTTATATAGTTCTTCAGTGTATTGTCTCCATCATCTTTTTATTTATGCTCGGCCATGTTCCTCTTCTGGTTGTAGAGCATCCCCACTCCTAATTTAAATTTCCTTTTGATTTCTCAAATCTTGTGAAAGAGATCTACAAGAGGTCTCTTGTTCTTTTTTGTTTTACTACTACAACTTATTAATCTTGTAGTTTTTAATCAGAACTTCTCTGTGCATAGGCTAAATCTGCATGGATTGGTCCAGTCCTGCCTACATAAATGGACAAAAAAGTGGAAAACTGAGTTTTATTGCCCTATATTTTTCCATCATATGTTTTTAAGCTGGGGAGCATATCCTCAGCTTGGAAATGCTACTTTTGGGGAGGAATATTATTTTTTTTAAAAAATCACACTCTGCTGTTTGTTTATTTACTTAGACTTATTCCATCTTTTTCCCACAGCTGGGACTCAAGGTAATTCAGAACAAGATTAAAAGCAGGTAGAGATAAAAACAGTGTAAAGGCGGGGTTATAATGTTTAACATACAGGGAGCCCTGGTGGCGCAGTGGTTAAATGCTAGTACTGCAACCATAAGGTTGTGAGTTTGATCCTGCCAGGCTCCAAGGTTGACTCAGCCTTCCATCCTTCCGCAGGTCGGTAAAATGAGTACCCAGCTTGCTGGGGGCAATTAGCTAAAATACATTGCAAAACCGCTTAGATAACACTCAGTTGATAAGCAGTATAGAAATAAATGCTATAGTTATTTAACATACAGTTAAACTAATTGTAATATCAAGATATTATTGGAAAAAAACTCAGTGAAAATGTACGACACCAATTCATTCAGCCCTATATTGCACTGCATTGCACTGTGAGGAAGATATTGAGAACTCTGTGCTAGCAGATGTTTTTCTGCTTGTTCCAATATTTCCTTTGTCTTAGCTAACTGACAGAAGGCCCAACTGACACAGCGAAGTAGAATTGGTCCTACCATGAGCCAGAGGTGGCACGTTTGCTTGGAAAAGAATACCAACCTCCACAATGACTAAAAAAGACAAACAGGAGCATGGTGGGCTTTTGTATGGCACTAACAAGATGCTGGCCTGCGATTCTTTTTTTAACTGCTAGGGAGAGGTGTATGTGCCCAAATAAGCAGGCTAGTCTGGGATGCTACACACCTTGATTTATGGGCTGCTCAGGGGACACCGGCTACTGCTGTACCTCCGGCTGAAGAATGTCTCAGGCTGATCCTGCTGACATTGTTTTGCACTGCAGCGTGTCCAAATAGCCGGTGCTAACAATGAGCTCTGCTTACTGCTTTTGTTTCCCTGTCTTTTCTGTATTGTTTGGAAACTTCATACAGTGACTCAGGCTGTGAAAGAGCCGGGGATGTGAACTGGAAACAATGACCCAAACAAGAGGGGGCTGACGCCACAAGTTCCTTGGGTTTCCTGGAGTCTGATGCCAGTTCAATGTGGAACTGACAAAAACCAAGCACATTGAATTCCAAATGACATCTGGGGAATCAAAAGAATCTTTTTTTTAAAAAAAAAATGGACTGGAAATAAAAAACTTTCCAGGCAGCCTTAATGTAATGTCCAAGGCTGCAGGAATCCTGGAAAGCAATTGTTTCTAGTTTGTGTTATTTTCATGCATACACATAATGAAGGACCCTTTCCCACTATATATATAACATATCACTTTGATATCATTGTAACTATTATGGCTCCATTCCACAGAATCCTGGGATTTGCAGTCTAAGGAGGGGTACTTTGAATTTTCTAACAGAGAGCTCTACTGCTTCTCCAAACTGCAGACTCCATGATTCTATAGGATGTGGACATGGCTGTTAAATCACAGCATTAAAGTGTTATAACTGAGTCTTAAAAGAGAGTCATCTTCTGTGCCATTATTATGGAAAAAATAGCGAGAAGGCTTTGGAGCAGAAAACATATAGCATGGAAAAGTTACTTTTTAGGACTGAAGGATTTTGGCATTGTAATAAAAAAAAATTACCTTTCCAAGCTCTTCAGGTGGGAGGATATGTGATAATGTAGACCACCACAGTATCCTGAACAGACCTGACTGTGTCTAATTTTGGAAGCTAAGTAGGGTTAGGCCAAGTTAATATTTGGGTATGAGACCATCAGGGAATAGCAGGGATCTCTAGGTAGGGCTCAGAAAGTACCCTGCCTTAAATTTGGGAAGCAACTGCCAGTCAGACAGTATTGGGAAAGATAAACCAATGGACAAACCAAAGATAAACTAAAAGCCAAGGGAGAAAAGTAGGAGGAGAAGAGAGAATCAGAGAGATTTTAAACGTAGCTGAAAAAATGGGATGACAGGGGTTTAATCAGGATGGTCCATGCCAAATCAGAAAAGTTGGAGGGGAGGGAAATCTTTGACCCTCTAGATGCTTTGGCCTAAAACTCCAATCAGCTCAACCCCTCCAGTCAATGACAAAGCATTGTGGGAGCAGTAGTCCCAAACATTTAGAGAGCCCTGGTGGCGCAGTGGTTAAATGCCAGTACTGCAAGCCACAAGGTTGTGAGTTCGATCCTGCCAGGCTCCAAGGTTGACTCAGCCTTCCATCCTTCCGCAGGTTGGTAAAATGAGTACCCAGCTTGTTGGGGGCATGTATAGAAATGTATCGAAATACATGCTATTTGTAAATTGTTCGCCACCTCGATCCATATGGAGAGGCGGGAAATAAATAAATAAATAAAAAATAGATGGCATAGGATCACTACTCCTGCTCAAGAAAAACCCTTGAGTAATTTTATGGCCATACAATACATTGCCATCTATAAGAAGGAAGGCATTTCGATGGGAGAAGCAGTCTTATTATTTCCTCCTGAGAAAACTCATCTACCTAAATCCTTCAGGTTTTTGGAAATGTGTTAAAACTATGTTGAGTCATTGTATATTTCCTGGGACACTGCATATTGTACATTCATTGGGGGACAAATAATGGTCTTTTAGATTAACTGTAAAGAATCATAGAATCATAGAATCATAGAAATTCAAAGTTGGAAGAGACCACACAGGCCATCCAGTCCAACCCCCTGCCATGCAGGAACACCCTCAGAATATTATATTGTGTTATAATGTCTGCCTTTTTGCTTAATATAATGCATAAAAGCTTCAGAATCAGAATCACCCATTCCATATTATTGCCAGTTTCTGTGTGCAGTTCAGAAAGCTGGAAGAGAAGAAAACTGACAGGGTGAAAACTCATTTGAAATGTGGTGCTGGAAAAGAATTTAATAGATACCATGGAGTACCAAAAGACAAAACAATGAGCTGTAGAGCAAATAAGGGCTGAACTGTTCTGAGAAACCAAGATTATTAAACAGAGATAATTGTACTTTGGACATATCCTAAGACCACAAGAGTCATAAAGCTGTTTATACTTACACTTGGAGAAGTTGAAGGCTGTAGGAAAAGAAATCACATTTTATATGGATTGATTCAAATGAGGAAGCTAAAGCCCTGAGTTTGTAAGATCTGCAGGGCTTTTGACGAGTGGGGCTCATGGAAATCTCACATTCATGTGGTCGTTGTACGTCAAAGCTGACTTGATGGCAAATAGCAACCATGATGAATATGTCAGGCACATTACATTTGCTTAATATAATATGTAATGAATCCTATACACACAAGAGGTGGAGCTCAGATACTGTTGGACTCCCACCAGTACCAGCCAGCATGGTGAGGGTAATGGGAGTTGTTCTTCAGGTCCAGTTTTGTAGGTCATAGATTCTGAGTACAAACTTCGCAGAGCTGTATAATGCAGCAGAAGAAATATTTTATTTGGTTCATGTACAGCAGAGATTTCTCAGTCTGGATTGTCTGAATTCTGGAATGAGTGAAAAGACAAACAAATGGTTGTTGTGTTGGCAGGGCCTTCATTAGAATGGAACAGTGTGGTCAAAAGATACCAAGCTGGGTAACTTGGATACTTCCGATGGCTCTGTGCCCTGAATGAACCTTGACAAGAACCTTCATTGTTGTTATGTTCTTTCAAGTCAACTCTGATTTATGGCAACCCTATCATAGGGTATCCTTGGCAAGATTAATTCAAAGGAGATTTGCCATTGCTTTCCTTTAAGGATGAGAGAATGTGACTTGCCCACATTCACCCAGCGGATTTCTATGACTGAGCAGTGATTCGAACCCTGATCATCCAGAGTCCAGCGCTCAAACCATTATATCACACTAGCTCTGTAAGATCATATAACTGTGTTATTTTCCCCAGAAGAAAGGAATGTTGTTTCCTTTTTCCTCCCTTTTTTGAATTATTCATCATACATACAAATTACACACAACATTTATATTTCATCCTGTTCCCCCCTCCTCCCCTCCATTCCTGGAACAGTATTTCATAATTAATTTCTTTTTCCCTTTATGTGGTATGTCATTTTAACTCTATCATAGACATCATCCTTTCTCTCCTTTACAAACTCAGCCCTTTCTCTCCTTTACAAACTCAGTTTCTCCCACCTCCTGGACCAGTTCTCTTCTCTCAGCTGATCTAGATATAACATCCTCTTCTCCAGTATAAAATGGATGCTGTTTCTGAGCAGTAAAAAAAAAGGTAGCATAATGCAGTTTTTCTCTTGACTTGCCATTTAGCAATATAGTACTAAATTTCAGCTGTGTTGGAAAAGAGATCAGTCAGAAGACAGAAAAAAATGAAGGAGGGACAGTGGATCAAAAAGCTCTAGCTGGGCCTTAGGATAGGAGCTCACCTTTTTTGTTCTCCTCTTTGTAATTTGTTTTTATGTTGATTTTTTAATATTTTCCCTGCTGTGACAAATCCATCACAACCATTTATGGGGCCTTTGGGATTTAACTTGGCTTCCTACCCTGATAATGAGAGTCCATGTTTACAACAACTTGGGTTTTCCCATGTTTCCATAGACTCTTACACACAGATCTAATTTTGCTACTTCTTTGGGGATTTTCTTCTCTCTTCTGGTCATAACTTTTGTTGTGATGTTGACACAGAGCTTGCCTTTTCCTTGGCTATATTTCTGGCTGGGGGACAGTTCTGAGAGAATCTTGATTTTCCAAGACTTCTTTCTTAAAAAATATCACCATCATCATCACCATCATCATCATGTTACTTTCGTCTGACAATGCTCAGATTTTGCTACAGTACTCTGTTTTATATATTTTTGTTCTACTTCTCCTTACAGTAATCTTTCCATCTGAATGTTCCTCCATCATTTGTCCTTAACTTCCAGCCCAGTCTTCAGGAAATTGCCCTTTGGAATCGATTACTATACATTTCCTTTTCTCAGGCCATTTCCGCACTACACTCTTATAGCGCGATTATTCCACTTTCAACATCCTATGGAATCCTGGGGTTTGCAGTGCTGACCCCTCCTGAAACTGCAAACCCCAGGATTCCATAGGATGTTGAAAGTGGAATAATTGCGCTATAGGAGTGCAGTGTGGAAATGGCCCCGGTCTTTACACTGAGCTCCTAAACAGCTGGGAGCACAGTAAGCTTTAACCAGAAGACCAGCAGAAGCTCAAAAATAAATAAAGTGGTTTATAAAGCATTGTATCTAATTTCACTTCATGTTGCAGCCACGTGAAAGAGATTATTTCAGCAATCTAACACTGCTGTTGTGTTTTCTCTGAAATTCATTCATTTATCTTCTGAATATTGATATATTATGTCTTCATTTAATAGACTTGATCCGTGTTCATCTGCAGTGATCTAAATAAATATTTAAATTAAATGGGCCCACAGATAGGCTTTAGTCCTCTTTGGTTACAGCCACGGGTTGCATCTGGTCTATGAAGCCTCTCCCCACCAGCCCCGAAAGCCCTTCAAACCCCACTCATCCTTTTAAGAATTATTTTTCACTGTAAGTTTGTTGTGATGTTGTTTATTAATGTTTTAAACTTTTTTTGGAAACTGCCTTGGGTCCAACTCTGTGAGAAAAGCGGCAAATTAAATATATATATATATATATATATATATATATATATATATATTTGCCTGGAAACCACACAGAAAATCCCTCAAACACACAAAAACATGCAAAAAGACCCTCCATCCCACTGTTTCAACCCACAGAACCCCCAAGTACTTCCATTTTCCTCTATAGTTCCTCTCAAAATGGCAGCAGGAAGTGATGTGCATTACTTTCAGTCACCATTTTGAGGAGGACTACAGGGGAAAATTGAGGTATTTGGGCTTGCAAGGTGGAAGTAAAGTGTTCAGGTGGATATGGGATGTGAAACTTTCCACTGCCCCTTGTACAGTTACTCACCCCTGGATTATACCTTGTTGCCCATTGAGGCAAACAGAGAATCTAATTTCAGAAGATGCATTCTGACAACATGTAGAAACCAGCTGATTTTAAGCTGGCATATGTACAAATAAGTAATAGTATTGTTGCTGTTATTTGTATAATAATTAGACAAATAAATAGAACCTGGGAGAGGGGACTTTCCAATATCTCTTTTAGCTGTCTTCAGTTTGCTAGGGGCTGATTCAAAGTGGTACCAAGTTATCTGCATACACAATGTTCCTACTGTTATGTGTGGAAGGTTATATGTGCATTTTAGATGGACATTGCTGGTTCAAACTAGAATCTTGTCCAGGACAAAGAAGGGTTAAACCAGTAGTTAAAAGGAAATTTCCCTCTAGTCCTCAAGTCACCCTCCAGGAAAAAGTATAGAATGCCTAAATAATACCTAAACAAATGTAACTATTTAGTGTTCAGACTACCTAGATGCAGGGAGCAACCCATCTTTTCAGGCAAGGAGATTTACCTACAGCTGGATATCCTGTATCTAGGCAACAGCCACACTGACATGGAGATTGCTTTATGCGGGTGGTTGTCAGGTCAAGCACTTTAATTTCCTTTAAGTGGATGATTGACTCAGACATTGCTACCTTTTGTTAAGCAAAGCACCGGGTAGTGTCGGCAGGAAAGCAAGATGGGCACCCCAAAGCCTTATTGCTTCCTTTTGGAGGGTTGGCCAGAATGGAATGTGCTGTCCGAAACCTCAGAATCACATGAAAGACTCCAGACTCCGAAGCTAATTTCATTCTCAGAAAATAATCTATTTGCTGCTTCCATCTTTGATCATGTGTTCTGATTCTTAGAAGAAGCTTTTTGGCTCCTCATCTTGGAGGTCTTTTCCTGAACCATTGCTGAAATTACTGGTTAGGTTTAGGCTAGCCCTTTTTAAGTTTAAATCACTGAAGTCTGAAGCTTGAAAACACTGAAGGTTCATCAAAAACCTCTCTCTCTCTCTCAGTCTCTCTCTCTCCTCCACACACATGTGTTTGTGTGGGGAGATATCTAAAACCTGGGATTTATCCAGAGAATCTCTGTCTTCAAAAGTCCTGGTTGTGGTCCTGAGGACCTGATTAGTTTTCCTCCTCTGATATTTCAGCCAACCAGAACTGCAACAGTCCCTAACTCCTCTTCAAAAATGTCTAAGAAGATTCAGGAAAAGCAGTTTCTGTCACTCCTAAATCTAATTTTTAGGCATTATTTTCTCTGCACATTGGAAGCCACTTCCAATGACCTCCCCTTTAATTAATGTGAAAGTATGTGGCTTAAGGAAGAACTTTAGCCACCTTTCCCGGCCTGCTTTGGCAAACCTTTCTCTTTCTTCTTTCTCCTCTTAGCAGCCTCTGAACCTCAGATTGCTTAACTCCAAACTCTGACACCTCAGTCCAGCCATCTGACCCCAGAGCTCTAAGGTATCTTCTAAGCTTTGCTATGACAGCCTTCAAATTCTTGCAGTCTTATGAGTTTGCTTATTCAGGTTTCCCATATTGCTGTGCTGCATTAACTATTAACCTGTGCTATTCTATTTACTGTCTGCCATTTTTGAAGCTTTGCTAGTAAATCTGGTATTCTGATTCTTCTGTGTCCAATGTATCTTGGCTGGGATTCAGTATAGGACTTATGGATTCATAACCAAGAATTACAATTCTGTGACTGATCTGTATTCAGTAACACTATGTAGTCTTACTGGAAACCTATGTAAGTGTCACCTCAGCCCACCTTAACAGCAAACAGTGGAATGGTCGAAGGAAGTCTGTTCAGCTTCTGATCCAAGTGCAAGGAGGCTGACGTTTCCACGCTGCTTCTGCCAGTGAGTGAGCCTGAGACAATCAGAAGCAGGAACATCCTTCTTGCACCCTGATCAGACACCGAATGGATCTCCAGGAATGGAGATCTGCAGGAAAGGAGATTCCACTTGAAACTCAGGAAGAACTTCCTGATGGTCAGGGCTGTCCGGCAGTGGAATCTGCTGCCTGGGAGTGTGGTGGACTCTCCTTCTTTGGAGGTTCTTAAGCAAAGGCTGGATGGCCATCTGTTGGGAATGCTTTGATGGGTGTTCCTGCAGGGGGTTGGACTCGATGGCCCCTGGAGTCTTTTCCAGTTCTATGATTCTATGATTCTATGATTCTATGATTGATCCTTAGTCCAATCTGGCTGCTTGCTGCTAAGGTGATCAGGGGATTTGGGCCAGGAGCTGTTACTCAGTTATGTCTGTAACTAAGTGGCCAATCTTGGATATTAGTGGTCCTCTTTAGATACAATTTCTTCCACTTAACTGACAAATTAGAGATCAGACCACTGTTAGAAAACGGAACTGGGTGAAATGCAGAACCCATGTATTGTATTGCAGGGAGCATGAAGGACTTATGGAGGCTCACTTCAGCTAGAACAGGAAGGGTCCTCAGTCTATTTTCATGCAGTCCTCAGACTAATTTCAAATACCCTTTGCAAGCAACCTCTGGCATGGGTGACAACCTATTGGGGAAAGAAGGGGAGGAGGGGGAGAAAAGTAGTAGAAGGGAAAGAGAGAGAGAAAGAGAAAGAAAAAAGGATTGCCCCACTCACTTTTGAATTTCTCTCTTGCCTGGAGCAGACTACTCCAAAGGGGGTGGCATACTGCCCCATTTTGGCAATGACAGTCCTGATTAATCCTCCGTTGTCAAATTTTTTCAGCTGCTTTGAAAATGTTCCAGTTTCTCTCTGGTCTTCCCATTTCCTCCCTTTGGCCTCAGCTTATTTCAATTGCTGCCAACTATGGCCCTTTCCGCACTAGACCGTTATAGTGCTATTATTCCACTTTCAACATCCTGTGGAATCCTGGGGTTTGAAGTTTTAAAGTGTTGAAAGTGGAATAATAGCACTGTAACAGTCTAGTGCAGAAATGGCTGAAGTATCAGACTGGAAAAGTAGTTTCCATTCAACTCAGCAACAGGAAGAGGAGAGCAGAGGACAGAATCTTCCCTTCTTGTAGACTCAGGAAAAAGCAAACCACTGCAGCCTCTCCCAACTCATGTGTTCCTCCTCACTGATCACCTTTGTCATTTTGACCACACTCTGATGTTGCTTGGCCACACGTTTCCTGGTTTTCTTCTATGAAATGCTAGAGAGTCTGGGTTCACTTGCCCTGTTCCTGGGGACTCTTGGGAATTTTGAAAGGGAGATGTTTTGCTAGATATTTGGGAACCAGAGTATTTAGGGAAAGAATAAGTGCCTTTGGTTGGATCTGGGACCGATATTGCCCTTTGAAACCTGTCTTAAGCATCAACCCCCATCTTATCAAATTCAGTGGCAAGTCATTAAATTTTGAGTGACAAAGTGGAAAAAGGAAATTTAAAAAGCAGGAAATACTTGCTTTTACAGTTTTTTTTTCATTTGCCACTGAATTTTAGTGATGCATTTTGTTGCAGAACATCAATGAAACTTCCTTTTTGTGTGTGAGGGAAGACAAAGACCACAAAATGGCCTTGGAGCCACATATTATCCATGGCTTGCTTGTTCTCACACACACTTTTGGCTAACAAAATGGTGACATTCTGTAGCAAAGAACATTCATTATATCCTTTGCAGAACTATGTTTAAAAAAAAAATTAAAATAAGGGATAACCTTTTACCAGAATAGATGTCTGGCAATCCTGCTGTCATCTTAATATAGTCTGTTACCAGTGTTGCATTAGAGTCATATTAGTGAGATAGACAGAACTGACTGGAACACTTTGAGCCTAAGGCATGGCATAAATATAGCAGCAAAACAGCCGAGCAGAAAGAGGCATCTGTGACCCATAGCCCAAGATACGTAAAGGAAATGTGTTCTGTTGCCGTTTTGTTCAAAGTATTCCATCTGCATCCTATTTACATATTATACATATCTCTTTAATAGTAAGGCCTGTTCTCCATGCATGTCCCAAATGGGCAAATAATGGCATCCATTTAGCAATGAGCTCCACTGAGTTCTATGGGGCTTAATGTCAGGCAAATTATGTAGAGGATGGCAGACTTAGGCCATTTCTGCACTATGCTGTTATAGTGCTTTTTCTGCTTTCAACATCCTATGGAATTCTGGGGTTTGCAGTTTAGGGAGATGCCTTGAGAATTCTCAGCCAAATTGCTCTTTGGCCTCAGTAAACTGCAAACCCTAGAATTCCACAGGATGTTGAACGTGGAATAATAGCACAGTAATAGTGTGGTGCAGAAAGGTCCTAACATCTTCTGCATTCATATTTTCCACTGTGCATAGGCCAAATTTAAATTATGTGTAATACACACTCAACCTGTGTTGGATAGCTAGGAAAAGGCATAGACCAGATTTGCTGTTCAGTCTACAGATGATGTATTTCTTGTGACTGAAAACAAGACTGGTAGACAGTGAAGTTGTTCCAGCAACGGAGTTATGTATTTCCTGTAACTGGTGATGACCAGCAGTGTGAGTGTATCATTTTGGACCCATTGCAATTTCTGAACAGTTTCCAAAGACACCTTCACACAGAGTGTGTTACAGTAATTCAAATGGGATGCAGTGAAGGCATGTTTGACCATAACCCAATCTGACATCTCCAGGAACAGGCACAGCTGTGCACTAGTTTTAGCTGTGCAAAAGCACTCCCAGCCACTGTTGAAACCTGAGCTCAGATACTACTCCATAAGCCAATCCAAAGTGCAAACCTGAGATTTCAGGGAGATTGAAACCCCATCAAACACAGGATGAATCCCTATTCCCTGATCTGCCTTTCAAATGACCAGAGGATCTCTGTTTTGTCTGGATTAAGTTTTAATTTGTCTGTCCTCATCCTGTTCATCAGGGGCAGCTGACACAGGTTTAGCACTAAGAGGGCATCTTTGCAACTGCGTGGAAAGAAGAGCTAGAGGAGAGGTCAGCATACTGAAAATATTCAACTCCCAAATTCTGGATAACCTCTCCCTGTGGTTTCATATACAGTCGGCCTTCCACATTTGCTAGGGTTTGGGGCACAGGGCCCCCACAAAAGTGGAAAAGCACAAATATCAAAATGTATGTGTGTGCATGCCTAAGGAAAGGAGGGTAAGGCATGGGGAATGGGTACCCAGGGTCCAAACGAAGAACATTTCCACATGGCACTCTTATAGCACGATGATTCCACTTTCAACCTCCTATGGAATCCTGGAGTTTGCAGTTCTGGGAGGGGCCAGCTGGCCCCTCCCGAAACTGCAAACCCCAGGATTCTATAGGAGGTTGAAAGTGGAATCATCGCGCTATAAGAGTGTCATGTGGAAATGGCCTAAGTCAGGGAAAAGAGAGGAAAAGAAAGTGGGTTGGCATGGTGGTGCTATACTTCCTTTCCCTTGCCCATCTCCTTCCTTGAGTATGTGGGGGGCAATGGAAAAGGGTTTGTGGTGCTGAGAAACTGGGCTACAAGCCATCTTTAGGTGGCCAGGCAGTGGCTGGTGTTGACGGAGGAGGGTCAGAGGTGGGTTTTTAAAGGGCTGTGCAGCCTGATTGGAGCTGAGGAGAGGGATGTTTCCTCCGGAAAAGTAGCATTTGAGGGGTGGGGGTATGGGTTGGAAACTCACAAATAATCAAATCTGTGAAAGTTAAACCTGCAAATATGGAGGGCCAACTGTAGATATTAAACATTAATTAATGTAAGGCATTTAATTTAAGATATTAAATGTTCTGGGGACCAAACTGAGCAACGAGGGACCCCACAGGCTAAAGCTAGGGTGCTGGACAGGAATCCCACAGCACTACCTTGTCCAAGAAGGACAAGAACCACTGTAATAGTCCTTCCTAAGTTCCAGTTCAGAGATGTGACCGAAATCAACACTACTGTTTTTTTAAAATATTTTTATTAAAGTTTACATTTGAATAGATATATATATATAAACCCTCCTTACTTCCAAGCTTATTTTTCCCAGTTGAATCTGCTTATTTTCATTCCATTCATACATTGTTACAACCTATTCAGAGAAAGTAAAAGGTCTTACATGGTTTCATCTTACATGGTTGCATCCTACATTGTTACAATGTTATGTTGTTGCATTACCTTACAGACAATCTTACATTGTTTCTTTTTCATTTCTCATGTTATATCCTTATCCAAACCAGAACTTCCCTCCATTCCCTTTCAAAGTTCTGGATAGGTTTGTTTTTCAAAGAAAATGTCAATTTTTCTGTCTCTACCATATCCAGGACTTTTAATTTCCATTCTTCTATATCCACATTTTTCCTTTCTTTCCAATGTTGCACATATGTCAACCTTGCTGCAGTTATTAAATACAATATTATCTTCTGATGACGTCTTATTTCTCTTTGTTGCCCTAGCATGTTTAACAAACAAAATTCTGGTTTCATTTCAAAATTTAGATTATAAATTCTTTGAATCTCATCATGTATTTCCTTCCAAAAATTTTTTGCAATCTTAGAAGTCCACCACATATGAAAGAAAGACCCCACCTTTTCATCACATTTCCAACATCTTGTATTTCCATTTTTAGTTATTTTTTGCAATCTTTCTGATGTCATAAACCATCTATATAACATGTTATAAAAAATCTCTCTTAAGTTTAGATTTGGTGTGAATTTTATATCAGTTTTCCACGTTCTCACCAAAGTCTCTAATTCAATTGAGTGACCAATATTCTGTGCCCACCTAACCATAGTATCTTTTGCAACTTCTGATTCCATTTCTCTTTGCAACAATAATTTATAAAATTTGGAAATTCTCTTCTTCTGGTCCCCCTGCATCAGTATGTCTAGTTAATTTTCTTTTCTCTCAAATCCATATAATTTTTGGTCCATTTTAAATCTCTCTTTGAGTTGTATCCAAGGGAACCAATTCAGTTTGTGTCCTGCAGCTTTTAGTTCTTCTTCTGTACACATTCTTGGCTTATCCCCTTCCCATTTCAGCAACTCGATAAGTTAATACATTTCTTTGTTTTGTTAGAGCAATTTTATATGCTTCTTGAGATGAGATCCACAGCGGAAGTGTTCTGTAAAATTTTTGCTTTATTTGTAACCAAACTTTCAATAATGTTTTCTGAATACAATGATTATTAAAGTCTTTATTCACTGTTATTCTGTCATAACATAGATATCCATGCCACCCGAACCTATTATTCAAAACAACAGTATTGTTGAGGATATCAAAAGCTACTAAGCAATCCATCAGGATCCTGTCCTGTTCCCAGTGAAGGTCATCCACCAAGGCAACCAAAGCCATCCCCGTACCTTAACAAGGCCTAAGCAAGAATGAAATTAATCTGGATAATCCATCTCGTGCACGAACCCCTGAAGTTTCCGCTAAACCAATTGCAATTCAAAAATGTACAGTCCCATAAAAATACAAAGGGCTGTTCTCCCAACTTTCCATAATAAATTACCTGCTGGTCTTGTGGTTTTTCCAGTACATGTATTACATGTACTTAAGGCTTGGAAATAATTAGTGAAGAATTAATTTGCTGCCTCTGATTCATTACAATATTCCACAGCCAATGAAGCATTAATTATTTTAATCATTTAATGCCAGGAACATTAATTTTGAGCAGCAATTAATGGTTTGTGTTACTATAATTAATCACTGCCATTTTTAGTAAGTTTAAATATTTTTTTAAGTAGTCACTGTTTAACAAATTATTACAAAGATTAATGTTATGACTTCTCAGCATATTCATGTTAATACATTGCTTTAATCTAATGATTTAATGTTAATATGGGAACTAACAGTAACATTCCCAAACTCTGCATGTATTGTATTGCTTTATATGGGATGTCTTCTGGATGACATGGAACCCTATAGATTATGGAAACTGTCCTTGTTTATGGCCATTTCTGCACTACACTCTTATAGCGCAATTATTCCACTTTCAACATCCTATGGAATCCTTGAGTTTGCAGTTTCAGGAGGGGCCAGCTGACCCCTCCCAAAACTGCAAACCCCAGGATTCCATAGGATGTTGAAAGTAGAATAATTGTGTTACAAGAGTGTAGTGCGGAAATGGCCTACATCTCTACGTCTTCAGTCCAGTGCATTGTGGCAAACATGCATGTGTAGTACTGAACTGTATCCTGGGCTGCCCTTCCTTCCTCGTGCCCACACTGGAATTCAAGTCAGCTAATACCATAATTTTAAAAGATACTACTGAAACACAATGGTTAAAATCCTACATCCAGGTTGTATAATGTAAATCTCCAGATACGGAGTTACACACTGACTGTGCTATGCAACCCTTTTGTTGAATAGCAGTGCTGCACAACTAAATATCCCTCTCAATATGTAATCAAGTTATGGGCATCTGTGGGCATCCATGTTCATGTACACCTATATGTACCCACATGCATGTGCACCTGTACAATCTGGATCCACAATGGCACTTCATGTGCACCTCTGCTCCTGCAACCTTAAAACTGAATGTGTATGTTTCACATTGGACAAAAATGTCCAACCACTCCCATAGGATGTGTTACTGTTATGCCAGCTATGTTATCCCAGATGGGGGCTCCTAGATATTGCTTTGATATCGTTTAATTCGGCCCTGGCTAGACTCTGCTCGGCAGCCCCGCTGCACGTGTTTGGGTGGTTTTCCGGAACAGGCATGTACTGGCTGTGGCTGATTAATAGAATTAATAATCCATTCCCCATTCAAGCCAGCAACTCTGAAGCCTCACGTAGCTTCAGAGGACTCCCATACCCATACTCCACAATAGCGGCGCGGTTTCCCGCCAAACCATACTTTTCAGAGGGCCATCAACTCGCCGGCCACTCTATTGTCTTTCAATGCAAATCCCATCATGTTAACACTGACCTCACCAGATCCTTTTGTCTAGCATTGAAACTCCTTTTGTTCCTATTTGGTTTGCCATAGCCGACAGGCATGACCCACCCTATATAAGTCTTCAGTTTTGAGACCTCATTGGTTCCCCTTGAACATCCATCCCGTCCTGCTGCCGGTTTGTTCAGGAGGTCCCCTCAGCATCCACGCTGAGTCCATCTTCTTCTGCTCCCTTATCTCCAGGACAACGCGATCAGGTGTCGTATCACTCATTTTTCCCCTCTGTGTCTATTTCAATATTCTTTAAGTTAGTTAGCGTGCATGCTGTTTATTTGCTGTTTGTGTTAATAAAGTTTATGCTTGTTTATTTAAAACCTGTTGACTGTCTCTCTGACCTGAAGCCGTAGATATAGGGTGAAAGATCTCGCTGTGTTACCCTGCCTCTCGCTAGCTAAACCAGTGCTTTGAGTTTAATTTCCCCACCTTTGGTATTTTAATTGACAAGGCCGGGCGCCCCTCACGGGACCCCCAATTTTCAGGGTAACAATGCCAGCATCTCCTTAGAATTTGGGGAATTATAGCTCAAAGGAGACCTGCAAGAGGAGGGTAACAGCAGGATTTTTTCACCTGTGTATACCAGTACCAACTGCAGAGAGGACTCCAGTTAAGAGTCAAACAAAATATTTTATTTGGAATTAGCAAACACACAAGAAATCAGTCACTTTTAGGCTCATACAAGGCTATCAGAAAGTGAGGCAAGAAAGTTTGGATAGAGAGAGATTGGGTGGAATGGGTGATAGTTACCAGTCCTGAAGCAGAAGATTGAAGTAGAGTGGCTCAGAATGCGTCTGAAGGTAGCACAGAGGAATGGGAGTCCGGGGTACCACGTGCAGTGTAAAATGCCCAACGTAGTACAATTTACTGGGGCTGAAGTTGGGGTTTATATACCCTATTTTCTACCCTGAAGGAGGATGTGTGGACAAAGTGGTAAGTGATTTCTCATGCTGTTGACAAAGGAGTCTGGAATGGGCTAGTTGTCTTACCTCTAGGTGACAAAACATTGATGGGAGTCATGACAATCTGTTAATGTCTGGTCAGACAGAGGGTCTAGGAAAGGTTTCTGTAGGATGAGATCACAATAGGGTCCCTGTGATAAATAACTCAGAGAAAAAGAAAACTCACAAAGAAATTAGGCATAGGATCAAATGAATCACATTTATTGTAACTTCTGCAGAAGAGGGTGCCCATAAAAGAGGACCCCCCCTATGCTGAATACCTTACGTTTTATTCCCTATCCCGACGCAAGTTTTCCCTCCCCGGTGACCCCATTGGTTAGGGTGACAGAGGTTACAACCCTATCAGAATCGCCTAAGAAGTTACATGCCCCCTTCCCCATATTTACAGCATATATGATCACGCACATAATCACGCTTTTCCCTCGTGCTTTCTTAATTCTCATTAGCAATTTCAAAATGCCCATCAAACAGATTCTAAGCTCCCATTTTGCTAAACAGTGCCAAATTCTTGTCTTGTCTTCTTTATCAGCTTAGTTACCCCTTTCAGCTTTTGCTGACCTTCAGTCTGCATAAACCTGTGCCTCCCAAGAAGGAGTATCCCACTATTGAATTCTTTATCTTTCTGTCTGGTTCTCTTTTGCATCAAGGCCTTCTTGCTCCAAGCTGCCAGTTTCTAAAAATATGCCTCTTAGACTTCATTGTTTTGCAAAGGCTCAAAGCATATGTGTGTAAATATATTTAAAATGTGTTATAAGCTATAAGCTAATACATATGTTAGTAATACTGTTAATAATACTGCAAAAACTAAAATGTATCTTATTTCTCTCATCCCTGATTGCTTCACCGAGGCACTTTCACCTTCCATTTTTCTTGGGAGAGCTTGTAGCCTGCAATCTTGAAAGGATTATCAGAAACCCAACAGCATTGGATTTTCCTGCCTAATCCTTTCTGAACTTATGACCGCTTGATCATGTCTGAGGTCATCCTGACCTGGCAACATGCTTATAGCCAGCGTGCTTTCAAACATATTTTTCAGCCATAACTCTGTCCATTATGAAAACAGCACATCCTCCAGAGTGGGGGGTGTATGGTGTGATAACAGGGACCTTACACAAACACTGTTCTGGCCAATAGAGTATAATCTACTATACAAAGGTGAATGTTTGTCTGCACATTTGTCTGTTTGTCTGCATCAGCATATGATTGGCTGTGTGGGGAAGGAAGACCTCATATGATTGGCTGGCTGTGAAGATTCCATGGAATCCGGGGGCTGGCAGTATAGGGAGGGGCCTTTAGAATTCTCACCCAGAGAGCTCTTGGGCCTCAGGCCGGTTGCTATGGAGATGAGGCCTACCATCAATAGGGATGCCAGAAAACATTTGAGAGCCATATGTGAGAAAAATTAAAGTGACATACACAACATAGCCCATTTCCACCCTACACTGTCATTATGCCGTTATTCCGCTTTCAACATCCTATGGAATCCTGGGATTTGTACTTTAAGGAGGGGCATTTAAGAATTCTCAGCCAGAGAGCTCTTTGGCCTCAGCAAACTACACACCCTCGAATTCCACAAGATGTTGAAAGTGGAATAATAACACTGTAAAACTGCAGTGCAGAAATGGCTATAGTTACACGGTCTTCTCACTTTACACAGTAAATTATAAGGGTTCCATATATGAGGAATCTTAAAGCTGAAATTCAAAACAAAAAATGCTTCCAGAAAAACATAAAGCCATTGCACAAATTCAACAGAAAGAAAGAAAAAAGTCAGTACATCAACATCACCGGACAACACCAGTTTGGGGACTATGAGGAAAAGTAACAGGTACTGGAATAGGCTGGTTGCTATGGAGATGATGCCTAGCAGCAAGGAGGAGGATAGTGTATTCCCGCAGGAACCCAACCTCTGTATGTTAACAACTATGAATACAGATGGGGGAATATGGGGAAAATTTACAGATACAGTAATAGGCCAGTTGCTATGGACACAAGGCCTAGAAGCAAAGAGGAGGACAGTGTACTCCTTCAGGAACCCAAACTGTGTATGTAAATAACTCTGAATATAGATTGCATTGGGAAATATGGAGCAAAGTGACAGGAGATGGAGAAGACAGTTTGGTGAGTTCTTAAAAGGAAAATAAAAACTCTGGGCAATGCCAGATAAATATGCTAGTATTAAAATATAATTCAGTTGATTGTTGCATTAAAATAACTACCAAATCAGCAAAACACAATGGATGGGTGGGGGGAGGAAGGACAGCTGTCCAGTCACACATGGATCTCAACATCCCCCACCTCTTAGGGTACCAGGATCTTGCTCCAACCTGACTGCCAGCAGAACTATCACTGAATGTGACTGCTGGCTATTAAGGAAGGCTTAGAGAACTAAGTCAGAAGAAGCTACATCTGTGATGTAAGGTCTCAGCCATAATTTGCACAGTGCTACTCAATGTGGTGGTCCCTGGACCAGTGCTGGTCTGTGAGCTGCTGGTCTGCTCAGAGTTTCTAGGAAATAAAGAGTTTAGCCAATGAGCACAAACACAATAACAGTCCATGGCTGCTGTTGTTGCATACATTCAAGTAATTTCTAACTCATGGTAATCCTAAAGTGAAATTATGACAAGGTTTTCTTAGCAGGATTTGTTTGGGGGGGGTGCCTTTGCCTTCCTCTGAGGCTGAGAGAGTGCAACCTTCCCAAAGTCACTCAGCAGGTTTCCAGGGCTGAACATGGACTTCTACCCTGCTTTCCAGAATCCTAGTCTACCACACAAACCACTATATGACGTTGGCTCTCCCAGTTCATGACACATGAGAGAAAATAAAATTGCTATCTCACATGAGATAGCCTGAGAACCACAGGCTTTTGTTATTGTGGTTCAGGCCTACCCAGAGATAGCATTCGATATCGTTTTGATATCAAACCATTTGGCCTTCCTCTGCCACCCTGCTCCACGTGTCTGCGAGGCCTCCGGACAAGCACGTAAACAGGTGCAGCTGGTAATTGTTGGACATTCCGTTCTCTACCTAGGCAGGCCGGACAGAGCTGGTTTGTCACTTCAGGGACATCTCCGGCAAACACCCTTTTGCTTATGTGCAATACTAACAAAGGCGCCCTGCCTCGAGCAGGTAGCCTTACAAAGCTGTACTAAGTGCTCCGCATTTGCTTACTGGTTACACTATTGTTAAATCGGTGTTAAGCCAATCATGCTAAACTCTGACCTTTCCAAAGCTTTGCCCCGCTCCAAAATCACATTGTTCTCCCCGAGTAAGGCATGGCTTGCAGTCACAATTCACCCTATAAAAGCCCCCAATTCCGAGACTTTCCTCAGATCGCTCCTGAGTTCCATCCAGCCTTGCCGCCCTCCACTTGGCGAGCCGTTCCCTCAGTTCCCGTAACTGAGCCCGCTCGAGCCGGGATCGCTCCGGATTTCATCCCGCCTTGCTGCCACTTTGTCTGGCGAGCTCCCCTCAGCGAACTGCGCTGAGCTTCTTCCCTGCAACACAATGAACTCTATCTTCATATCTCTCCAGGACTACGAGACAGGTGTCGTATCACCCATTTCCCTCCGAAGATCCCTATTTCCAATTCTTTCGTTAGCTGTGTGACTGTGTTGTCTTTAATGTTTGTCTGTATTTAATAAAACATTGTTTTTGCAATTTTAAACTGTCTTGCTGCTTGACTGACTGACCCCGTAGACGCTGGGTTGCAAGATCCTGCTAAGTTACCCTGCCTCTCGCTAGCTTTAGTGAGTGCTCCAGCTAATTTTCCCTAAAGGTTGTGTTTGTTGTTTGGTTATTTGGGTGCCCCTCCCGGGACCCCCAGAGAACAGGGTAACCCTTTACCTATAGAAATTTTATGCAAATTTTTGTCCTCGTTTGTTCTCTGATACATTAATTTCCCTTTCTTCTGGTTGAGTTTATCCTTGAAAAACAAATTAAACAGGAGCCCAAGGGAATAGTCAGTAGAGGGCCCTGCAAGAGGCCCCAGGAACTGCTTAAGGTTACAGGTGCGGAGGTCAGTCCTGGTCCCAATTAAAGAAGTGGATAACCAATAAACCAGCCTTTTCCTTGATGCTGGTTTTTTTGACTTTCCTTGCAGACCCTGATATTCTTTCTCTTTGTCTTGCGGGCTATTTAAATACCTGGCCACTTTGCCTCTATTCCCTCTCTTTATTTTAATAAAATGCCAGATTGAACTGAGAGTGGTATTTTTGCTAAGTTTGGAGGATTTTCTAACTTTCTTTAAAAGACCTGATTGGCTCCTGGTTACAACCATAATTTCTTAAAGCAATAAAATAGAACCCTTATACAAACAGATATAAACAGCTAAATATAACATAGACTATACTCTATAAGTTAGGGCAAAAAATGCACACTAACTATTAGAGCAAACTCAAAAATAAATAAATCTCTAAAAACATACCTCAAGCAACCTTTAAATAAATAACTCAGAAACTAAGTTAACAAGAATACTGCTAGCCCACAATAAGAAATATTTTAGGAATTAAGAAATATAAATCCAAACTATTGTTACCCTGTTCTCTGGGGGTCCCAGGAGGGGCACCCGAATAACCAAACAACAATAACCATGACTTGGGGAAAATTAGCTGGAGCACTCACTAAAGCTAGCAAGAGGCAGGATAACTTGGCAGGATTTTGCAACCCAGCATCTATGGGGTCAGGTCAGTCAAGCAGTCAGATGGTTTAAAACAGCAAAAACGATGTTTTATTAAACACAGACAAACACAAAACTAACTAAAGAGTTGGAAATAGGGATTTTTGGAGGGAAATGGGTGATACGACACCTGTCTCGTACTCCTGGAGAGATATGAAGATAGAGTTTGTTGGGGTGCAGGGAAGAAGCTCAGCGCAGTTTGTTGAGGGGAGCTCACCGAACAAAGTGGCAGCAAGGCGGGATGGAAGTCCAGAGCGATCTGAGCAGTCTGAGGAAGGTCTCGGAATCGGGGGTTTTTATAGGGTGAATTGTGACTGCAGGTCATACCTTAATCAGAGAGAACAATGTGAGTTTGGAGCGGGACAAAGCTTTGGAAAGGTAAGAGTTTAGCATGATCGGCTTAAAGCCGAATCAACAATAGTGTAGCCAGTATGCAAATGCGGAGCGCTTAGTACAGCTTTGTCCGGCTACCTGCTCAGGGCCGGGCGCCTTTGTTAGTATCGCACATAAGCAAAAAGGGTGTTTGCCAGAGAGGTCCCTGAAGCAATGAACTGGCTCTGTCCGGCCTGTCTAGGTGGAGAATGGAATGTCCAGCAATTATCGGCCGCGTCTGTTTACATGCTTGTCCAGAGGCCTCGCAAACACGTGGAGCGGGGTGGCAGAGGAACGCCGAATGGTTTGATATCAAAACGATATCAAGTGCTATCTCCGGGTAGGCCTGGACCACAGTAACACTATCATACAAATGAAATATGAAATATAAAATATCACAAATGTAGCAAAACAAATAATATGAACTACAGTAATCTTCCAAAACTTAGTATTCTTCCCAGACACAAAGCATAGTGCCAGATGGGAAGGAAACTACTCCTCAACAATAGTGTTCCATTAGATAAGTCAATAAAAAGAAAGTTACTTTAGAAGTTGCAGCTTCAGAGGCTGAGGCTAAACTTGCCTATACAGACAAGATGGTCTCTTCCACCCTGAGGAAGGCCGATGCTGGTTTCTCCCTGCACTCTTCTCCTCAGTCCCTTCTCCCCAATCCAGTAGCCTCAGAGCCAGGGCCAGCAGAAAAGTAACTGGGGGATGCAAAGGGTGGGAAGGGTGCAGTATTCTTTCCCTCCTGTGGCTTCTCCAGCTGAAATCAAACCACTGCTCTGCATGGCCTCCATTCTAAAATACAGCTGAACTTAGAACAGTTAGCTTTTCTTACTGTAACTCCCAGAACCTCACTGGCCATGTTCACTGGGGAATTCTGGGAGCTATAATAAAAAGAATTGATGCTAAGTCAGGGAGGAAGGAAAAAATTATGTCGCTGCTCCCAATAAGAACTTTGCTCCCTCACAAATCAAATTTTCCTTCAGCCCTCGCTCCCCTTTCTAGCATTGCAGTAACTTAAAACTTTGGCTGAGCATGCAAAAATGCACTTTATCCATCCAAAGAAAAGGGGCAGTCAGAGTTCCCCACAGAATGAAAACACAGCAAATGGAAGAGTTCTAGGAGTGAATGATTTTCCACATCTCACTCACTGCTGTGCTTAAAATTTGGAGAATGAAAGAAAGTTTCTTATACTTTGGGGGGCAGCGCACTCATTTTACCTACTCTGTCGCTATGTCAAAGCTTCCAGATTCTCTGTCAAGTGACCAAGGATCTGGAGTCATCACAAAAAGTCGTGTGAATGCTATGAAGTCTGTTGTTGTTGTTGTTTAGTTGTTGTTGTTGCTATTGTTGTTGTTGTTGCTGCTGCTGTTGTTGTATGCCTCCAAATCATTTCTGACTTATGGCTACCCTAAGGTGAATCTATTATAGGATTTTCTGGGGCTGAGAGTATGTGACACACCAAGATCACACAGTGGGTTTCTAGGACCAAGCAGGGAATCAAACCCTGGTCTCCCGGGTTGTAGTCCAACACTCAAACTGCTACACAACACTGGTTCTTATCAAGTACTGTCTAAATGCAAAAGGAGTAGCAGTTGAAAGAAATGCATATATACTGTTTAAGAGCTCAAGTGGTGTAGAGGTTTGAGCTTTGGACTAGGGCCCTGTTACCACGGTTATGATATGTCTGGTGAGAGCACTAGATATCTCTTGATATCAAATAATTTGGCCTTTATTTGACCTTTCTCTGCCACCCTACTCCACGTGTTTGCAAGGGCCACTGGACAAGCACGTAATAGGCATGGCCGTTAATGGTTGTACATTCCAAACCTCATTTAGGCAGGCAACTTAATGCCTCTTCGATGCTTAAGGGACCACTCCTTCTTGCAAACCCGCCTTGCTCAGCGCGACTTTACACAAAGACGCCTGGCCGAGTGCCGAGCCAGTCCTTTATGTTGGTCCATTTGCATACTGGCCATACTATTGTCATCCAGCACTAAGCTCATCATGTAAAACCTGACCTTTTCCAATGCCTTTGTCCAGCTACAAATTCCCTTTGTTCTCACCGAACATGGCACGGCCTGTAGGTAAAATCCACCCTATAACCCCCCCCCAATTTCAAGTCCTCCTCGGACTCCTCAGATCACCCTGAACTTCCATCTAGCCTTGCTGCCGCTCTGTCCAGTGAAGTTGTCCCCTCAGCGAACCGCGCTGAGCTTTCTTCCCTGCAACTCTCCATTCTCTCCAGGACTATGAGAAAAGGTGTCGTATTACCCATTCCCTAAAACTCTCCATTTCTATTTCTCAGTTAGTGTATGTCATGTCTTTTATGTTGTTTGTTCTCAATAAAATATTATTTTTTGCTTTAGAACTTGTCTAACTGCTTTCTGACCTGACACTGTAGACATAGGGTTAAAAGATCCCAGCTAAAGTTACCCTGCCTCTCGCTAGCTTAAGAGAGTGCATGAGTCTAATTTCCCCCATCTTGTGTTTTTATTTGGTAATTCGGGACCCCCAACACACAGGGTAACAGCCCTACAGACCAGGGCTCAATTCCTCACTCAGCCATGGAATCACAGAATCATAGAATCATAGAGCTGGAAGACACCCCAGGGGCCATCGAGTCCAACTCCATGCTATGCAGGAACAACCATCAAAGCATTCCCAACAGATGGCCATCCAGCCTCTGCTTAAAAAACTCCAAAGAAGGAGACTCAACCACACTCTGGGGCAGCATATTCCACTGCTGGATAGCTCTGACCATCAGGAAGTTCTTCCTGAGGTTCAAGTGGAACCTTTCCTGCAGCTTGAATCCATTGCTCCTTGTGTTATCACGGTTATGATATGTCTGGTGAGAGCACTAGATATCCTTTTGATATCAAATAATTTGGCCTTTACTTGACCTTTCTCTGCCACCCTACTCCACGTGTTTGCAGAGGTCCACCAGGCAAGCACGTATTGGGTTGTACATTCCAAACCTCATTCAGGCAGGCAACTGAAGCCTCTCCGATGCTTTAGAGAAAAACCTTCTTGCAAACCAGCTTTGCTCGGTGCGTATTTTTACAAAGCCGCACGGCCAAGAGCAGAGCCATTCCTTTATGTTGGGCCACCAGTATACTGACCATACTATTGTCGTCCAGCGCTAAGCTCATCATGCAAAACTTGACCTTTTCCAACTCCTTTGTCCAGTTCCAAATTTCCTTTGTTCTCACCCAGCATGGCATAGCCTGTAGGTAAACTCCACCCTATAAAAAGTCCCCACTTTCGGGACTACCTCGGAACACTTTGGACTTCCATCCCGCCTTGCTATTGGTCTGTCCAGTGAACTCCCCTCGGCGAACCGCGCTGAGCTTCCATCCCTGCAACCCCATCTTCTCTCCAGGACTACAAGCCCAGGTGTCGTATTACCCATTCCCAAAGCTCTCCATTTCTATTTCTCAGTTAGTTAGTGTATGTCTTGTCTTTCGTGTTGTTTGTCTTCAATAAAATATTATTTGTTACTTTAAAACCTTGTCTAGCTGCTCTCTGACCTGACACTGTATACATAGGGTTAAAAGATCCTAGCTAGAGTTACCCTGTCTCTCGTTAGCTTAAGAGAGTGCTTGAGCTTAATTTCCTCATCTTATGCTTTTGTTTGGCTATTTGGGGCCCCTCCCGGGACCCCCAACATACAGGGTAACACTTGTCCTAGTCTCTGGAGTGGTAGAGAACAAGCCTGCTCCCTCCTCAACATGACCTCCCTTCAGATATTTAAACATGGCTATCATGTCCCCTCTTAACCTTCTCTTCTGCAAGCTAAACATACCCAGCTCCCTAAGGTGTTCTTCATAGGGCATGACTTCCAGACCCTTTACCATTTTGGTCACCCTCCTCTGGACATGTTCCAGCTTGTTGACATCCTTCTTGAATTGAAGTGCCAAGAACTGGACACAGTATTCCACTAGGTGGAAACCCACTAGGTGACCTTGGACACATCATAGACTCTCAGCTCTGAAGAAACCCATGGTAAGTTTGCTTTAAGGTCGCCATAGGTCAGAAACAACTTGAAGGCACACAACAAGTAAATCTTTGTTGGTCTTCTAGTGGCCTCTGATCTGAAGAGGGTAGAATTCTGATTCCAGAATGGCAGACTGTGGGCCTCCGATGAAGAGGTTAAACCAATTTTGATGATCATGACATAAAACTGGTCACAGTTACTCTGTCTGAGAGGGCTGATGTGGGCACATTGAGCTTTTAAACCTCAAGAACATATTTCATGGAGTCTTCCCCTTTCTGCCCTGTTTGGTTGTATATAGGGGGGAAAAAACTGCTCTTATTGGGACCAAGACTTCACTGGTAATGTTTCCATGGGGTAAACTGCCTATGCTGTAGTATGGCATGGGTTTTCTAAAAAAATTATAAAGAACTCCTCAATTAATTGTACCTTGGTGAGACCACCAGCATGGTGTTGTAGTTTCAGCCTTGGCTACAACCCTGGAGCCCAGGGCTCGATTCCCCGCTTGGCCATGGAAACCCACTGGGTAACCTTGGGCACATCATATACTCTCAGCTCCAGAAAATCCCATGATTCATTTGCTTTATAGTCGCCATAAATCAGAAATTATTTGAAGGCACACAAAAACAACAAAGACTTTGGTTATTTTTTTTTTTTGACCTTTTGGTTGGCCAAATAAAAGTACCACCATGATGTATATTTGGGATTTTGTTATATTTTGCTATATGACCTACATGGCCAGCACTGAATCAATGTTATTTTATTTTTATGTTATTTTTATTAATCTTAGAACTAATGGGCTTTATAGGAACACAGAACCTCTAGATGCCACTTCAGAATATTTTGCTTTGAGCAAAGACAGAAAGGACTCCCAGGCTTTCACAAACCTGGTCTGCAATTGCAAATCCATGTTTGCTTTGGCAGTGTGTTTTAACAGGGTTAAGCAAGTATGAGCATTTATCACAAGAGGTGAGCAGCCTGGCCTTGACATAAGTAAGCAAAGTCTAGGTAGGCCAAAAAAATCAGCCCATATCCTCAAACTACACTTGTAAGCACATTTTTTTGTTCACTCTGAAGGCCTCATAGCTATTTAGCAGACAGTCGTAACCTACACCTTTGGTTTTTTCCCTTGCTCTCTGTGTCAAGCATAGTGTTGTTATTATTCATTTGCAAGGATCATGAAAATATTCTTATGTCCTGGCCCAGCTGATGACAGCAGAGGAAGTCTTAACAATTGCAGGGCATGCTTATGTAGAACTTCCTTTCCTTTGAATGACTGTATCTACTTTTGTCTCCACAGTGGGGTGGAGAACATGAATTCAAAGGAGGGGGTTTGGACATTGCCCAGTCTGCATGGGCAGTCTCCCAAGCAGAGACTATGCCATATTGGGCAGACAATGTAGGTACCTTATTTGCTGGCGTATAAGACAAACCCTATTTATATGCTGGCAAATACTATTTGCCGTTGTATAAGACATGCTACCATATAAGACGCGCCTCATTTTCAAACAGTATTTTTCAGGAAAAAAAGCAAGTCTTATACACCAGCAAATACAGTAATTCTTTTCATGCTCTCCATTGTCTATGCTTTAGCCCAGCCTCTTTTAATCTCAAATTAGCCACAATGTATGTAATCTCAAGGGTTAACCAGGACCTGGCTTGGGTCTAGGTTACCTGAAAGACCATCTTCTCCCTCACAAACCTTCCCATGTTTTGAGATCTTCTGGAGAGGCCCTTCTTGTTGTCCCACCACCCTCAGGTAGATCTGGAGGGAGGAGAGGAGAGGTGACTTCTCTTTGAGTGCTCCCAAGCTCTGGAACCTTCTTATCTGACAGGATAGATCAGGGCAAGCAGGTGAAGACCTTGTTTGCTTGCTTTTTTTTTCGTTTATTGAATTTATACTCTGCCTTCCTCAATTGGGAGAAGAACAGTTCAACAGTGGAATAGGTTGTCTTGGAGCGTGGTGGTGTCTTCTTCTTTGGAGGTTTTTAAACAGAGACTGGATGGCCATCTGTTGAGAGTGCTTTGATGGTGTATTCCTGCATGGCAGGGGGTTGGACTCGATGGCCCTTGTGGTCTCTTCCAACTCTAAGATTCTATGATTCAAGGCAGCTTTTTTTTAGCAAGCCTGATTAGTTAGGGGAAATGAGTCTTTAGCAGAACTAATTACTTAGGGAAAATGAATCTCAGACCATTTCCGCACTAGCCTGTTCTAGCGCAATGATTCCACTTTCAACATCCTCTGGAACCCTGGGGTTTGCAGTTTCGGGAGGGGCTGGCTGGCCCCTCCCGAAATTGCAAACCCAGGATTCCAGAGGATGTTGAAAGTGGAATCATCGCACTATAACAGGCTAGTGCAGAAATGGCCTTAGATAATATACCAGATTTTCTATCTTTTTAAAGATTGTTGATAGTTTAATTATATTTTTAACTCTTATACGTTGTGAACTCTTAGATGTTTTACCTGTTGTAAGCTGCCTTGAATCCTTAACTGGGAAAAAGTCAGAGTCAGGATGATGGTGGTGATGCTGATGATAAATGCTTGCTGGACAGCAGAGTGTGAGGAATTGAGCTATAGTTGCTGTTTCTTATATCACAAACTTCTTGTAGCAGCTTCTTTGTTTAACAATTTACATACCAGAAATTAGAGCGGTCAGGGGACAGAGTACAGCTTTATAGCAAAGAGGCATCTTCAATAATTGTGTAGAAGAGGAGAGAACCTATAGTTACTAAAATTCCCTCTTCTTCTGTTAACAATGATGCTATTGGGCAGTTTTACACTTTGGACATATATACACAACTCACTTTTGTGGTAACGGCCTAAATCCAATTGCTATTCTCAAGCAGACTAGACCTTTTGAGTCAAGGACTCAGATAATTTCCACACTAGACTGTTACAGCGCTATTATTGCACTTTCAACATCCTATGGAATCCTAGCCAGCCCTTCCCTAAACTGCAAACCCCAGGATTCCATAGGATGTTAAAAGTGGAATAATAGCACTGTAACAATCTAGTGTGGAAATGGCCTAAATGGTAAGTCAATACTTACACAAACCCTATTGATTCAGTTGATTGATTCCTACTATTGTTGGGAGCAGCAATTGAACTTAAGTCACAGGCTGGTATTCTGTTACTAATATACACATGCGTAAATCATGCTACGCACGTGAGATGAATTATTTGCCATGGCGCAAAAGACGTATTCTATTGACATTGGTGGAATTGAAGTTGTGCATACAGCAATGTCATGCATTGGGACTGTGCATTGCAATTTGTTTCCAACTTATGCTGACCCTAAGGCAAACTTATTGCAAGATTTTCTGGGGCTGAGAGTGTGTGATGTGCCCAAGGTCACCCAGTGGGTTTCCATGGCTGAGTAGGGGAATCAAACCCTGGTCTCCCGGGTCCTAGTTTGGTGCTCAAATCACTATATAATGCTGGCTCTTAATTACACATTGCATATTGTGTACTGAGCATTGCTCATTGCACAATGGCACTCAGTCACTGACATATGTTGCTCAACGATGAAATTTCTCATGAGGGTTGCACAGTGCTGGTGTAGCATATCTCCACATGCAGATATTTATGCTGTACAGACAGGATGTTGCCTCACAGCCAAAGTGTGTTACTGCCTTTACATCAAAACATGGCAAGCCAGTTAACAGGCTTCTGTGCCACCTTTGTCCAATGGCATTTAAGACCTAACAACTTTATGTTTGTATTTAGCCTTGCCTTTAATCACTTCTTGCTTTTCAGCCTTCTGATTTACTGAACACCCAGAGGGCAGCATGTGGCCCTTGGCCCACACCTTACACACAGTTCTAGTCAATGAAGCATGCATTCTGCAAGCACAGGCATGTATTCTTGGCCAGAGTTGGAAGCACCTCCTTTTGCAAATCCAGTTCTGATTAAAACATTTGAATGGACAATGAAAAAAACCACAGTCCAGACCAACATTCCATACCATATGTGGCTTATTTATTTTATTGAGTTATTATTTGGATTTATGCCCCTCTCTATCTCACAGGCTGAGGGCAGCTAGCAGAAATGAGAATGAAAACAAAGAATCTTTTGGCAACTTAAAGACTAACAAATTGGTTAGACTTTGATCAGCTGGAGTTCAAGTTCTCAGAGGTATGATTTAGGGACCTATTGGAGTTCATGCCCTTTCAAAACCACATGCAGATTTTACTCCAGTTATCAGACCCAGACCCAGGGAAGTATAATATTTAATATCAAATTATATCAGGCCAGAGTTTCACCGGGCAGGGTCGTAGACACCCAGATCAAGGACTGGGCAAAAAATCAGACTGGGAATTCCCCCAGTCAAGTCTCCACGAGGAAGTCTTCGACAGGCATGTCCGCACCTAGAACGGACCATCAGCCCCAGCGATACCTTGAGGGGATTACATGGTCCCACTGATGAGATTAGCGCTTATAACAGCAAGACATACCAGGGCAAGGTCCATTTGCATGATGCAGCCATTATGCTTTTCTGAGAAAAGGTCTGCCCCTGAGGCATGTTTTGCCCTATAACTAGACCCCCTTTTTGGGACCCTCTTCAGAGCTCTCCCATGCCAGACTAGTGGACCGGCACTCTGCTAGTTGAGAACTCTCCTCAGCCTTCTTCCTCTGCTGAGCTTTCTTCTCCTTGCTTCTTCCAGACTGAAGACTTTGAGATCAGGTGCCGCTCATACCCCCTCCACTTTTCCCATATCATTTTTCCTGCCTTTCCAACTTGATAGTCCTGGTGTGCATGTGCAAGTGATTGATTCTTTCTGTGTGTGAATAATTGCTAATAAAACACCATGACTGAACATTCCCTGGGTTTTTGTGTGGTCTGACTCTGTACAAATTGGGTTAAAGATCTCACTGTATTGCCCTGTCCTCCATTCTGCCAAAGCCAGTGCTCCGTTAATTTCCCCAACCTTTGCATTTTTGGAGCAAACCAGTGTATCCATCAGGGACCCCCAGAAGTCAGGGTAACACAGACACACCACAAATAATATTTGGAAAATGGGAAGCCTGGGATCAGTGGGAAATATGAGAACAAAGGAGGTGGGTGGATGGAATTTTAAAATACTGGTACGCACTGGAATCAGCTATTCTCCTCTTTCAGTAGTCCTTGATCAGGGAAAAGCAGGCATTCTCCGGGCTTCCCTCTCCCACTAATCACTTCATACAAATGTTAATGCCTCTTTGCTTCCAACACTCATAAAATCCAGGGCATCATAAAATCCAGGGATAAACATTAAAAAAGAGAGAGAGAGAAAAGGAAAAAAAAATAATCCAAAATTTCAGTAAATTCAAAGAATGCAAAATTAATCATTTGAAAAAAACAAATATGACAGGTTCATGTTAGGGTCACCATAAGTCAGAAATGACTTGGAGGCACACAACAAGAACCAGACAATCTGATGCCCTCCAGATATTCTGGACTACAGTTCTCATCATCCCTAATCATTGTTCATGGTAGCTAAGGCATATCACCAAAGCTATCATATCATATATCATATCATATCATATCATATCATATCGAGAGTCCAAAACATCTGAACAGCAATGGGTATCTCAGTCACTGACTGAGAACTTTTATTTAAAAAGCAAACACCTTCATACCTTGACTGCCATGTATGAGTTTCAAAACCAGATAAGGCCATTGGCACTTGTGGCTCCATTTCAGTGGACGGGTGAGGGGGACAGTAAATCCTGCCAGGTTTCAGCTTGAATTTTAAAAAAAATAAAAAATAAAAATAAAATCCAAAGGGCTGAACCTATTTGGGGTATAGGATTCAGCACTTTGAATAGCTTATTTAAATTTTGGATTTAATTGCACAGTGGATTCACTGCTCCAATGACATAAAAGCCACTAGTTAACACTGGAAGACACTTGTACCCTTTTAAAGTAGAGATGTGACTCTGTGACTTAAATCTAATTCACAGTCCTAGAATCACAGGACTGAAAAAGACTGCAAAGGCCATTCGGTCCAACCCCCTGCCATGCAGAAATACAAAATCAAAGCACTCTCAACAGACTACCATCCAGCCTCCCTTTAAAAATCTCCAAAGGAGATTCCACCACACTCCTGGGCAGTATATTTCACTGTCAAACAGTTCTTACCATCAAGAAGTTCTTCCTAATGCTTAGGTAGAATCTTTTCTCCTGTAGTTTGAATCTATTACTTTATGTCCAGTCTCTGAAGCAGCAGAAAACAACCTAGCCCCATCTTTTATATAAAGAGTCTTCTTCAACTCAAGTAGACCTATTCATTCATCTGGTGAATGGTAAGTCAACCCTTATGTAAACCCCTTTAATGTATTGGTTGTCCTCAGGCTGAAGGAGTGTGTCTTCCTGCATATGCCTGCCCAAGGACTGAGGTCTACTGGAGAGACTGAAAATATAAAATAATGAATTGTTTTAATGGTTGAAAAATATTTGGCATATTAGTAGATGAATATGTGCCTTTGGGCAAGATGATGGGATTTGCAGTGTGACCAAGGGAGCATGCTTTTGAGAGGGAGAGAAAGGAACTGCCTTTTGGCAGGGTGTGGGAGAGAGATAAAGAGACACCAGAGTGAAAAACAACACGTTACTGGCTAGCCTGAGCTGGGAGATAAAGATTTTAACTCTCTGAAAAGGGAGACCACTAAGCAATGTAGTTCTGGAGATTAAAAGCATTTTGCATGTGCCTGCATCTATATTTTACAACCAATGGAATCCAAATGTGTATTTTTGAAAAGACGAGGGGAATATAAATATCAAATGGAAAATGTGTCCAGCACTGATCTTTTTTTCAGGGAACACAAGCCCTGGTCAGTCCAATTGCACAATTGAAATCTTTAATTGTAATTTTTAATTGTCTTAATTCAAATCTGCCTTGTTACTTCACTCAAAATTCTCTGAGTTGTTTTTCCTTGGCTTCATAGCACAGGGACAAGCAGATCTGCGGTAACAAGACCTTCTCCTGTGTTTCACCAATGGAGGCAATACATGAGTAAGGGGATGAAAGAAGGCTTTCTCTGCTGTGCTGTGCTGGTTATGGAATACTCTTCCCTCAGAGAACTTACTGCTGCCAACCCTGGCATCATCCCACCATCAAATAAAAAACCCACTTTTTATTAAAACCTGTCAGGTTTGATTGATTTTGTTCGAATCTGCACATGTGCATAGTTACAAAAAGTCCTGCTTTGGCTGGTTTTAAACAGCACTAGGTTCCAAACTCTTTATTTTGTGTTTAATTGGTTCAAATTCTTTTTGTTTCACATTGTTTTAAACTATATAAATCAATGTATTGTAAACTACCCTGAGATCCTTGCATATAGGGTGAGATATCGATACTGGGGACTAGCAGTTGGTTTAGATCTGAAAGTTTCATATCAAAAATGGAACACAGAAGGGTTGCAAGTTGTTCTTCCAACCTTAGTTTCCCTTTTTGTTTTCATCACTGGAAAGGCTATAGTAGCACAATGCCAACCTTTAAGCCAAACCAAACCAAACCCATGGTATGCAGTACTTTCAGTTCCAATTTCTTGAAGTTACTTTCATTTCATCAGATTTTGCTTCAGTTTCAGTTTCTGACTGTATTGTCTTGCAAATTATTCTTCCAACCTTAGTTTCTCTTTCTGTTTTCTTCACTGGGAAAGGCTACATTAGCAGGATCGAAACCTTAAAACAAAAAGCTTGTACACTTTCAGTTCTAACATCTGCAAGTCACTTTCATTTCTTCAGACTTCACTTCAGTTTCAGTTTCTGGCTGTACTGCTTTGTCTGTCTCTCCAAAGGGAAGCTGAATGCCAAATCCACTTTTCTTTGTCCCTTGTTCAGTCCAAATGCAGAGTTCATTTCTGTCCCACAGAAATAGCAGCAACCCAACCTTTCTCACACCGAGCCAGCATGATATGAGTGTTGGATTAAGACACTGGGAGCCCAGGGTTCAAATCCCCCCTTGGCCATGGAAGCCCACTGAATGACCTTGGGCAGATCACTCTCTCAGCCTCAGAGGGAGGCAATGGGAACCCCTCCTGAAGGAATCTTGCAAAAAAAAAAAAAAAGTGATAGGCTCACTTTAGGGTTCACCATAAGTCAGAAATGACTTGAAGACACACCATAATAACCACCTTTCTCAGGGCAAACAATCTCAGTCTTCAAAGCTGTGCTTATGTAGAGTTTAAAACCTGTTGTACTGGAACTAAAGAAACTCAGAAGTTGGCTTTGCACATTAAGGTTGTGAAAACGAAGGAACTGATGAGCTGGTAACATAGAGATGGCATACTTTCTAAGATTTCATAGATCAGAACTGGGACCTATATGGCCAAGCAACATCAGAGTGTGGTCAAAATGGCAAAAGTTATTAACGAGGAAGAGCACACAAGACAGGAAAGTCTGCCACAGTTTGTTTTTGCCTGAATCAAGGCAAGATGTCATGGGAAGAAGAGAGAAAAATTGGGACATTTTAGAAACAGTTGAAAAAGCTGGACAAGAGAGGATTAATCAGGACTGTTGCTGCCAAACAGGAATAGTTCGAGGGTATGAGGTGTTGAAAATGAAGGAACTATTGAACTGATATCATGGAGATGCTGGACTATGTCACACAAGGTAAGTAAATCATAATTACAGCAGAATAATGTCATCTTAGAGAGCCAGCATAGTGTAGTGGTTTCAGCATTGGACTATAACCCTGGAGACCAGGGTTAATTCCCCACTTGGCCATGGAAACCCACTGGAAGACCATGGGTCACACACTCTCAGCCACAGGGAAAAAAACATGATAGGTTCACATTGGGGTTCCCATATGTCTGAAATGACTTGCAGGACACAACAACAACTAATAGCCTATTTGGCTGGGTAATTTCTCTTCCGTTGTTCTCTTGGTGGGAGACCTTTTGAAAAGTGTTTCTTTTATGAACACAAAAATCTGTCAATGAACTCCTTTGTAAAAAAAAAAAAAAATGCTTTCCAAATAGTGTCCCACTGGGAGAACAATAGAGAGGAATGAGGCAATGTGATGTCCCAGGCCATTTCCGCATTAGCCTGTTACAGGGCTATGATTCCACTTTCAACATCCTATGGAATCCCGGGGTTTGCAGTTTAGGGAGGGGCTGGACGGCCCCTCCCGGAACTACAAACCCCAAGATTCCATAGGATGTTGAAAGTGGAATCCTAGCACTGTAACACGCTAATGCGGAAATGGCCCCCATCAAAGATGCTGTCATTGTTGTTGGGTGCCTTCAAGTTTGGTTTTCTGGGGCTGAGAATGTGTGACATTCCCAAGGTCACTCAGTGGGTTTCCCTGGCCAAGTGGGGAATCAAATTCTGGTCTCCAGGGGTATAATCCAGCACTCACACAACTAAACTATACTGCTATTATCCTGCTGTAATTGCAATCTACTCGCCTCTAAGATCCACTGGTCATTACTTCCCATTTAGTATTTTCTTATATGGATTTTAAGAGACTGTGAATAAATGCTACTCTGTCAATTACTGCTCTGGTTGGGGTTAACCATAGGAATCAGGCTTGGAACATGAGGAATCTGTATTCCCAGCTAAATTCTTTCACAGAACTATAGACCCCAGCATTAGAGTGGCCAGATGCAAAAAGGACAGAGATTAATTGTTTACTTGTTGCATCATGCCAAAACGCCCTCTTCCAGACATCTGTTAAAGGACCTGATCTCTTTTGCATCTCTTCTATATCTGAGCACTCTTTTGTTGATTCAGAGCTATCTGACAACTGCAGTGCTGGATCAAATAAAAGGCCTCTTTTTTAGTCCAGTTTGTTGTTTGTACTATGATCAGTTGGTTGCCTATGGAGAGCTTATCAAAAGAACATGAAATAAGTAAGAAAAAGGCAACCCGCCCCATGAAATAAATAAAAACAAACAACTAATAAATATGAGCACATTTTTCAACTCACTCCACAGTTTCTTAAAGTCATTTAGGAAATAGTTAATACTGTGACACAAGTTCATTGAGAGAAGTTATTTTTCTTCCTGTGCTTGAGCTACTTACAAGCAAATGCAAATATTACCCTCTACAGACAACTCTAAGTTACTACAGATATGATGCAATAAAGACTTTTTCCCCCTTAAGGGTTATGGGCTGGCATTTCCCCACCCTCATGTGAGATAGAGTTGCCACATTCTCTGATTCTGCCATTTGAAGGTGGCCGTTCATTTTCAAAATATGCTGATTTAAAATCTCCCTGAGCTAATGTGGTGTAGACGAGGGTGCTGGGAGACCAGGCTTTGAATCCCCACTCAAGCAAGCAAACCCACTGGGTGACCTTGGGCAAGTCACATTCTCTCAGCCTCAGAGGAAGAAAATGGCAAACCCCCTCTGAATAAATCTTGTCAAGAAAATCCCACAATAGAGTCATCCTATCTGAAGTATAGGATCTAAGAGTCAATCTGAATGCACATAACACCAAGAACAAATCTGTTTTTTTAGCTTTGAGGATGCATTTACAAAAAAACCCAGCAAATAGTACTCTGTATAGACACATTTGTCTCTTATCTCAATGGCCTGGTGGCTTGGAATGGGTTTTTAGGCCATTTCTTCCCTCCATTGTTATAGTGCTATTATCCACTTTCAACATCCTATGGAATCCTGGGATTTGCAGTTCAGGGAGGGGCATTTAGAATTCTCAGTAAACTACAAACTCCAGAATTCCACAGGATGTTGAAAGTGGAATAGTAGCACTATAACAGTGTTGTGTGGAAATGGCTTTATACTCTCTGCATTTAAATTCACAGCATTGGATATTAGTCACAATAATTAAAGAGAACCTGAGCTTGGAAAAGTTATTCTTTTGAATTCCAGCTCCTACAACCTCCCAGAATCTTCCAGCACTGGCTATGAGGTTTGGGAGGGGATATCCACACTGGCTGTAGGCTTCTGAGAGGTGTAGTCCAAAAATGTACATTTGCCAGGCTCTGCTATTGCATACCCTCCAATTGTCCTGATTTGCCAGGGACAGTTCTACTGTTTTGCCAGCTTTTAAAAGGTCCTCACTTTCTCCTTTTGTGCCCAGCTCATCTTAGATGCAGCAAACTGAGTTCAAAATGCAAAAGTAGTTTGTACTTAGTTAACTCCGAGGTAGGAGAGGAGAAGAGGAGGGGGAAATCTTTCTCTTCCCAGTCGATTCAGGCAAGAGCAAACTGCTGCAGCCTGCCCTAGCTTGTGCGTTCTTCTTCATTAGCAATATTTGCCATCTTGATCAGGTTCTGATGTTGCGTGGTTGTATGTGTCTCAGTTTTCATTTGTGAAATGTGGAAGGCTATGTACTACTACTGTGTAGTGTGTTGTAGTACTTTGAACATTGGACTACAACCCAAGGAAGAGGTCTCAATTTTCCAGTTGGCTATGGAAACCCACTGGTTGATCTTTGACACATCACACACACTCAGCCCCAGAAAACTCCCCTTCTCCTTAGGTTCAACGTAAGTCAGAAATGACTTAAAGGCACAATGCAACAGCAATGCTACTATGAACCTATAGGATATCTCAGTGATATGCCTCTGAATACCAGGTATGTGTGTGGGGAGGGCAACAGGAAGGGTACACTCTTCATCCCTCCACCATAGAAACTGTCCCCATTTTGGCTCCTTGACTACACATCACCCCCCTGGCCACCTGCTTGCAGCAGGCTGCTGATTAGATCTTTGTTTAATATTAACACAAATGAGCCTTTATTTGCTGAGTGTTAGGGAAGGGCTGCCCTTGGTACAGAGTTCTTCTGTGTTGTAAGCATGCAAAAATGTTGGCGACTGAACAGCAGGTTTCACAATGCCCTATACCTGCCATGCATTCTAATTAAGAGAAAGGGAGGCTTTAGATTATGCTGAGAGCAGCAAGCAGAGTGGAGAGCAGAAAACACTCTGCATACTTTAACAGCAAGTTACACAGCAACTTTCACATATACTGTGAGCATGTGAGCAGCAAGGGGCAGACACCTTTTCTGGCCACCTGGTTCTGCTAGAAAGCTCTGGAACTGCTCCACCATTTGGCATCCATTTTCAGCAGGAACTTTGTCCTGCCTAGACAGGAGTCGTATGGCTTCATTTAACTCCAGTTGTTAACAGAGCTTTGGATTCCAGTTCTAGAGTCTTCCACCTTTCTCCTAGCATTGAATTGCCTTCTCTGCTTTTGGGGTCAGCATGCCCGGTTTTACCAAATTATTTATTATCCATTTTTAAAGTGTTTCCCAGTCTTCAGGCATTCCACACTACACTGTTATTATGCTATTATTCCACTTTCAACATCCTGTGGAATTCTGGGATTTCTAGTTTACTGAGGCCCAAGAGCTCTCTGGCTGAGAATTCTAAATGCCCCTCCCTAAACTGCAAACCCCAGGATTCCATAGGATGTCAAAAGAGAACTATAACAGTGGAGTGTGGAAATGGCCTTTGTTTCAAGTACCTCTGCATTAGGGGCAAGTTGCTACAATCTAAAAATAATAGGATCACAGAATCAGAGCTTGGAAATGTTGCTTTTGCACACTCTAGCTCCCAGCATCCCCAACCAGCATAGCCATTGGCTGTTCTGTGTGTGGGATTCTGGGAGCTGTCGTCCAAAACAGTTCCAGTGCCAAAGAATATAGCAAACATGCAAGAACAAAGATACCCTAGAGAGATTTTTGCTTAGCCAGGTGAGGCAGCAAGATTTGACATCACTTGACTGTTAACCTGACTTGTTGCTTATAGGCTGAAATAAAAAAACTGCATATGCTTGTTCTTGCATGTTTGCAACATTTCTCATCAACAAGCAGCAAAAGGCTATACCTGTTGTACTTCCATCTATCATTCCGCAAAAGTAGAGGATGGAGTGGCAATAGGAATGTAGGAGGCAAAACAAGCAGTTTCTTAAAAGCACTCTCTGTTGGTTTCTCAGATGATTCAATAGATTTAGGACTATAGACTCCCACACTTTTTTCCTTCTTGAAAGTGATCAGTTCTGTTTTCTTCTTAGACACCGGCCATTTCCGCACTAGCCTGTTATAGCGCGATGATTCCACTTTGAACATCCTCTGGAATCCTGGGGTTCCGAAACTGCAAACCCCAGGATTCCAGAGGATGTTCAAAGTGGAATCATCGCGCTATAACAGGCTAGTGCGGAAATGATCGCCTCCTTTCTCTGCAGTGCCTCTCAGCTTCTAATTCTCCCTCATGCCAAGAGGAGAGCCCCAAACGTGGTTCTATGACTGCCATCTACTGGACAGATGGGGGACCTGCACACCTGAGCACTCAAACTTGGGGCAGAGCAGAGAGTGGTCTTGATTTATACGAGGGTTGCATTCCTTGATTCACAGTGTAAACTGAGACTGATGTAAAGGGGGTGAGATAGTTCCACAGGGAGTTACTGGAGGCTGGAGAGAAGTGATGGAGCTGGAGAAGCTACAAAGTTAGTGATTATACTCAACCCACCATCAGTTTTTGAAGAGGTATAAAGTATAAAACCTACGCCTTACTTTTTTCAGGCTAGAGAAATAAGTAGTCATTTTTCCAGGGAGAGCAGAAGAGGCAGCAAATCTGATCCCACGGGGGCTTGGCTAGGTAAATTGTCTTGCTATTGGATGACAGTTCCTCTTTAGAGAAGTGCACAGACAGAAAGCAATGGGTAAGAACTGCGTTC
Organism: Ctenosaura bakeri; assembly: GCA_948474755.1. Lineage (NCBI taxonomy): Eukaryota > Metazoa > Chordata > Lepidosauria > Squamata > Iguanidae > Ctenosaura > Ctenosaura bakeri. The sequence continues at coordinate 362,878 of CAOLHI010000785.1, forward strand.
TTCTGCATATCAGAAGAGAAAGGCAGTACACCTGCTGTGTCTTCTGCAGCAGGGAGAGACAGCAGAAACAGGAGGAAAGGCAGCACATCTGTGCCTTCTCCAGCTAGCAGACTAGCTGCTCACTCCCATTGAAGCAAATGGAAGAAACTTTCCAGCCACACCACAATTCCAAGATTCCAGTTTCTTTTTCCCCCCTCAGTCCCCCTCATCCCCTCACTTTCAAGCAGGCAAAAGACACCCCTTCCCTTCCTCCTCCTGCCAAAGAAGAACCAGTTGCTTGAGATGACAGCCCCAAGGACTGCCATTTTAAATTAATTTTTTCTTCTTTGCTTAATGTGACTAGTGCAGTGGTTCATAACCTGGGGTCCGGTCACTTCTAGGGGTCTGTGGAGCCATCAGGGGGATCTGTGCAACGCTGCTGCTGGACACCAACAGCTGCAATAGCAACAGAGATGCAGTGGGGGGAGTTGTAGATGCTGAAACTGCAAATGAGGGAGCAATTTGGGCATGCATGCACATACCCCCAGTACTGCATCCCTGATGGCAGCAGGTGTGTGTGCATGGCTAAGGTATGACTCTAGAGACCAGAGTTTGAATCTTTGCTCAGCCATGGAAGCCTACTGAGTTACCTTAAGCAAGTAACATTCTCTCAGCCTCAAAGAAAGGCAAAGGCAACAAATCTTGCCAAGAAAAGTTCAGCTTAGCATTGGCATAAGTCATTTTTCAAAGGGAGAGACATTATGGATAGAAGTACCTCCCCACTGTGAGTGTCACTTTCTTGTTGTGAGCCTTCAAGTCACTTCTGACTTACGGCAACCCTAAAGTGAACCTATCACTATTTTTTTTTTTTGGCAAGATTTGTTCAGAGGAGGTTCATCTTTGCCTTCACCTGAGGCTGAGACAGTGTGACTTGCCCAAAGTCCCCCAATGGGCTTCCATAGCTAAGCAAGGATAAATATACTGCTCCTCTTACATCCTTCATGACCAGACAAGACTTGTACTACATTCTTTCATGCTAGTCAATGCCATGTGTTGGACTACAGCTTACAACAGCTAGTGGCAGCATAGTCTACTGGTCAGGAAGCATGGGGACTGCAGTCCAAAACATTTCGGAAGCAGCAGATTGCCTGTACCATCCACTTTCCCATCTGCATTTGCCTCCATTGTCCCAGAATAGGTTTCTGTGCTGAAGGACAGGAAGGCAGGCAGGCTGGCAGGCAAGATCCATAACTTTCACCATTGCTGCCTCTTCATGCTGGGAAATGCTGTATCTGTCAAAGGCCTTGTTACAAGACTAAGAGCTATTTCTCTCATGTTTCAAATATAGATCACAACCAAGAAACCCCTTTGCTTAGTCTTTTCTGAAGGAGCATCAGAAGATTCTTAAGAGTACTGACTTGGAAGACCATCTCATGGCGTTCTTGATCCCAGCAAATATAGGATTACAGCCTTGGAACTGGAACTTGGGAAGTTGGATTACAGTTCTCAGAATCCTCCAGCTAATATGGTCACCATTTGGGTGGTTCTGGGAACTGTAGTCCAAAAAAGTAACTTTTCTAAACTCTGTTTGTGATCTATCCCAGGCTTCCCCATCATTCTAGTTCAGCTTTATGAATGTTGTAGCCCAGAACATCTGGAGATTATTAACAGCTGGAATATTTTTCCTAGAATCATAGAATTGGAAAGAACCACAAGGATCATCTAATCCAACTCTTGGCCATGCAGGAATACATAACTAAAGCACTCCTGAAAGATGTCCATCCAACCTTTGTTTGAAGACCTCTAGAGCAGTAGAATCCACCCATCCTTCTTGGCACTCTTACCATATTGTGGATTGCTTCCAGAACATTCTCATACTTTTGTTTTGTTCCATATGAGTGATGTGGTGATTCCGCCCTGGGGTTTAGCTTGAACTTTAAATGAGTTATCTGACATACTGTATCTTCTAAGTCTGCCCACACCTTGAGATCTGCAGAAGAGGCCCTTCCTTCAGTTAGAACACTGTTACACTTTTGTCCCAGGACCTAGGCCATTTCCACACTACACTCTTATAGTACGATGATTCCACTTTCAACATCCTATGGAATCCTGGGGTTTGCAGCCGCCCCCTCCCGAAACTGCAAACCCCAGGATTCCATAGGATGTTGAAAGTGGAATCATCATGCTATAAGAGTGTAGTGCGGAAATGGCCCTAGACAGGACCCTTCCCAACAGTCGCAATGCAGAGACATGAGAGGGACAATACTTACAGCAGCCAGGTACGTGGAAAAGGGAAAGCTTAGGCGTCTCGGGATGTTTATATAATAAGGACTCATTAATTAGGTCAACAACTGGGTAAGATTCTGAACCTATATAAAGAGAGACCAGAACGGGAGGAAGCTGTTGCAACCAACTGTTCCTTTTGGTGGAAACAGCTGAGTTTATTGTCCAGTTTCCTTGCTCTCCGTCCTAGAACCCTTGACCTTTGCCTCATCTATGGGTTTTACCACTGGACTGTCTCTCTGGATTTGTGAACTTGAACTACCCAACAATGACTGGTAATTTGCTAGCAAGCTAAGACAAACTTTGTTCACCAGCTACTGATAACGGGCTTTAATTAGATACCGTGAGCCTTGGCTGGCTGCCGGCACAGGACGAGCACTTTCACAGGTTTGGCTGGTAGGAGCATTGGATAGGGCCTTCTTGGTGGTTACTTGTTCTCTAGAGGTCCCTCCTTAGGAGGGCTAGAATGGCCCTCTCCTTGCCATCCTTCCATCAGTAGGTGAAGACTCTTTTATTCTGACAGCCTTTTGACAATGGAAAGCTCTTAACACTGTGTTGTGCTGTTCCGTATTGTCTATTTTTAATTGCTTTCTATTCTTTTAAGTGTAGGGCCTGCACAATGTCACTGTCTCGTTTCTGCCACAGGATGGCAGCAGTCAGCAGGTTGTGCTTCCGCATGATGTTGTCACCGTCCCGCTGCCATCCTGTTGCAGAGCGTTGTGCTTGTGAAGTTTTCGCAAAACGGAAAAAATCCATTTCGCATCTGCGATTGCGCAGCGCTCCCGTCATTTCTGGCCATGCGGAAGCTGCAGAAGTGCATTGGTGGAAAAAGCCCGGCTGCGCTGTGGAAGGAAGACGTGGTGCCATTGCATTCTCTTCTGCATGGATCGAGTGGGTACAGAGTGGAGCGTTGCTGACGCGCTCCTTTCTGGACCTCGGACTGCAGTGAGACAATGAGGAAGAGCATCATCGTGTTGAAATGGCCTATGTTTTCAATTCTTTTAATGAGCTTAATAGTTTAATTCTGTTTCAGAGTTGTATTGTATTGTATGTTTTAAAGTAATTTTTTGTCTTATTTGTTCTATAACCCAATGAACACCAACATTTCACGGATGAAAACCAGGACATGTTTAGCTAATCAACATCAGATTGTGGTCAAGATGGCAAAACTTATTAATGAGGAAAAAACACACAAAATCCTCTGTTTACTTTTGCCTAAACCTTCTGAGAGGAGCAAGATCCTGTCCGCTTTCCCCACTGGTGAGTTAACCAAGGACTTTATCACATGAAGCAATTAAGTCACAATTGTCTTTGACTAAGAATTATCACATGATGTTTGTTCTGCCATTGGGAGGCCATTTGAAAAGCATTTCTTTTATTAACACAAAAAATGGGTTAATGACTTCCTTTGTAAAAGAAGCATTTTCCGAACGGTCTCCCACTGGGAGAATAACAGAAGAGGAATGAGGTAATGTGACAAGTCCCAGTCAAATATGCTATTATCCTCCTGTAATTGCGATTTAGTTGCCTCATATGATAAAACTCTGAGTAAAAACTATTTCTTCAGTCTGAACTCAGAAGCAACTGAAGTAAGCTGAGGACAAAGAGGGAAGAGAAGAGAGCAACTGGGACATTTTAAAAGCAACTGAAAACTGGGATGGCAGAGGAATAATTGGGACTGTTCTTGCCAAATCAAGACTGAGGTAAGCCCTTGGCATTCCCTGTTGCAATGCTGGAAAAAGTAACACTTCACTTGTTGCACCACTTGTTACCTTCCTCTTGCCTGTTGTTGTTGTTTTTTAAAAGAAAAGCCTTAGATTTAGTAAGAGACTTTCCTATTAAAATGCCTCTAAACTTTATTTTTGGAAATAACAAGCAAATGTTACTTGTTAGAGCAGCAGTTCTTAATCTAGGGTCCAGAGACCCCTGAAGGGGCTGTGTTATCTTCGCAGGGGGTTCATGAAGGATTGAAGGAATGTCATCAGCTTTTAGGGGGCTGGTTTTAGGTGGATTGGTGGGTGGGGAGGATTGGGTATGTTTTGTAATGTAATTAATGTATTGTTGTTCGTCACCTCGATCCATGGGGAGAGGCGGGATAGAAATAAATACTACTACTACTACTACTATTATTATTATTACAATTAAGAAGAAAGAAAGGAGGGAGGAAAGACGGATAGGCAGACAGATAGTCATACGTTGATGTCAAAAAGCAGGAGTTTTTTGTTGGTGACAGACATCATTTGTACAAAGTTTCACTACAATGTCTCAAACCATTCAAAAGTTACAGAACTGTTTGATAGTAAAAAATATACTAGCTACTTCTGCGCCCAATGAGAACATGCAAGTGAATGATGCTGAGTGGCTGAGAGAGCATGTGCCATTTCTTGCTATTGTGCATACAGCCAGAACCCACCTTGAGTTAAGTCCTGGTGGACCATGGCAACAAAAGATATTTACGGGGGATTCATAAGAAAGAAAAGGTTAAGGCCATTTCTGCACAACATTGCTATAGTGCAACAGTGGGGAGTTGTTTCCAGTCCAGGAGCCATGCTACCACACAATATTGTTGCCATCTAGCTGCTATCTAACCCCCAAGCATCGCCAAACTGCCATATTCTATTTCTAGAAAAAAAAAATCCATTACAAGGCTCCTTTAGTGCTTCAATCCCATCAGCCATCTTAGTGCGGTACCACTATAGAGCTTGGTAGTGCTTCCTGTTATTGTGGGTCCAGCAGTGGGTGGGGTGTAGGTTTGCCCAGCTTGTCTCTCACTCAGCAACTCCCACGGCATGGCAAGATTGGAATCTACCACCTATCTGTGCTTATTTTACATTTGTCCTTTGAGTTAATTTATTTTTTTAATACATTTTTTAGTGTTATTGAGCACAAATGCAATAGTGTACTGGTGTGTCATGAGGTTACAATGTAGCTGGGCTAGTATGGTGTAAATCTAATACATTACTTTTACGCATTATATTACTTTGGAAATGTAGCTTCATAGTGCAGTGGCTAGAAATCCTGATTAAGGATCAGAATCTAGCCACAAACTAAAAGCTTTAATATAGCAATTTAATTTAAAATAAGAAAGTTCTCTAGAATGCTAAGCTAATAACAAATTAGATTCACTTCTTCACTAGAAGAAGCTGAGAGATGGGAGAGAAAGGAGGAGCAGAGGTGGAAAGATCGCTAAGAATATCAGTTTACATCCTCCAAAAAATAATCCAAAACATACCTTGTAATAACAATTTTATTAGGCCAACCACAAGGTGCAAGGTATAGCACATGTGATGTATTTTGTGCATTTTGCATATCCTCCAACATATTGCAGATGAAAACTGGGACTTGTGTGGCCAAGCAACATCAGAGTGTGGCCTAGATGGAAAAAGTTCTCAATGAGGAAGAATGCACAAGATGGGGAAGGCTGGAACAATTTGCTTTTGCCTCAGCTTACTGGAAAGGGCAAGTTTCCACCCCTCTTCTCCTCTCCCCACTACTGAGCTAATCATGTGCAAAGTATCTTTGCACCCAGTTTGCAGCAATTGAAATAAGGGAAAGGCAAATGGGGAAAGGGGGATGAGGAGAGAGAAACTGGGACATTTTCATAGAAGCTGAAAAAGTGGGATGGTAAAGGATTAATCAAGACTGCCCCTTCCAAACTGGGACAGGCCGAGGGTATGCTTTTAGTTGACCTAATAAAAGTATCATTATGTTGTTTATTTTAGATATTCTTCTAGTTTCCATTACAGATTGGTCTGGTTAGGTGGATAAGAGATGAGGAGACTGGATTGCTCAAACTATTTAACCTTATCATTCTCTCCCTCTCTGAGACATTAAAAATCTTCATTGCTAAGTGCATTTCTGACACACTGAGCCCTCATTGCCTGGAAAAACAACTTGCTAAAGAAAACTGTGTTTCTTGGAAATTTTCACTTCCATGCTGTTAGTGTAATTTCCCCCCCCCATTTTACTGAAACTCCCAGAAATCCCAGAAGATCCTGGGAGCTGTCATCTAAAAAGGGCCAGTTCTAAGTGCTCTGGTCCCTCACCTGCAGGATAATTCTTAACCTTTTGAGGGGTCATAAAGCCCCTTTGAGTCTCTGATGAAATGTGGTTCTCCTTCCCAGAAAAATGCACTTAAAATACTTTTTTCCCCTAAAGTCACAAGAAGGAATTTTTGAGGGGAGTTGATTTTTTTCCTCTTCCAGTTAATGACCCATGGTCCATAGGTTAAAAGACCCTGATTTAAATGAATGGGGTGCTACCTAGCTGAGGACATCTGGATTGGTTCTTGTGGGTTTTTTGGGCTTTGAGACCGTGTTCTGGTTGTATTTTCTCCTGACGTTTCGCCTGCATCTGCGGCTGGCATCTTCAGAGGATCATACAACCAGAACACGGTCTCAAAGCCCGAAAAACCCACAAGAACCAATGGATTCTGGCTGTGAAAGCCTTCGACTCTACATTGGACATCTGGATTGTTTGAGTGAAGTTTGCTCATTTGGGTATTCCTAGGTCCCTTGCCTGCCTGTTCTGTGGAGGACATGAATACAGTCTGGAGACAGGGAATTGCTTTGAGCCAATTGGAATAAGCATCTATGGAAATAGGTGGCTGGGTTTTTTTTAAGGTGCGAGTCAGCACTTCTGAGTGCATTTCTTGCTCCTCACTGTGTCAGAGTCAATTAAGTTAAAGGTAGGTAATGAGTGAGAAGGACTTTAGGGAACACTGATGACTGAGCAGCACACAGGAGAGCCAAGAGAGCTGATTGCCTCTCTTCCTAATGCCCATTTATGCCACATCAGATATACTATTCTTAGCAAGAAGAGGTGAAATTGGGACAGGATTTTTCTATCAATGGCTGAACAGTTACAGAATCTGTTTCTTAGATGCTAGCCTGGGGCAAGCTTTGGCTGTTGCTAGTTGGTGGTGCTGCAAGAGAGGTGCTGATTGAGATAGAAGAATTAGACCACCTTCCCACGCACCCACCCCACCTCCTCCCCAATTAATTGTTGCTGTGTGCCTTCAAGTCACTTCTGTCCTGTTTTCCACACTAGATTGTTATAGCGCTTTGATTCCACTTTCAACATCCTATGGAATCCTGGAGTTTGCAGTTTCAGGAGGGGCCACCTGGCCCCTCCCGAAACTGCAAACTCCAGGATTCCATAGGATGTTGAAAGTGGAATCAGAGCGCTATAACAGTCTAGTGTGGAAATGGCCTGACTTATGGTAACCCTTAGGTACATCTATTATGGGGGTTCTGGGGCTGAGGGTGTGCAGTGCACTCAAGGTCACCCAGTGGCCAGGTGAGGAATCAAACCCTGGTCTCCAGGGTTGTAGTCCAAAGTTCAAACTGCTATACCACATTGGTTCTTACTGCCATCAGTTTCTGGACTGCTGGCCAAAGACTAAACATCTCACTGAGCAAAGCCTAACTCAGACTGAGGCAGTATGGAAACTGTGGTGGTAGGTTGTCCAAGCAGGACACCTCTCCCACTCTTAGGATTGCCAGAGTGAAAACTGTAGAGGGCTCTGGTACCTTTAATGGTTGTGTTCAAGAGGTAAGCAGGTGTTGCGTGTCATGCAATTGGATAACACGCCAGAGAACTTTAGTGTCAAACCATACTACCTATCCCATGATTCCACAGGATGCAGCAATGGCAGTTGGAGTGGAATCATACTATTATCACTGTGTTGTGTAAAAGGGCCGTTGCTCATGCAACTCTCAGACTGAAACTAGCAGCAAACTGAGTAGGAGAGGCTACAGTCTTATACAAAGTTGTCTGAGGAAACCTGTTGAACTCAATGGCTATTTCTTCTGAGTAAAAAAGCAATGATTTTGTCAAAACTAATTCAAGATCTGAAATGTTAAGGTAGGACTGGGGAATCTGAGGCCATACTGATGTTTCAGATTACAGCTCCCAGAAAACTTGGAATGTTACATTTTGAAAGTAATTTGTTATATAACTCGTTACAAAGCCCACCAATTAAAAGTACTGCGTTCATAGTATTGGTACAAGACTTTTTCTTTAACCTTCTGTTTCCTGCCTGCCTGCCTGCTGCTCTTTTGGAGTAGAGAAAGCATTACAATTGTTTTTTCCCCTTAAAAAAAAACCAGCACTGAAAAGCATCCCTGCCTGGCCCCTCCCGAAACTGCAAACCCCAGGATTCCATAGGATGTTGAAAGTGGAATAATCGTGCTATAAGAGTGTAGTGCGGAAATGGCTCTGGTTTGGACCCTCCGTGTCTGCTCTTCCCACCATGCCTCAGTCTCCTTCCCACAGGTCCACATACATTTTGATATTTGTAATTTTTCCACTTTTGTGAGAGTCCTGCACCCCTAACCTAGGAAAATTATTTTTGTGTTGACAGCTCCCAGCATCTCCCATTCATCATAGCCTCATAAGCCTTTCTCACACACATTTTTCCCCAAATGCTGCCGAAGACAGGGGTGGGCAGAGTGTAGCCTTCCAGGAGGTGATGAGTGCAAGTCCTGTCATCCCGCACCACTGGCAATGCTAGGAGTTGCAGACCAGCAACCCATGGAGGGCCACATTTTGCTCACTCAGGCTTAGGAATAAGTCTCACTCTGTAGAATTTATTTCCCAGCAGAGGTGCCAAGGATCACACTGATTCTCCTTTTTTTTTTAAAGAAAAAAATCCTCCTGCCCCTTCAGTTTCACTGGTTAAGTACTTGTCTCCCACCCAGACTGCGTGCTTCAACAATGGCTGTGTTCCACCCTGGAAGTGGCTGCATTCCAGGGCAGCCAGATGACTCTTCCAATTTACACAGAGAGATGGACTGAAATGCCTATGCAGGAAAAGGAGAGACAGCTCCGAGGCATCTCCTTTGTTGCTGCTGTATTCAGAACGCAGCAGCTGTTTGACCATGAAGATTTTAAGCCTGAACACAAAAGGATAGAGCCAGATGTCAAATTTAAACATGAAAGCCGCACTTGCTACATGGCCGCTGTGTTGGCTGACGCTGTGGGATGATGAAAAGATTGTTTGTCTCTGGTTTCCTAATGGGGAGTAAGGAATCAGCCCAGCATATCGTATCATATGCTTGCTAAACATCCACCAGCGACAGGTAATCTGGGCAGATTTCACCTTGAGCACCTCTGCAAGATCAAGGATGTCATGCCAAGAACTTAATGGATGCTGCATGCTTTTCCCACTGCAGTCTGTTCCTGAGCAGTCACGTCCAACTCGGCAACCATTTAAAGGGCAAGATCCTCCAGGTATTGTTTCAGAATGCTTTGTCAAAGCCAGAGATTGGAAAAGTTATTTTAGAGTACCTTTCCTAGAATCCCAATGCTACCATGTCTATTCTGGGAATTATAAAACAGAAAGATAACTTTACCAAACTCTGGTCAAAGCTTATTTCTCACTTTTTGGTGGGAAATCTCTGGAAATAGATCTGGGTATAACTCAAAAGTCTTGGGATATGTGCATGTCGTTGAATCAAGACACTTTTTGGTGACTGAGAACAAGCAGTGAGAAGACCTTGTGCCACCTACTAATGAGCACAAATCACAGTCTGCATCCACCTGCATTTGAACTTATCCAATTAGCATTGGGAGAGGAGACCTTCAAGGAATATCAGAGATCTCCAGGTAGGTTTAGGAAAGTATCCTGCTGGAGACTCTGCCAGCACAGTACCAGTCTAGATGGACCAGTGGCCCAACTTAGTATAAGGCAGCTGCCTATATTCCTATATGGTTTTCTGCCTAAAGCAGTAGAAGGGCTCTGTTGTAAGTTCTGCTCATTTTGTTGTGCCTTGCACAAGACCCCAACCCCAGTGTACTGAGACTATTGCGTCTACTGCCTGGGAAAGGCAATCTTATGCCGTAATTATTTCTACATGCATTTTGGAAAACTAGTGTTCCCTAGCCTCACTTGCTGGCAAAAGAAGATTGTGAAATTAAGATGAGTTCAGAAACAGAAATGAGAGTTAGACCATGGGCATAGTGAGCCACAGCAAGAAACATTTGTTACCAATCTAATTGCAGTCCTGCAGAAATGTCACCTTGGCAGAGGCGTCCCTGGAACACCTGAGGCATGTCCTTGGGATGCTTCCAGATAAGGCCTTTATTGTGTTCAGGGACCAGCATTCTGAGAATACCATCTTCTGTTTGTAACCCAGCAGTATTTTCCCACTGTTTTCATAATTTCTCTTCACACACACACGCACACACAGAGAGAGAAACTGGGACACATATGGCCAAGCAACATCAAACTGTGATCAAGATGTTATTAAGTTATTAATGAGGAAGTTTACACAAGCTAGGAAAAGCTGCAGCAGTTTGCTTTTGCTTGAGTCTACAAGGAAGGGCAAAATTCTGCCCCCTCTTGTGCTTATCTCTCAGCTGCGTTAATTGAGTGCAGACTACTTTTACATTTTGAATTCAGGTCATTTCTGTACTACACTCTTATAGCACGATTATTCCACTTTCAACATCCTATAGAATCCTGGGGTATGCATTTTAGGGAGGGGCCGGCTGGCTTGCTGAGGATAAATGGAGAAAGGAGGAGAAGGCGGCAAGAGAAATCGGGACATTTTAAAAGCAGATGAAGTGGCATGACAGAGATTTAATGCAGATTGTCCCTGCCAAATTGAGACAGTTGGTGGGTATGACAGAGAAGAAGGAATGGGTATGTAATGCCTCTTGACTTGAACTCCCTATCTAGAAGCACTCTTGTTCTAAGAAAAAGCTGCTATGGCAGTCTGGGGTAACCATTTGCTTCATTTTTGACTAATGTCAACTCCAAGATGAACTTATCATGGAGTATTCTTGGCAAAATTCATTCAGAGGATGTTTTCTATAGCCTTCCTCTGAAACTAAGAGAGTGTGATTTGTCCAAGGTCACCCAATGGGTTTCCACAAAGATAATGGCATTGAGAATAATTAAGTAAATCTGTCTAGGGTTGTACCACTAATGTTGGATTTGTTGACAGATGTTTAGAAATCTGGGAATCTCATCTGAGCTCACTGCAGATCCAGTGACTGTCTTGGAACTGTTGGTGCTCCTTTACCATCCCATCAGATCTTCTAGATGACAACTGGCATGTTGGGTGGGCAATTTTTGCTGAGAGCCTTCATCAGTGCTGTGTTATGTAAATAACCACAAATGAATTTACAATCCTCTTCTATTAAGCAGCTGTTTTACTGGATAGCAGCATAATGAGCATTAGAAGCCAACGTTCATGACTCTCATCATATTGTACAATGTGCATTGTCAACAGCATGAGCAATACATATTCTCACACCATCTGAACATTTACATACAACCTCATGTGCAACAGTTCCACATGAGGAACTCCAGTTCTACCACCAACAGCTGGATGTGACCATTGTGCATTTTCCATAAAAATGTTCCACACACAGAGTGCAGCTTATGCTTCTGTATGTCACTAACAGGATGCTCTCCTGTGTGTGTTGTTCAAAAAGGGAACTTTTCCAAGCTCTGTTTAATATTGACATAGCTTCCCACACTGGGTAAATAAGCATGATTATAAACGCACCAGATGTTTTCACTATGCTCTGCTCCAGTGGTGGCTGACCTGGCACAGTTCTGATTTCTGTTGGTACCACTATATACGGAAAACATCCCCAATCCAATATGTTTTCTTGTAGACCTCTGACCAGAACTGACTGAGGGAGATGCTGTTAGTGTCTGTGCAGAAGAGGTCTTTTGAATAATTTGAAAGTCTGCCATACAGATTCAGGCTTCCTTTAACTCTTCCTAAGGAAAAATCCCTACAGATGCAGGAATCTTATAAAAAACACTACAAGACAGTGGAGACCACTTTTCTCTTTGCAGTCACTTCCTATAATGGGTGAAGCATGCAGATTCTTGTCTTCCAAGACTGGTTAAGAATGAGTATGTTTTGGCTTCTTGGGACAATCACTACTCAGACAATGCATTTATATGTGCACAAGTTGCTCAACTGAGTATGATTTGAAAAGAAATCTTACACTTTTCAACTTACATTTTAATAACAAATCTGTGACTTTAAGCTAAGGAATATTTTAATGGCAGTTGTATTTACTGAAGACTGATATAATATAATAGGAAATAAAACAAAACAAAAAATAAGTGCTGTGGATCACAAAGCCCTTGTTTCCGATCCCATCTCTCTATGCTAAACTCATTGTGGCTGCAATCCTATCCTCATTTAACTGGGAGGCACTCTCACTGGGCTTGTTGTTGTTATTATTGTGAGCCATCAAGTCATTTCTGACTTATGGCAACCCTAAGGAAGATCTATCACAGGGTTTTCAGAGGCTGTATGATGTGCCCAAGGTCACCCAGTGGCTTTCTAGGGCCAAGACAGGAACCAAACCCTGGTCTCCAGGGCTGTAGTCTAAAGCTAAACCACTATGCCACATTGGCTATCTAAATGCAAAAGGAGCAGCACTTGAAAGAAATGTGTATATAGTATTTAAGAGCCCGCATGCAGTAGTGTTTTGAGTGTTGGACTGCAATGCTAAATATTATTATGGGACTGGTGGTGGTTCTTGTAGCTGTTGTTTTTCTCGTGCGCCTTCAAGTTGTTTCTAACATGCGGTGACCCTAAGATCACAGGGGTTTCTCTGCAAGATTTGTTCAGAAAGGGTTTGCTTTTGCCTTCCTCTAAGGCTGAGAGAGTGTAACTTACATAAAGTCACCCAATGGATTTCCATAGCTGAGAGAGGCTTGGAACACTGGTCTCCTAGAGTCCTAACTCAGCACTCAAACCACTACACATTCTGGCTCCATTATTGGATGGGAAAAGGTAACTTATTTTAAAATTATTCCCTCCCATGAAAGAGTAAGCTTTTTTCAACTTTGGACTGAGCGTTTTGCAGGAGGACAACATGCCTTTGCCCTAAGCCGAACATGTCTTGTCCTTCCCTATAAAAGCCATCTCTTTGTGACTACAAAAGCGGTGAAATTGAATTGAGGCTGTGTTCATGTGGAATTTGCCCTGGAGACCTCAGTGGAAATCCTAGCTCCATCTATAGCTTTATAAACATGCCTTGGACCATGGTGTATTTGCATTATACATAATTATGTGGTATTATATAATGCACAGTCTGGTAATGGCCAGATTGCTTTGGGGCACAGTGTTCTAACTGGAGAAACAACAGTAGTCCTGAGACACTACTAAGAGACTGAACAATTTTTTTGCAGGCTACAGCCCATGTCATCAGTTACTGCTATTTTTATGGGTTCTCATCTATGAAAGCTTATGACTTGATCCAAAAATGGATGCACTTTAAGGAACCACAGGTCTCTTCACTGATTCTGACATTAACAGAATGACTGACTAGCGTTCCCATTCCTTCTAAAATATGTCTCCTTGCAAAATATGGCATAAGAATTATAATTACACTTCTAGCGAGATAATACTTGATGCTTGTAATATGCTTGAGAGGGCCAACGTGGTGTAATGGTGTGAGTGTTGGACAAAGGTTCAGGAAACCAGGATTTGAATCCCTGCTCAGCCATGGAAGTCCACTGGATCACATTGTTATCCCAAAACATAGGTGCCAGAAGGGCCACACTGCAATGTCAACATTTCCTTGCAAAAGTGGGGAACGAATTAGCTCAAAATCAGGAGGCGAACGAGATGGTGGCAACTTAGCAAGACTTTTCTACCAATGTTTATGGGTTCACACAGGAAAAGAACCAGCCAGAGATTCAAAAGTAAACTAAAAATGTTTTTTATTGAGGGGAATTCACTCAAGCATGCACACAAGATACAAACAGCCAAACACTCACACAAGACGTAACTGAAGTATAAAGGGAGGAAAAATTATGGATAGGAAGGCTGAGGGTTTGGGGTTATAATTACCAGTCCAGACGAGTAGTGAAGAAGGTGAAATGTGGCTTAGGCTTGTGTCTAAGGGCAGACCAGATCAGGATTCAGGGCAACATAGTGAGGTCCAGCATTTCATCTGACTGCATTTGACTTCTCAAAACCAAGGGTTTATATATTCTATTTCCCTCCCTGAAGAGATGTGAGTTAATTGCTTTCTGGCAGGTAAACAAAAAGGGTCTGGAATGGGCTGATTGTTTCAATGTCTTGATTAGGTGAGGTTCTGGGCAAGGCTTCGATAGGAAATGCACATGGCAGGGGTTCTTGCCTCTGCACCTGGGCACCTTATTGTTTTCTGAGGTTGGCAGTTGATAGGATTAGCTCAGAGCTATTAAGTCAGGCTTTCTTGGCTAATTTCAGTGACTTTTGACTTGGCCACACTGGAGTTACCTTTTGGCTGTTTTTCAGCAAGGTCCATTCTTCCATATGGCTTCCAGTCATAGTGTATATACGGTAATTTATATTTTATGCCAATTAATATATTTTACCAATTAGACCATATCAAAATGTGGGGATGTATGGCCTGGTAACAAGTCAACTCCAGAAAACCCCAAGACAGGGTTGCATTAGGATTGCATAAGTCGGAAATGACATGAAGGCACACAACAACAACAGTCTCCAAAATAGGACCTCACCCCATGTCTAACAAATGAGAAATAGATATATACACACTTTTCAAAACAGCACTGTAAATGGTCATAGAAGAAGGTCCAAGCCTTGACACTCAAGACTGTGCCCTGAGGGTTCTGGTCATGGTGCTGGATATGACATTTAAAGTCCTTGGGCTCCAAGGTTGACTCAGCCTTCCATCCTTCCGCAGGTCGGTAGAATGAGAACCTAGCTTGTTGGGGGCATGTATGTATAGAAATACAGGCTATTTATAAGTTGTTCGCCGCCTTGATCCATATGGAGAGGCGGGATACAAATTAATAATAATAATAATAATAATAATAATAATAATAATAATAATAATAATAATAATAATAATTAAATGGCTTGAGTCTATCACCTGTCAGAAAGTGCATTGTCATACCCACCAACACTTCACAGATGAAAATGGGGACACAAGCAGCCTGGTGTCATCAAAGTGTGATCAAAATGGCAAGAGTGATTAACGAGAAAGACCACACAAGAGACTGCAGCAGTTTGCTTTTTCCTGTGCCCGCTGGGAAGGGAAATATTCCACCCTCCTTTCCCCCCACTGAGTTAACTGATTAGAGATTACTTTTGTACTTTGAACTCAGTTTGGAGAAAATGAAGTAATTGGAGGACAAAGGGGAAAGCGGGAAGAAGAGAGAGAAACTGGGACATTTTAAAAGCAGCTGGAAAGGTGGGGTGACAGAGGATAAAACAGGACTGCCCCTGCCAAATCGTGACAGTTGGAGGGAACCCACTATTTTCATCAAATTTTAAATACACACAACCCAGATTTGCAAGTCAGCAAAAGCATCAACAAAACCACACATCCTGTTTAATCCCGCCATGTTTCATTTTTGTCCCTTGTGGCAAAGAGAAAGGGTTTGTGGGGAGAGAGAAAAGAAAAAGAGAGAGGGGTGGCAAGAGGACTAAGGCCATTTCCGCACAACACTCTTATAGCATGATTATTCCACTTTTAACATCCTATGGAATCCTGGGGTTTCCAGTTTCGGGAGGGGCCGGCTAGCCCCTCCTGAAACTGCAAACCCCAGGATTTCATAGGATGTTGAAAGTGGATTAATTGCGCTATAAGTGTGTAGTGCAGAAATGACCTATGAAAGGGAATTGGCTTTGTCCATTATCATCAGCATGCCACACTTGGTTGATACCCCCTCCCCCCAGAAGTAAAGCAGCAATTCTGGAACTGATTTCCCAGGGGGTCTTCCCAAGGGACTGCCTTACCAGTGTTTTGACTATAAGTTTTAAACTTTTTCTACTGTACTTTTGAAATGTCTGCTAGTTTTTATGTCGCATTCTGTTTTTTTTTTCCATTGACATTGTGAATGTTTGATTTGAAGAATATGTGTTGTAAATCACCTTGAGAGAGAAAACTACGAATATAATAGCATAAAGATGTACCATATATATGACTAGAATTGTGTTGGTGACATACCCTGGCACTTTTTTGGCAGGGACCAAAAAAAAAGACTGATCTATGCATAGGGAGGAAGTCACCACCTTCCTTGTGCGATGACCCTGAACCCCTCAAACTCATTGGTGCTTATTTCCCCCCATAGCAATTTAGTTGTCAGTGGAGAATGGGGCGTAAAAGCAGTGGAGAAGTGTTCTGCTGGATCTTTACAGCCAGATGGGCTGCAACATTATCCTCTGGGATATCTGGAGGACCCCAGGGCAGTCCCAGAGGATGCCTTTGCTGTCATGCTTTTGCCAATAGTCAGACACAGCCAGACCCTTCTCCATTGCCCCTTGCTCTCTGCTGGCCACTAAATGGCCATGTCTAGGGATGGAGGCAGAAGCAACAGGTATATGGACTTCTGCCTGGAAAGGACTCAATGCTACATTTTCCCATGCAGGATCTTGCCTGCTCATCTATATCTATAATCTATATCTGTTGTTATTGTTGTTGTTTATTGCCATCAAGTTGGCTTTCTCCTATGGAAACTCTGCTAATGGGAGACCTCCCAGACACCCTGTTATTAACAGCCTTGCTAAGGTCTTGCAGACTCAGGCCCATGGCATCTTTGATTGAATATCTCCACCTCTAATATCATCTTCCACTTTTCCTTCACCTTCATCAAGCATTATCATGTGTTCTAGTGAATCATGTCACCTTATACTGCGTCCAACATATAATAGCCAGTTTAGTAACCTTGGCTTCTAGGGAGAGTTCAGGCTTGATTTGCTCTCAGGTCCATTTTGTTTGCCTTTCTGCACTACATTCTTATAGTGCTATTATTCCACTTTCAACATCCTGTGGAATTCTGGGGTTTGTAGTTTCCTGAGGCCAAAGAGCTCTCTGGCTGAGAATTCTAAATGTTCCTCCCTAACCTGCAAATCCCAGAATTCCATAGGATGTTGAAAGTGGAATAATAGCACCATAATAGCCTAGTACGGAAATGGCCATAGTGTCCTCTAGCACCTCATTTCCAATGAGTTGGTTGTTTTCCTGTCAGCTCTCTTCACTATCCATCTTTCACAGACATGCGTAGAAACTGGAAATATTCTTTCTAGAGTAAGCCTATTGAATCAATAGGACTTACATAACTGAACAGATGGAAAAACTGTCTCCATTTTGACCACACTTTGATGTTGCTTGGCAGCATATTTCCTGGCTTTTATCTCTGAAAAGAGCACAAGATAAAAATCACATTTTAAAAAAAATCAAAATAAATGGTGTGGACTTTCTAGGAATGCACTTCTGCCGACACAGTCTTTACAGTGTCTGGTTAACGAAGAGAAGGAATTTGAGTTTTATGCAAAACAGAATAAAAGCCACACGTGCAAGCTGAAAACCAACCAGCAGAGGTCAGCAGCTCATCCAAACCGAACAGGGTTTAGCATCCCATTTGTAAAAAGAGCAAATATTGTAGGAAGGGACAAGAGAGAGGGATGTTGATAAGGGTTACCAGAAATGGATGGGTGGGTACAGAACATTTTGCTTCACCACCTAACCTATCATGTTATAAAACCAGACTTGTGTAAGATGAATTCAAAAAATAAACCCACATACCAAGCAACAGAGTTATATATAGGCTTAAAAAACCCCCACAACTATATGGAGGATGAAGTTATCTTTTATCAGTCACACCCACACAAAATAGATCTTCCATCCATAGAATGACTTTGAAAAAAATGCATGTGTCCAGGCCCCCAGGGACACAACACAGATTTTGGGGGTGTGTGAATCCCCACTCTTCTGTCTAATGACCTGGGGAGCAATGCTACAATCCACACTGAATCCAGTGGGACTTATTTCTGAGTAAATACATACAGGTAGGCATGGTCTGTCTCAGCCAATTTAGCCAGGATCTTGGTGGCCCCTCGCACGGCTGATAGTGTAGGACTTTCACATTAACGCCAAAGCCCTCTGGTAGAAGCAGCCAAGGATATTCATGGTGACCATGGCAACCATGGGGTTGTCCCCGTATATTTGAGCTGATGGGTAGCAGCCTGGAAAAACATGTACTGGGTAGGGCATTTTGTTCCAAAGAAGCAGCAGCAGTGGGGCTACTGTAACAATGTTCTCATCAGTCAGATTCCCATGGCTTTCCCCCACCATATTGCCCTCCAGATATTTTGGGCCACCGCTAGTTGCTGACCCAATTCGGATGTCTTTTCACAGGACATAATGACAGTGCTGATTCCCTTTTAACTGTCATAGCAAAATCCTATGGAATCCTGGGGTTTATAGTTTAGCTCTGATTGTGTAGCGCGAAAGGGCCCCAGGAGGAATGCGAAGTGCCGCTGACGACCAATACAGCCCTATACAATTTGGATACAGGCTTTCTGAAGGACTGCATTGCCTCACCTGGAATACTGTGTCCTGTTCTGGGCACCAGAATTCAAGAAGGGTATTGACAAGCTGGAACGTATCCAGAGATCAAAATAGCGAAGGGTCTGGAAACCATGCCCTATGAGGAGTGACTTGGGGAGCTAGGTATATTTAGCCTGATGGAAAGAAGGTTAAGAGGTGACATGATAGCTACATTTAATATTTGAAGGGATGTCATGTTGAAAATGGAGCAAGCTTGTCTTCTGCTGCTTCAGATACTAGGGTACGGAGCAATGGATTCAAATTACAAGAAAAGAGGTTTTACCTAAACATCAAGAAGAACTTCCTGATGGTAAGAGCCGTTAGACAGTGGAGTATGCTACCTCAGAGTATTGGTAGGGGGAATCACCTTCTTTGGAGATTTTTAAGCAGAGGCTGGATGGCCATTAGCAGGGGGTGCTTTGAGTGTGTATTCCTGCATGGCGGGGGATTGGATTTGATGGCTGCTGTGGTCTCTTCCAGCTCTATGATTCTGTGATTCTGTGAATCTGCCCAGGTTTTAAGATCTCAAGGGGAAGCCTTTTTCTTAGCCTTTGCTCGCATCCACCTTTGGTGAGAACATGAGGAAAGCCTTTTCGGCAGCTGCTCCTAGAATGAAAAATTCCCTTCCAAATGAGACTAGAGCCATTTCCACACTACACTGTTATACTGCTATTATTCCACTTTCAACCTCCTATGGAATCCTAGGATTTGCAGTTTTGGGAGGAGCCTTTAGAATTCTTAGCTAGAGAGCTCTTTGGCCTCAGTAAACTACAAACCCCAGAATTCCACAGGATGTTGAAAGTGGAATAATAGCACTATAACAGTGTAGTGCAGAAATGGCCTAGGATGGGCTCATCTTTATTGTCCTTCTAGTGGCAAATGAAGACCTTTTTATTCTGGGAGTCTTTTGACAACTAAATGGCTGCTGGGTATGTGTGTGTACATTTTTCCCCAGATGGCTTTTCAAACTGCTTTTAAGTCAGTTGCTGTTTCTAATATTATAATTCATTTAATTATATTTTTAATACAACAACTGCATTGTTAGTTGCAATTGTTTTTTAATTCATGTTGAGAACCACCTTGGCATAATTTTAAATGGTTTTAAATGGGTTTTAAGTTATTGGCTTATAAGTGACGAATGGTTTCATATCTATTTTAATCTTCAAAATTATTGTTATTGTTATTTATTGATTTTATTGTACACCATCCTGAGTACCTGAGGCATAGGTATATAACTGCTATGGAGCAAGACTGGCCCAAAGACTAAATGTAAATTAGAAAAACCTGAAACTAGAGCTATAAAGTATGCAGTGAACTGTGTGAAATTGAATGAATTGTATGAAAAAAATTATAACGAATATGCATGCAGTTCTCCTTCCGCATTCACGGGTTTGACCTTTGTGATTATTTGAGAGGTGCACATATGCCTCCCCCCTTCTCCTCCCATTCCCTCGCATTTTGCCAGACACAGAGAAGGAAGGCAGTGCATCCAGGCAAAAGGCGAGGGAATGGGCAGGGCGAGGGACAAGCACCTCCTTTCTCTGCTGCTGGTGCTCTCCCCCATTCGCTTGCCTTTGGCCCTAGAGCAAAGAACACCTGCTGAGGCAAAAGGCAAGGGAATGGAGGCGGGAGGCCCAAGCATGCCTTCCTTCTCCACTTGCCATGCTCCTCCTCCCATTTCCTTGTTTTTTTGCCTGGCGCAGAGAATATATACTGAGGCCAAAGGCAAGGGAAGTTTGGGGAGAGAAGTCACGTATGTGCCTTTCTTCAGCACACGTGGTGCTTCCTCCTCTTATTCCCCTGCCTTTGGCCCAGGTGCAGGGAAAGATGGCTCACTTGCCAGGGCGAAAGGCCATGGAATGGGAAGGGGGAGTACTGGGAGGGAATGGGAGCTTGGGGGGAGCTATTTGTGTTTTTTCCACTTTTGCAAGGGTTTTCTGGCCTGAACCCTCACAAAAGTGGAGGGGCCACTGTATATGATAACAACACTAATAAACTAAATTAATAAATAATATGTTAACAATACCATTAAGATTTTGTTTTGATTGAGTTTGGAGAACATAGTCCATCAGGACATAACTACTTACTGAACACCACTGCCTTCACAGACCTTGCAGGATCTTTATAATACTTTTGTTGTTCCCAGTGGATCACCAATTGTGCTGTATATATCAGATTTATAGTATTAATGTATTTTCATTCACAAATTATTGTTGTGAATTATCATAAGTTTATTAGTCTTATTATCATATATGTGCACTTGTTATATTTCTTTCATCCAATTCACTTCATACTTGATAGCTCTGGCCAAGTGAGAAATCGAACCCTGGTCTCCAAGGTTGCAGTCCAGCTCACAAACCACTATACAACCATACACATTGGTAAGTTAACCTTTCACTTGTGTATGTTTATTTCTGGTCATTGCAGAGGTTGTTATGCTGTTGTTCCTTCTGGGATGACCAAAGGCCACCCTGTCTTACCATACCCTACACCACCACCACCCCCATCCTGCGGGATGTACTATTTTCATAATTGAACTTATGTTGAGCAAAAAGCCTGTTGCCAGGTCAAGCTGACCTAAGACATGGTCAGGTCATAAGTTCAGAAAGGATTTGATGGGAAATTTGATGTGTCTATGCTAATTTTTTCACCACCTCAGGTTCCTGGCACACCCAAAAACTATGGAAGGCAAAACTGCCCAGGTGAAGGAATCAAGAAACATCCCTTGATTTTGCCATGTTGAAATCTTCCCTATGCCCCCTTCCTGACCAAGACATTAAGAGATTGCCATGACTCCCATCAATGTTTTGTTACCGAGAGTTAAGACAATCAGCTTATTTAAGACTCCTTTGTCAGTTCTGTGGGAAAGCCATTACAGCTTTGTCTATGCAACCCCCCGAGGGTACGAAATAGGGTATCTAAACCCTAGCTTTGACCCCAGTCTTTTGTATGTTGGGCATATTATGCTGCACATTATGCCCCAAAGTTCCGTTCCTCTTTGCTACCCTCAGATGGCTGTCTGAGCCACTCCGCTTTGACCTTCTGCTTCAGGATCAGGACTGGTAACTATCACCCTTTCCACTCAATCTCTCTCTATCCAACCTTTCTTGCTGCACTTTCTGATAGCCTTGTATGGTTCTTAGAGTGTCTGATGTCCTGTATGCTTGTTAATTCCAAATAAAATACTCTGTTTAACTTTAAACTGGAGTCCTCTCTACAGCTAGTACTGTATTCACAGGTGAAAACACCCTGTCCTTACCCTCCTCTTAGAGTCCTCCTTTGAGCTATAATTTCCCCAAATTCTAAGGAGATGCTGGCATTGTGTATGGTCCCCAATATCCCCCACCTCTTAGGGTAACACTTGGACCTATTGTAGAGCTGCTGAAATTCCCCACCCATGGCCATTCATACATGGAGGAGATTGGGGGAAGAAATCACAAAAGTGTCTGGTTATGTCCCTGTAGCCAAAGGCAAAATGATTACATCAGACATTGAGACTTCTGGAGGACCTTGTTGAACTTCAGCAGCTGATGTAATTTTGCATTTGGCAGTTGGGACATAGCCAGATGCTTCTGCAATCCTCGCCCGACTTCCAGGCACAAATGAGGGGCTTCAGCAGCTCTACAGTAGGTCCAAGGGAGGTTGTAAATGGTTCACTATAGTAGTTCTACTTTCAGAATTATTATGCTACACCGAGCCATGCACGACTGCAGCCTAAAAGTGAAATGCAATTAAGACGGCTACTTTTTACAGGCTGGTAGGCCCCACTGGTTTCCAGAACAGATGTCCTTAATGAGTTATCAGTTGACACAGCAAAGCTTTCTTACTGAAGTCCTGTTTGTTTTGTGGTATGCAGAACTGATCAGGGCAATAGACTTCAGGTAGCACATGGCTCTCCTGCTGTTTGCCTTGAAAGAGCTGCACCTTTGCCATTGTTCAAGCTTTTGGGAAATGAGCAATGTGAACATATGTGCGTATTTACACATATTTTCCTAAATAGACAGGGAGCAAGTTTTCTCTTCTCATTCATTATCATTGACTAAAGCTGAATTGGTAGTAGATTTAGATAGAGGAAAAGAAATGTTAGGAAGTGTTTATCCACACTAACAGAAGGACTTCTTTACACACTGCATAACTACGCTGTGGAATTCATTGTCACAAGATGGAATTTTGACTTGTAATTTGGATTGCTTTATTATTATTATTATTATTATTATTATTATTATTATTATTATTATTAATTTATTCCACAACCATTATTAAAATAACATCCATTCATTGCTCAATTGTTCTGTTTTCATTACACAACAAATTCAATATGTACCTTTTCATCAGATTGTACTTTTAATTCCATAAATTACTTTTACCGTACCTTCTATGAATTTTTCTGTCTATTTAATTCCTCATTATTAACCTTATGCTACTTCCTAACTTCCCCTAGTACCAATTTTTACTTATATCTCTAAAGTTTCTCTTCATACCCACCCCAAATGGGGATTATCCCACTGTATTATTTCCTAATTTCTTTTCCCTTTTTGTTGTTGTTTAATGTTCACTATCTTGTCAGCTGTCTCTTTCTTTTCATCTTTCCTTTGTCATTTGTTCTTTTCATTATTGTAAGAACCTTAATTTGCTTTACTTTTATGTTTGTGTATTACGTCAAGAGAAAATACTTTTCTACTTGCTTCCATTCTTCTTCATTTAAGCTTTGATTCCTTCCTTGCATCAACATTGTTAATTTGTCCATTTCTCTATATTCCACCACTTTGATAATCCATTCCTCTATTTTGGGAGTTTGATTATTTTTCCACATTCTTGCAAAAACTATTCTAGCCATTGTGATCATATATAAGATTATTCTCCAAATTTTTTTTCCTTTTTTCTTTCTCTACTCTCTGTATAATATTCAGCAAAAATATTTCTGGTATCAGTGAGATATTTGTTTGCAGCACCTCTGACATTATCTCTTGGATTTTTTTCCAGAAAATTCTTGCTTTATCACAGGTCCACCAAATATGATAATAGGTTCCATTTTCTCTCCCACATTTCCAACATTTGTTCTCTTTTGATTTGTATATTTTATTTATTTTTACTGGGTCCAAGTGCCATCTGTATAACATCTTCAAGAAGTTCTCTTTCAGGTTTTGGGCTGCAATGAATTTTTGTGTCTCTAACCAACCTTTTTCCCAATGTTCTAATTGTATCTCGCAGCCTATATTTTGTGCCCATGTAATCATTGTAGGTTTGATTTGTTCTGTTTCTAATTCTCTCTCCATGAGTAACCTGTATAGTTTTGAAGTTTGTTTCTGCGATTCAAATATTACTTTTTCAAATGTTTTCTCATTTCTCTCTGATTCAAACCCTTCCAGTTTATTGTTCGTATTAAATTTTTCTTTAAGTTGTCTTTATAGAAACCAATGACACTTGAATCCTTCATCTTCTAATTTTTCTCTTGTCTTCATTTTATATTCTTGGTTCTTATCTTCTATTATTAAATCTTTATATCGTATCATTTTTTCTTGTGGTTCTCTCCACCTTCCAAAAAAGGCTTCATGAGGAGAGATCCATGAGGGGATTTTCCGATAATATTTTTTCTTAATTTTTTTCCAGATTATGAATAAAGCTTTCCTTAAGTAGTGGTTCAAGAATTCTTTATCTATTTTTTCTTTATTATACCATACATAGGTGTGTCAGCCCATGCGTAAACCCAAACCTTCAAGATTAAGTAACTTTTTGTCTTGTAAGGTCAACCATTCTTTGACTCATGTCAGACTATTTTGCTTGATAGTAGACTTTTAAATCTGGTAAGCCAGTGCCTCCTTTTTCTTTCTTTCCATGAGAGTTTTCCATTTTATCCTTGGTCTTTTCTTCTCCCAAATTAATTTTGATATCTCTTTCTGCCATTCTCTGAACGGCTTTTCATTTATGATTACAGGTAAGTTTTGGAAAAGGAAATTTAATTTCGGTAAAACATTCATTTTTATCGTTGCAATTCTGCCTAGAAGCGAAAGTTGTAAGGAATTCCAATTGTTTAGGGATTTTTTAATTTCTTTCCATATTGCTTTGTAATTATTTTCGAATAACTCATTGTTTCTCTTAGATATCCATATTCCCAAATATTTAACTTTCTTTTCTGATTTAAAGCCTGTTTTTTGAAGCAATTCTCTTTCTTCTTCCATTCTGATATTTTTGGTCAAAATTTTTGTCTTTTCTTTGTTAATTTTGAGTCCCACTACTTTGCCAAATTGGTTCAATTTTTCTAATAAATTATCTATGCTTACATTTGGGTCTTCTAAGATGATCACCAAATTGTCTGCATAGACTTTTAATTTGTATTCATGTTTCTTCACTTTGCACCCTTTGATTCCTGGGTCATTCTTTATCCTCTTTAACAATACTTCTAATGTCGTTATAAAAAGCAATGGGGAAAGGAGGCATCCTTGTCTTGTACCCTTTTTAATTTCAAATTGTTTCATTTTTTTCTCCATTGATTATCAAGGAGGCTACTTGATCTTTATATATTTCTTTGATCGAACTCATGAACGTGTTACCAAAATTCATTTTAGTCAGAACTTCTATCATAAAGTCCCATCTTAGATTATCGAATGCTTTCTCAGCATCAATAAAAATCAGAGCTAATTTCTTGTCATTGTTTTTTCCATAATGTTCTATAACATTCAAAATTGTTCTGATATTATTTCTTAACTGTCTCTTTGGTAAGAAACCATTTTGTTCCTCCTCTATTAATTCTTGTAATTTTTTTTGTTCTTTCAGCTAGAATATTCATAAATATCTTGTAGTCAATATTGAGCAGGGAGATCGGCCAAAAGTTTCCTGGCTCTTTCATGTCTTTCCCTTCTTTCGGTACAAGTGTTATATTTGCTTTGCTCCAAGATTTTGGTCTCCCATCTTTTATAATTTCATTGTACATCTTTAACAAGTATGATATCAGCTCTTCTTGTAATTTCTTATATTATATAGCAGAAAAACTGTCTGGTCCCGGTGCTTTTGAGACATTCAGTTTTTTGATTGCCTCCTTGATCTCCATTGTCGATATTTTTGCATTTAACATTTTCTGTTGTTCCTCTGTTATTTTGGGGATATCTTGTTTCTCTAAATAATCCGTTATCTTTTTTTGTATCTTTCTTTCTTTAGTACTGAAGAGTTCACTATACTACTTGTAAAATGTCTGTTTAATGATCTCTTGATCTGTGGATGTCTTTTTCCCCATGTTCACTTCTGTGATCAATCTCTTTTCTCTTTCTTTCCTCAGTTTAAAGGCCAACCATTTCCCTGGTTTATTAGCCTGCTCAAAGAATCTTTGTTTTACTCTCTTTAATTTCCTGCTTATTTCAAATTGATGCTCTGATTTTATCTGTTCTTGTAGTATTTTCAACTCTATCTTTATCTTTGTCTCTGATGGATTTGATCTCAGTGTTTCTTCTCGTTGCTTTATTTTTTCCAAGGTTTCTTGAAACTTTTCTTCTCTCTTCTTCCTGAGTTCTGCTCCCCATTGAATAAAGTGGCCTCTTAATACAGCCTTACTCGCATCCCATATTATTTTCATTTTTACATCATTTGTCAGGTTTTCTTTAAAGTAGTTTTTGGTGACCTCTCTTATCTTTTCTAGATAAATTTCATTTTGAAATATATATTCATTAAGTCATAATTCTCTTTGGCCTTGTGATCTCTAATTGAACTGGGTTGTGGTCCAAAAGTACTCTCGGTAGAATCTCCATATTTTTAACTTTATTTTGCAAGCCTTTTGAAATGAGGAACATATCAATTCTGGACATCGATTTGTGGGTGTCCGAATAAAAGGTGAATCCTTTTGAGTTTCCATATTTCATCCTCCATGCATCTTGTAACAACATCAGATCCATTATCTTATAAAAGGATTGAGGAAGTTTTCCATGCTGTTTTTGAAGAGATTTATTTCCCGATCTATCTTCCTTGGGGTCCAACACCCCATTCATATCCCCAAGCAGCAGAAAATTATTCTGATTTGTTTCATTAGTATAGTTTAATAATTCTTGTAACAGTTTCTGATAAAATTTGCTTTTTTCTTCTATTGGAGAATATATTCCAATCAACAAAATCTTTAACTCTTGGAATTGAACCTCTACTCCCACATAATGTCCTTGCTTATCTTGAAATTTTAGTTTCGATGGAAATATCCGATTAATATACAATACCAGTCCCTTCTTTTTCTTTTGGGATGCCGAAATATAACTTTCCTCTCATTTTGGGTTTATTAAGTATTTGGTATCTTTGTCTCTGATTCTTGTTTCTTGCAGATATATAATGTCTGCTTTCACTTTTTCCACCTAATGAAATACTTGTCTTCTTTTGTAATTTGAGTTTAAGTCCTTTTACATTCCATGATATTATTTTGGTTGTCATTTTCCTTTACTTTGAGACCTTCTTTCTTATCTTATATGTCCTCTTCTTCTGCGTACAAATCCTCTATTTCTAATTCAGGCTTTTTTTGTTTTTCTTCTTCTAGCTTTATTTCCGATTTGCCACTATCCAACTCTTTATCCTGTCTTTCTTCGATATTTGAATTATTTTTAGAGTTTTCCTCTTCTTGTTTCCCTTCTTGGATATTTTCTCCCTTATTGTCACTTCTATTATTTTCTTTTTATCTGTTTGTGGTTTCCAACTCTCTTTTTAATCTTTCAAAGACTTCCTTCGCTCTTGTTGTGTTTGTGATTCTATATCTTCTTTGTTTATATGTATAAGATATCCCTTCTATCCTTTCCCACTTATACGTTATTTTGTGTCTTTGAAGCAGTTGCGTTAAAAATTTGTAGTCTTGTCTTCTTCTTAGAATCTCATATGGGATATCTTTGAAATTTTTTATGACTTTGTCTCCCATTTTTAATTGTTTTTCAATTAAACTCTTTTTTCTTCTCCTTAGAGTCTAGATCAGCTGCATCTTGATCCTCTGAATTGGCTCCTGCTTCCCTTGCCTCTCCATTGGTAAGCAGCAACAGCAGCAGCAGCAGCAGTAGTGGTACAGCCTCTCCCAGGGTTTAGTAGTTGGTGGGGAGTGGAAGGATGTAGAAAGGAATACCCCTCCCCCTGCTGCACCCTGTCTGAATAGAGACACAGATTCATAGAATCATAGCACTGAAAGAGACCACAAGGGTCATTTAGTCCAACCCCCTGCCAGACAGGAATACACAAAGCACTCCCAACAGATGGCCATCCAGCCTCTTGTTTAAAAACCTCCAGAGAAGGAGACTCCACTACACTCCAAGGCAGTATATTCCACTCTCAGACTGCTCTTAGTGTCAGGAAGTTCTTCCTAATGTTTAGGTGGAATCTTTTTCCCTGAAGTTTGAAGCCATTGCTCCATGTCCTAGTGTCTTGAGCGGCAGAAAACAAGCTTGTTTCATCTCCCATATGACAGCCATTTAAATATTTAAACATGGCTATCATGTCACCTCTTAACCTTCTCTTCTCCAGGCTAAACATAGCCAGCTCTTTA
This sequence comes from Ctenosaura bakeri, assembly GCA_948474755.1. NCBI lineage: Eukaryota > Metazoa > Chordata > Lepidosauria > Squamata > Iguanidae > Ctenosaura > Ctenosaura bakeri. Next base: position 390,962 of record CAOLHI010000785.1, read on the forward strand.
AGCTGCTTCTCATAGGGAATGGTGTCCAGGCCCTTTGCCATTTTGGTCACACTCTGCTGGACACAACATAGAAGGCCATCAAATCCAATCCACTGCTATGCAGGAATACACGATCAAAGCATTCCCAACAGATGGCCATCCAGCCTCTGTTTAAAAACCTCCAAAGAAGGATACTCTTTTGACCTAGAAGCTATGATCCTATTGATGCAGCCTAGAATCACATTGGCTTTTTAAGCTACTGCATCACATTGTTGACTCATGTTCGGGTTGTGGTTTATTAAGACTACTAGATCCCTTTCACATGTCCTGTAGTCAAGCCAGGTGTCATCTATGCACATGTGCCACACTTATGAATGAATATGTCACTATGTAGATGCTACCCTATGTGTTCTGATATTGCTGTTCACAGTGTTTGATCTGTGTCACAGCTTATTCTCACATGTACATTGTCACTTATTTTGAACCAGCCCTTAGCAAATCTTGCCTTGAGCAACTCCCTAAAGATGTAGGTTTTGGCACAAAAGTTGGTTCTAGAGCTGACTGTGATGAGTGTTATTTCTGATCAGAGCTTGGAACATTATTCTGAAAAATGAATGTCCTAGTTTCAAGTTGAAACAACTTCTTATGCAACAAGTCACACAATAGTAACATATTACTAATGTGCTATTCAAAATAATTTTTAAAGAAATCTCTATAATTAGAAGAATGTCACCAAATCTCTAAAATAACCCTAAAAAAAAATCAAGATTTCAGACGTCATGAGTAAACATTACTTACCAACATGCCCCCAGCATGTTACAAATAACACAGTGACTTGCAACACATTAATTCCAAGCCCTGCTCCTGATCATACTCTGCCTGGGGTTTAATGTGTCCCTTGCCAAAGCATTACTGAGTGGTTTCGGTTAAGCAGCTATCTCCATTCTCAATTTTGCTAAGTAAAAGTGTGAGATAAATGATCATGAGTACTGGCCACTTCACTCATCATTACTGCATGATTTTTACTCATTTATCTGCTGGTCCTCAAAAGCTCCATTGACCAGCACAGCTGAAAGTGCCCCCCCGCCTATTTCTAATTTGTGCCATTTGTTCAATGAGCCGCAGAAACATTGACAGCAGTTGGGAAAATGCCACAGAATGTGCCCTCTCTCTCTTGAAGATCACAGGCCTCTGACTGTCTCATCATTTCTTTGCTATGAATCAGACCACAAGGGGGAGGGTCTTTCTTTTTCTCAGAGTAAAACTGAGCAGCTTGATCTGAAGGAGCTCTGGATTAGGTTTCCTTTATTGCATAATCTCTTTCATAAGGGCTGCCAGCGTTCTTTGCTGGCCTTGCAACTCTGTGTGTAAACGCCAGTTTGACATACAGCAATGTCACAAGTGAAGCATTTCTGAGAGGAGCTGTTTCTTGCAGACTTTGAAAAGTTACCGGTATCTTTTTGGACTGTGCTTCTCAGAATTTCTCTACCCAGTGTGGCCAGCTCTGCTGTGTTGTAGTCAAGGTCAGCGTTAGCACTGCTGGATTGAGGATTTGGTTTGCATAGGAAGGAGGACTCTGCACATGGAAGGGGTTCTGTCCCTCCCACTGCATCCCAGTCAGCAAGGTCCCCAGTTCTCTGTACAGCAGAAGGAGCTGGCAAAGGGAAAACATATACTCCCTTGTGCATACCCCCCAACATTTCACAGATGAAAGCTGGGACGCACACAGCCAAGCAACATCAGAGTGAGGTCAAGATGATAAAAGTGATTAATGAGGAAAAAGAAACAGAGACTGCAGCAGTTTACTTTTGCCTGAGCCTACTGGGAAGGGCAAGAGTCTTTCCCCTCTTCTCTACCCTGCTGAAGTAACTGAGTGCAAACTGCTTCTGCACTTTGATCTCAGTTTGTAGCAACTGAAATGAGCTGAGGGTAAAGGGGTAAGTGTGAGGAGAAGCAAGAAAGTGGGACTTTTTAAAGTAGTTAAAAAAAGTGGGATGGCATAGGATTCATCGGGGCTGTTCTTGGCAAATCAGGGCAGTTGGAGGATATGGGAGAATAGGGTGGAAGCCTCTGCTTTGATCAGCCTACTTAGATGTTCCTAAATCTCACTTCAACCCATTTGTCGCCGTTGTGTGCCTTCCGATTTTTTCCGACCAATAGGGCTTATGCAAAAGCTGACATATAGGCCATTTCTGGTCTAGCTTGTTATAGTGCTATTATTCCACTTTCAACATCCTATGGAATCCTGGGGTTTGCAGTTTAGGGAGAGGCATGCCCCTCCCTAAACTGCAAACCCCATGATTCCATAGGACGTTGAAAGTGGAATAATAGTACTATAACAAGCTAGAGCAGAAATGGCCTTACTATACAAGATGATAGAAATGACCAGTCAAAACTAAGCCACTTTTCAACCTGATTTCCTTTTATTGATTTCATCAGTGGCAGCGGGGAGTTTCCACCTCCTCCCATGGTCACATTTGGAACACATGAACCAAAAATTTCATGTAAATGTCGAAAATCTAACTCGGGGGGAATAATATGCACTGCTTGGTGATTTCTTCTTTGTCTTGTTAAAAAAATTAGTTATATTATGCTACTGTGTAGTATTGTTAACTTAGCAAAATTTAAAGAAAAACAAAAAAGTTGTTTCAAGCTTAAGGTGACCCTGCGGCAAACCTTGTTTTTGTTGCTAACTGCTGTCAAGTCAGCTTCAATTCACAGCAACCCTATGGATGAGGGACCTCCAGGTCACCTTATCCTCAACGATTCTACTCAGGTCTTACAGATTCAGGTTCTTGTCTTCCTTGATTGAGTCTATCCATCTTTAATGTGGTCTTCCTCTTTTCCTACTACCTTCCACTTTACCAAGGATTGCCTTTTCTAGTGAGTCAGGTCTTCCTATGATATGACTGAAGTACGACAGTCTCAGTTTAGTCATCTTGGCTTCTAGAGAGAATTCAGGCTTTTAATTTTTTCTTAAAGTTCTCTATAAATATAAAATATCAATTTTTTTCCATAGGTACAATGTTATATTACCATGTTATACAATGTTATATTGCCATATTTACCATATTTATATTCCCGTACTTGCATCTTCTCCCTGACTTATTTAGCCCGTAAATATAAATAATCCATATGTTTGTACCTCCAATTCATCACTTTCCCTCCCCCCACCTTACTATCCTTGTATGTGTTTTCTCTCAATCCAATCTCCATCTTAAATTTGTCTTAAACTACATCTCTACACCTCCTTAATGTGAAGTATCTTTTTGTTATCCTAATGTTTTACCATCTAGTACCATATATTTCTGTTTAATATTTTCTCATTCTATAATTCCATCCTTAGTGTAGTTATTGCCATATCTAATCTGCTCTTCTTTCCTATATTTTAATATCTATTTTTCTTTCACCCATTTAATAATTGGATTCCATTGCTTCTCAAACTGTTGATTGGAGTTTCCTTTCAGCATGTTGGACATTTTCTCCATTTCTATAATGTCCATTACTTTAATCTTCCACATTTCTAGAAGAGGCTCTGTTCCTTCTTTCCAGTGCTTTGCGTAACACAGTCTTGCTGCAGTAATTAGGTTTAGCAGTGTCTTCTTTTTTCTTTTCATTTGATTGCTTCTTTCGATCATGTTTAATAAGTATATTCCCAGGGTTATCTCATATTTAACAGGATCCTTGTAATTTTGTCATGGATTTTTTCCCCATATTTTTTAGCTACCTGACATGACCACCACATATGGTAGTAAGTTCCTGTTGCTTTTTCACATTTCCAACATTGTCTGTTTCCTTTATGCATTATTTTTTTTAATTTAGGAGGGGTCATGTACCATCGATGGGTTGACTTGTAAAGATTCTCTCTGAGACTTAGATTTTGGGTAAATTTTAAATCTTCACTCCAAGCTCTCTTACAGAGAATTCAGCCTTGATTTGCTCTAGGACCCATTCATTTGTCTTTTTAGCAGTCCATAGGATTTGGTTTGCATAGGAAGGTAGATCTCTTCTCCAGTACCATATTTTGAGTGAGTTGATTATCTTCCTTTCAGCTTTCTTCATTGTCCAGCTTTCACAACCATGCATAGAAACTGGAAATACAATGGCATGCGCAATCCTAACCTTAGTATTCAATGACATCAGGATCTTGTCTATTTCCTTCATAGCTGCCCTTCCAAGTCCTAGTCTTCTGATTTTTTGACTGCAGTCTCCTTTCTGATTAATGACCAACCCAAAGTATGGAAAATCTTGAACAGTTTCAATGTCTTCATCGCCTACTTCAAAGTTATGTAAATCATTTGTGGTAATTATTTTTGTTTTCTTAATGTTCAGCTGTCAACCTGCCTTTGTACTTTCTGCCTTGACTTTCTTGGGTTTTCTTTGCTAGATTTATTTAGAGGAGATTTGCTTTTGCCTTCCTCCAAGGTTGAGAGAGTGTGACTTGCCCAAGGTCACCCAGTAGGTTTTCTTTTTCTTTTTAAGGTATTCTTATTAGAAAAACATTTTCTAATTCAGTGAGCTTTCACAGCCAAGCAAGGATTCGAACTCTGGTCTTCAGAGTTTTAATCTATTGCTCAAACCACTATACCGTGCTGGATCTTCTCAGCCTGTCCGTATATAAATATAGATAGATATATATATAGAGAGAGAGAGATTGGCCAAGATCCTACATTGTGGTTGTGTACCATAAAGCCTCATGCACAAAATTACACTCTGATTGTGTCATACATCCCTTGTATTGAATGGTAGTGTTGTGCAACCAACTGCACAACTGAATGTCCAATACAATGCACATCCATCTGTCCAACTCCACTTCCATAACCCCAACTGAATAAGGATGTTCCATACTGGACAAAAATGTTCAACTCCTTCTGTTCCGGAATGCACACATCCATTAAGGCACCAACAGAATTAGGGCAGTAGTTAATCAACTACATGTTGACCAATCGAATTAATTTATTCTGTTGATTTACAGACTGTATTAAATTATTTAGAAGATTAATGAGAGCATCCCTTTAACTGATCAGTCTATTTTCATATTTTTTTTAAAAAGTACAAGTACTTCTAAATGTGTCAAATAGCCCGACCAATTCACACTGCACAGTTATAATGCTATGATTCCACTTGAACTGCCCTGGCTACATCCTATGGAATCCTGGGGTTTGTACTTGGATGAGGGACTAGAGCTCTCTGGCTGAGAATTTTAAATACTTCTTCTAACTACAAATCCCAGAATTCTATAGGATGGAACTGTGGTAGTTAAAGTGGAATCATAGGCCATTTCCACATTATACTGTTATAGTGCTATTATTCCACTTTCAACATCCTATGGATTTCTGGGGTTTGTAGTTTAGGAAGGGGCATTTAGAATTCTCAGCCAGAGAGCTCTCAGGCCTCAGGAAACTACAAACCCCGGAATTCCACAGGACGTTGAAAGTGGAATAATATCACTATAACAGTGTAGTATGGAAATAGCCTTAACTTTTGTTAATGAGTTGACAGTCCTAATATAGCTGGCAAATATTTTTAGTTCAAACCGTGAAGTTGGCAGGGCTGGTGAGGTTGATTAAGAGGCACAAGATAACTGGGATCCTGTACTTGTGAAGAAGAGGGGGACTCAGCAAGTGTAGTTCCCCCTCCCCACAAATATACAAACCCACACAGGACACACTGCGCTTGCTCAAATTACAATCTTTCTAAGGATTTTTTTCCTGCAAAATCCCCTTCTTTGCATCTGTTCATCCTGATATGTTGTGCTTTTTTTAAAAAGCAACAAACCTAGCCTTTCTGCCCATCATTATTTCAAAGTCTGTGTATGCATGTGTGTGTGAGTATGTGCACGCCTGACAGTTTGGCATTTGCCCTAAAGTCTCCATTAGTGAGAAGGAGAAAGAGAACATAGCCACATGGCTTCTTCCACTGTAGTATTCTGTATTTGAAATGACAGCACAAAAGAAAAGGCAGCCTTACATTTAAAGCTGCAGCACAGCAGTCACATAGCTAACGCAGAAACCTTGCCAGTGTCAGTCTCTCTTTCTCCATTTTCAATGCGAACTATCTGGACTTTATTTATTCCACTTGCACTTTAGCATGAGAAACGAGCTAGGGTTTTTTAAAAAAATTTTGCATTAATAATAAATCCTACTGAGTAAATTCCAGCTTTTGCAAATGGACCTTTGCCTTAATTCACACTGCAGCCTCAACTATTGTAGGAATCTTTGGTATTTATATTAAGCGGAGTGCAGCAAGGCTAGTAGAATAGCAGCTTCAGGAAATCCATCTCCGGATAGGAAAGGAGACAGACAAAAGAAAGTGACCTTTACTTGATTACAAGAGACCCCAAAAGCAGGCTGACATGTAGGGGGTTGAGCTAGCAGTCATTACAGGGGTTGGAGCCCCTTGGATCCTCCCCTCCCACACAACAGAACAAAGAGACTAATTGACTTCTTGGAGAAGGCAAAAGTGACCTCAACAGGTAAGAAGGAATAAAAAAATAGATTACGAAAGGTGCACAGAGATGAAACAGAGAGCAGGATTTTCTAAGCTCTCCTCTCACACACTAATCACTTTATACCATGATTCTGGTCAAACAAACAAATACTGTAAAGAAGCAAGCATAATAGATCCAATTAACTGGACCTGGAATTGCATGCCAGACCTCCCTTTTCCTTCTTGAGTTTTTGGTACAAAATCTGGGAAAAATAAGGAGTAGGGAGTTGATTGCACAACTGACTGTGTACCTCCCCATGCATTTGCTTATAGTCTTATCACACAATGGGGAATGTGCAATGGATGTCAAATTGTAATGCGACTCTGGTTCATGCTGTCTCCACAGTCCCAGTGGATTGAGCAGTAAAGCAAAGGCAGTAACAAAGGACTGTGCGTTGGCTGAGAATGCACAGCTGCAGGCACAATGGTTACACTCGCAGAACTCCACTTGCACAATCGTGAACTGAATATGAACATTGTGCAACATCTGAAAAAAAAATACAACCATATAAGGAAATGAACCTAGGCATTCATATGATACCAACAGGATTCCAGCTGGGATCTCCTTGGCAGTGTGGCCTATAGGATATAGGCAATGGAAAAAGTGTCTTCATACAGTTCAACAAAAATAATAAGAACTAGTAGAAACTGCAGCACAACCTAAGCCCTGATGGCTGCCCGGAGGTCCTCCAGGAAAGGACAAGGTATAAACTGGAATAGCAACAATAAGCAACAACAACTTGTAAGCCTCCAAACTGAATACATCCCAGTGGTTTTACAATGGTGCTAGCTTGGGAAATGACAACCCTGCTGTTTTTGTATTCCTATGACTATAGCAAATACAGGAGGTTTACTGAGCAGCACAGGGTGGGCTCCTTACAACTGTTGTTGTGTGCCTTCAAGTCATTATGACTTACAGTGACCTGCCATGGGTTGTTTTTGTGGCCAGATTTGTTCTGAGGGCTGTCATTGCCTTCCTCTGAGGTTGAAAGACTGTGGCCATTTCTGTACTACACTCTTATAGCATGATTATTCCACTTTCAACATCCTATGGAATCCTGGAGTTTGCAGTTTTGGGAAGGGCCAACTGGAATAATCACACTATAAGAGCGTAGTGCAGAAATGGCCTGTGACTTGCCGAAGGTCACTGTGAAGAAGGCAGACTAACAAAGCAGCCAACTGCAGCCCAAGGAACTGTGGAGGACGGAACTCCAGTGAGAGGGAGGATGACTTTAAAAAAAAAAAAAAAACAAAAATTGAGGGGGACAGATAGGAATAGGATGTTAAAGGAGTCACTTGTGAGAGTCTGAGGGGAGTGTATGAGTTCTGAGTGTCAGAGTGGATTTAAGGAAAAGAGTCTGACACAGCTTAATTTGAACAGTGTTAATTGTTTGGAACCAAGAACCTGAGAGCAATCATTCTGTGTGTAATTGAATAAAGTTAAACTATTTCCTGTTTTGTAAAACTGACTCTGGACAGCATCATTTACCCTGAAACAAGGGTGAGACATGCTTGCCGTAAAGAAAACAAATGCAATGCACAGGCACTAAGCCACAGAGAGGTCACCTGAAGGCCTAGAACTCCACATCCAAGGAAGGATTTTAAAAGGGAACCGGAGGGCAAGGTGACAGTGACAGGTTTACAAGGCCAGGAATTTCAGGGCCAGCCTCAGAAGCAAATCTGTCACAGTCATCCAGTTGGTTTACAGGGCTAAGTGTTGATTTCAATCCTGGTTGCCCAGCATCCTAATCCAAGACTCAGACCACTACACTATGTTGATTCTCTCCTTATAACAACATTTGTTATTTTGAATCACAAATTGCACAGGCCTTGTGGTCATTTCCAGCAGAGCAGCTTCTTTAGTCTTTCACAGTGGCAGAACAGTAACAAAGAATCTAATGGCATCTTGAAGGCTAGTAAGATTTCTTCCGCCTAAGTTTTCAGAGATAGCAGTTCTGCTTTGAGGGGAGGGTTGCATGGAGAGTTGATTCAGCTGACAGATGTTTATATACTTGCTTTGGTGAGTGGAGGATGTGGGGGGAATGAAATGCAATCGGTCCTATTGATATTATCTTAATTAGGGATGGGATGAATCCAGAATTTTCCAAATTCGGATCCAAATTCCTGGAAGGTTCTGGGAATCCATGAATATCACGAATCTCGAATCTTTCGAATCCTTTTTTAAAGAGAGGGTTTAAAAAGAAAAAAGAAAAGAAGAAGGAAAAAGATTGCTGGCCGTGCACCCCCCTGCAGCCTATGACCCATTCATACTATACAGTTATAGTGCTAAATTCCAGGTCAACTGCCATGGGAATACTCTGTGGAATCCTGGGATTTGAGGTATAGGGTCTATAGTCTACAGCCTTTAGAATCCAGAGAGCTCCTCTGGCCCCTCTGATTCTGGAGGATGCAGTTGTGACAATTAAAGCAGAATAATACCATCATAACTGTGTAAAACGAATGGGCCCCTGGTTTGTACATCCTTCTAAATCTGCAACACTAACAAAGATCCAATGGGTGCAGGGTTCAGAGCCAAATTCCATCTCCTCTAGAAGACTCCTGCTTCAATTTTGACATGTCCCAAGTCTTCCCCAAATCAGGCTGATACAGCTTGAGATTCAGCCACATCCAAAATACATAAATATCAGAAACACTAATTCCTTGAGAAGTACGTCGATATGAAAATTTCAAATACAGTTGACTTGAGCTGGGTACTAATGTTTTACTTGATGGCCAAGATCTTATGTCCACATGGATCCTGTGTCTGCTGGGCAGCAATTCATTCGCTGGGGGAGGTTGGAAGGCACCTGGGCAGCATTCACTTCTGCAGCTGGGGAAGAACAAGCGTTCTTGCCTTCCTCCATCTCCAAAGAGTACACTGGAGATTTGGAAGGCTGACAGCTGATTTTCCCTCCCTGCTGCATCCAGATGATATCCAGACACTTTACACTCTCTCCACTAAATGACACCCCCCAGCCACTAAAGGGAGCGTCAGGTATTAAGGGAGACCTTGCCTTTTGCACCAGGTTTATTGCATAAGGCAGTACTAGATAGCTGCTTGCGCAATGAATTTAAAAAGACATGCACATGCATAGCCCTGGAATAGCCAAGCCAAACAATCAAGACATTATCACTGCCAATGTAAATGCTACCTAACAATATATTAGGTGCGGCAGACCTCTGGAAAACATAGAGAACTCCTGTAGAGTTTCCAGCTCTGCAAGCCCCTGCGAGCCTCCTGTGTGGCACCTGCTCCCGCGGAGGCCCCGGGACATGCAGGGAGCCAGTGATCTTCAGCCCTGCAAGCCCCTGCAGGCCTCCTCTGATGTGCCCATGCTGGCGGAGGCCCCGGGACGTGCAAGGAGCTGGTGATCATCAGCCCTGCACGCCCCTGTGGGCCTGATCCTGGGCACCAAATTCAAAAGATTCAGTTCGCCTAGTTTGGTGCCCAGATTCGAATCTCCCAATCTCGAATCCTTGCCAAGGATTCGAGGATTCGTGGATTCATTTGGCCCATCCCTAATCTTAATAGTGGTTGTTGGCAAACAGTAGTTGGGTGGTAACATCCTAATATAGATGGGATTAGAGAGTGGTTTGAGCATTGGAGACCAGGGATCAGGTGTCTGTTATGGGTGACCTGAGGTGAGGCACACTCTCTCAGCCTTAGAGAAAGTCATTGGCAAACCTCCTCTGAATAAATCTTGCCAAGAAAACGTTATGACAAAGTTGCCATAAGTCAGATTCAACTTGAAGGCAAATAACTCTACCATCACCACCAACAACAACTAAATAGGATGAAATTAACACATGTACTGTGATGAATGGCTTTTGCCCTTTGTAGAGTCATGTGTGGGCTGAGGAGCACCAAAGGCCTTTTATCACACTTAATGGACTAATTAGCTCCCACTCTGAAGAAATCTGCATCGCATTACTGTTTGTTAATGGCCATCATTTGGCAATATTCACTATTCACACTTTTTGCATTTCTGATTCTCTTTGGCACTATTGATGACCATCCTGTATCCGCTGGAATTCATCCAGAGGTCCAATTCTGTCTCTTGCAACAATAAACATGATAAAAACTTTTCATCACAATATTGGTTAATTTGGTTATTGAGCTAGCATGGTGTAGTGGTTTGAACATTGGACTATGACCCTGGATGCCAGGGTTTGATTCCCCACTTGGCCATAGAAACCCACTGGGTGACTTTGGGTGTGCCACAGATTCTCAGCCCCAGAAAATCCCATGATCAGGTTGCCTTAGAGTCACTATAAGTTGGAAGTGACTTGAGGGCACACAACAACAACAACAACAACGCTAAGATGCTTTGTTGACTTTGACTTATAGCCACCATGTGGATGAGAGACCGCCAAGGTATCCTATTATCAATAGCCCTGGTCGGGTCTTGCAGCTGTCCACTGATTCATACTTCTGTAATATGTGTCATGCAGTTTTGGACTTTCCTTTCACCTTTGAGCATGTCAACAGCTGAATGCCTTTTTGGCCTGAGTCCAACTGCATCATTAGCCACAGTGCTACTCATAGTGGTCCTCTGCTATTCCCCAATAGCTCGTTCCATGTCATCTGAACTGAAACTCTTACCTTCTGACACTATCTCTGTTAGTAGGCTGTACACCCCCATGCTTTGATATGATTTAATTGACAAAAATATATTAATTGGTATAAATATAAAATGTACCCTGCTATGGCTGCATGGCTGTGCTGGCTTAGAGGAAAAGCTGGGTGTACACGTGCATTACAAAATAAGATCAGGAAAGACCTCAAGGTGTAGCCAGGTCATAGTCAGGAAATCATTAGGAAACTCCAGTAATAATGGACGTGCAGTTAGCCTCCTATGTCTCAGCCTTTAAGAGACAATAGCATTTGGGAGATTCCCCCAAGGTGGCTGCTTGTCTTAACTCCTCTCTCTCAGACTAAGGAAGCTTCTCTTTTGTTGCTGCACCTGTCTGGCAATTACAGAGCTATCAGGACTACCATTAGCCCTTTGTCACCTAATGCTAAGGCCATTAGCTCATTCTGAACCCCATCATCTACTCACAGGACTCCATTGTTTACTCTGCCAGACAGCCATTAGCACCTTAGCCCTCCAGACAGAAAGTCCCAGTTTTTGGCCAGTCAACTTGCAGTATACTGATTACCAGTCATTATGCTGCTGCTCTGATTCTTGATTCTGTACTGTCCTTAGACCTGTGTTTACATTGCCTTCTTTGCTGCCCTTCTGGATTGGTAAATATCACCTACTTCATCCTAATATCTTGCTATCCAAAACTTTCCTTCCTTTTCCTTCTGTTAGCCTTGTGTGATTGCGTAACTGCTTGGATCTTGTGTGGTTGATTGCAATTTCCCCAGTAAAACAAATAATTTTACCTTGTCTCTCTGGCTATTTCTTCCCTGCACCAGTATTGGTAAACATAGCTGGGTGACTATGGAAATTTTAGACCAAACCCTAACTTTTCCAAGGTCTGATCCTCCACCGAGGCAGGGCAGGCTGTGTGTCTCACAGACTTTACTTTCTAAATCCAGCTGTCACTTCTCACTGTCTTCCTCCTAATGTGACTGCCTCACTCTGCTGAATGGTAGGACTGTCCATGCACAAAACCTATCTTTAATTTGCAAAGTCAATCAACAATTGGAATGGCAATGTCAGGTTTTCTTTTGCTCTGAGCAACTGATGGGACCTTGGAGCATATTCAGAAATTAGGAGCTTTTAAGAAAAGATTGATTAAAATCCCAAACAAGGGAAAGTCTTTGGCTCTAGACGTAAAGACAATAGCTGTCTGTCTGTCTGTCTAGCCCTAAATTGATTTTGCAGCCAAAGCCAAGTTCGAAGTATCCTACACAAGGTAACATTTCTAATATAATGAGGGAAACCACCCAGAAACAGAACACACACAAGTATTACACTAACATTCTTTCTTTCTATTGGTATGATCAGTATGACAATAAAAACCTTTACTGCTGTCTGTGTTATTCTAGATAAAAAATCATTCATTCCCACCTTGTTTTCGAATGATTATCCACCCACTTGTCACTACATTACATTATTTTAGTATAAAGGTCTTGTAGCCTGGTGAGTACTGTAGACACAGAAAATATGGTGCATTATGGATGGGTCCCATACTGGGAAAAAGGTGGGGTAATAAACAAACAGATGTTGATTTTATCCATAGTGGTGAAACCAAATTAAATCTGCTCCAAGGCCATTTCTGCACTAGCCTGTTATAGTGCTATTATTTCACTTTCAACATCCTATGGAATCCCAGGGTTTGCAGTTTAGAGAGGGATCCCTCCCTAAACTGCAAACCCAGGGATTCCATAGGATGTTGTAGGTAGAATAATAGCATTATAACAGGCTAGTGCGGAAATGGCCCAAGATGAGGGTTAGCTTATGTTATATAAGGCAGCTTCATATGTTAATAAGGGGATATAGTGTTCTGAGCATAGGACTAGGGCCTTGGAAGGCCAAAGCTCTCATTGCACTGGCTTTCACAGAAATTTTTTTGTTCCCAAAGCTGTTTAGGGAACATAGGGTATGTTCTGGGGCCTTTGTTGCTATTGTTGTCTGCCTTCAAGTCATTTTCAACTATAGTGACTGTAAGGCAAATCTATTACAAGGTTTTCTTGGCAAGATTTGTTTGCGGGGGGTGATTTTGCCCTCCTTTGAAGGTCAGAGAATGTGGTTTGCCCAAGGTCAGTGGGTTTCCATGGTCTACCAGGGATTCAAACCCGGGTCTGAGTGCAACAATGTGAGTGCAACAGTCAAACCACTACACCATGCTGGCTCTTTTGGCCCCTAGATGAAATTTTGAGGCATTTTGAGACAAAAAATATATTTTTTAAAATCCACAAAATTTTATTTTGACCCCTGGGAGTCCAAGGGAGCTTGAAATGTGGTGGAAATATACTCCACACCTGACAGACCATTTTTGGACATTTTAGAGCTAAAACATTTTTTCTGCAGAAAAACCTACTTTTTGCTAGATTTATATTTTTTTACCCTGCAGGGCCACATGTTGCCTGTGGGATACACTTTGTCTACTTTTGTTTTTTTGAGTAGCAGGTTATATGAGACCAAGCCCTTCAGTGCTGATAGGAAGGTGAGACAACAGAACAAGTAATGTGGAGAAGCTCCAGAGAGATGCATGCCCAGATATATGCAAAAGGATATATGCCAAGAAGGAAATCCTTCGGTTGATCACAGTCTATCTTTTATTTGGTTGGGTCTTTAATTGGCGGGTTTCCATTCCTGATGTTGAAAGGATAGAGGATGAAGCACCACAGGCACACTAAAAGCTTCAAGATCACACAGTTATGTTTCAGGAGCACTTGTTGAGAAGATCCTTGATGGATCTAGCAAATGTAAGGTTCCCCCAGATGGAACTCTGGTCCCTCCCTTTCTCCCTACAGTCAGAAACCACTTTCTGCTGCCATTCTTCCCTATGGGCATTTAGTGGCCAGGAGGTCCCAATGGATGTCTTCTTCATGGATCCAGCTCTAGGGGCATAGATGGATGCTGTCTGGCTGTCTCCTGCCCTTCCCTAGCCATAAAATGGTTGTGGAGGTGGCTGGCAGCAGAGATGTGGGTTCTTTGGGCAGGAGATCATTCCATGAAGTAGGTGCCTCCTTCTGCAATGACCACTAAGGGACACAGAGAGACATAATTCACCAACAGGATTTCAGCCAATGTCTTTGGTCATTTCACAGGTTGGGGGAAGCAAAATGAGGATACTGCCCCTCCAAATGAGAATTCTGCCCTCCCATTAAATTTTCCACCCATCCTAAGATTTCTGGCATTTCACTAAGTGAGACACTGAAAATTATTCATACTTGTTATACTTATATTTTCTGTGTTCACATTCCCCTGGTAACTTTCCCTCCCCTTTCTTTGGATGTCTAAACTCTGTTTTTAAAAGTTTTGAGTTACTGCAGTGCCAGAAATTTAATGGTGAAGCAAAATGTAATGGGGGGGGCAGAATTCTTATTTGGGGTGGCAGTGCCCTCACTTTGCCTCCCAACCATAGCTGTCTCCCTGGGGCTGGCCCTACCAGAAAGCAGAGAAGAGCCTCCAACATTTCACAGATGAAAAACAGGAGGTGTGTGGCCAAGCACCATCAGAGTGTGGACTTGATAGCAAAATGTATTAACAAGCAAGAACACACAAGCTAGGAGAGGCTGCAGCTGTTTGCTTCTGATTGAGCCTACTGGGAAGGGCAAGATTTTGTCCCTGCTCTCTTATTTCTCCACTGGGTTGAATGCAAAAACTCTCAATTTTTGCACCAACTGAAGTAATTTGAGGACAAATGGGGAAATGGGGGAAGGAGAGAGAAAATGAAATATTTTAAAAGCAGCTGAAAAAGTGGGATGGTAAAGGATTAATCGGGACTGTCCCTGCCAAATTGGGATAGTTAAAGGGTATGTCGAAACACCTAAAGTTACCAGATTCCATTTTATCTTGGAAGCTAAAGAGGGTTGGCCCTTGGGCGGGAGGCTGCCAACAAATACCAGCTGCTGTAGGCTGTATTTCAGAGGAAGGAATTGGGAAAAACCACCTCTGAGTATTCCTTGCCAAAGAAAACCCTATGAAATTCATGGGGTCACCATAAGTCAACAAGCAACTAGAAGGCACAAGCACCCATGCAATTAAGGAGTGGGGGAAGTGTTCACAGGAGAAATCAGGACAGTTGGAAGGTAAGGTAGAATCTCTCAGGCTGTGGATGCTGGGAGACAGTAGCCAGGTACTGAAGGAGTTTAGTGACCTGCCTTCCGTCTCCTAATATACTTCCTTACAAGAGCAATAGAGAATGTTCTGCAATAAACTGTGCTGGAGAAAGAGTGGACTGCAATCCACTTGCATTTGGATCTATAATAAGAAGGGGTGTCATTTTTTGCTCTCTTCTTCAAGTAGCAAAATGTCTCGGGCCAACCCTGCACAGGTAGTTTGATTTGAATAGGAATTAAGTATTCTATATTTAAATACCATGCCCAAAGAGACAAAGATTCCCTACTTTTTAAAGGTTCTAACTGGCTTATGTTGAAAACGTTGTTATAATTACAGGATGATTTTAAAAAAAATTGATGGGTACTCACCAAAACAAATTTAAAGCCCAAAACTTTTTTCCCAGCATGTGCAAGGGTTAATTTTTAGGACTAAAGCTCCCAGAATCCTGGCAGTTGTTGTCCAAAAACAGTAAAAAATTTAGGCTCTTCCCTCCTATTAACCTTGAATGCACTGAAGAGTGATGAGCAAGTGTTTGGATCTTGCTGAATTTTTTATCTTCTACAGAATCAGAATTTCTGTAACTACTCTAAGAACTCTCTCTCTGTCTGTCTCTCTTTCCCTTTCTCTCACACACTCACATGCATGCATAAGAGCCCTGGAGAAATGTGAGCTTGGTCAGCAAGGTGGGAATTCAGTATACAGCAGCACACTGCCCACTCAGCATAATTATGTGAAGCCCTGCTCTCTACAGGGGATCGTGCAAGGAAAAAGAAATTGGCCTGGAGAAAAAAGCAGAACGAAGGGAGAGACATCTCAGAAGAGAGTTAGAGAATAATAAATGGAAGGAAATCTGGAAGAGCACACACGGAGGCCTGCCAGATGATAAGCTTCTTTTCTGATAGCATTCTCTCTTTGAAGGGCTGTCCAGTCCAATCTGATTTAAAGATAAAAGAACCATAAGGAGGGAGATCAGGGACCTTAAAACTGCCCGTCCTCAATTAGCAAAGCCAGACTCACAGACCATAGTCTCTTTCACACTACACAATTATAGCATTTTGATCCCATTTTAAAAAGTCATGCCAGCATCCTACAGAATCCTGGGACTTGTAGTTCTTTCATCTACTCCCCTGAACTATAATTATTGTTTTCTGGCAGAAAATTCTAAGTACCTCATGAAACTACAGTCCCTGCCCCAACAGTCAAGATAATGGTGGCTACCCACAGGGAAGGCATGTTTAGTTCTTGCCCCTGGGCCACCCTCCCAAAGATGAGAGTATAATTGAGGGACGTTTCTGCCAGGTTTTTCTTGGGGGAAGGGTTCAGGCCAGGAGAAGTTTCTTAGTTAGGTAGTTAGTTACTAAGCTGATACAGGATTCTGGCTGTACAGTTTTCCCTCCACATTTGCGGGTTTTACTTCTGCAGATTTGGTTATTCGTGGAAGTGCCTGCTGCCCCCCCCATTCTCCCCCTCACACTCTGGGCCCTCTGTGCAGCGGGAGTGTGCAGGGCGCTCGGGGCCTGGGCTTCTGTGGGCTGCCCTGAGCAGATCTGCAGGATCATGTAGGGCCAGTGATTCCTGCATCCCTGCGGTCACATGGCAGCACAAATCAGGTCCGCGGGTTCATGTAGGGCCAGTGATCGCCATGTCCTTGCATATTCTGGGGCCTGCACTTGCGCAGGCACCCAAAAACATGCCCGCAGGTTCATGCAGGGCCAGAGATCACTGTGTCCCTGCAAGCCCTGGGGCCTGCACTTGCACGGGCACACGAAAACAGGCCTGCAGGTTAATGCAGGGCCAGCGATTGTCATGTCCCTGCATGACCAAGGGCCTGTGCTCATAGAGGCAGTGGGTAGCAAGGCCCGTGGGTTTGTGCAGGGCCAGCGATTGCCGCATCCTTGCATTCTCCAGGCCTTCAATCACGTGGGCAGTGGGGAGAAGGCCCACAGGTTCATGCAGGGCCAGCGATCACCGTGTCCCTGCACACTCCAGGGCCTGCATTTGTGTGGGTACCCAAAAGCAGGCCCACAGGTTCGTGCAGGGCCAGTGATCGCCGTGTCCTTGTATGCTCCAGGGCCTGTGCTTGTGCGGGTGCCCAAAAACAGGCCTGCAAGATAGTGCAGTGGTGGTGATTGCCGCGTCCCTGCACAGCCCGGGGCCTGGGCTCTTGCAGGCACTCTGGAGCAGGGCTGCAGGTGCTGCAGGGCTGCAGGCTTTGGGACTGTGCGCTCTGGAGGAGGCCCGCAGGATTGTGCAGCACCAAGATTGCAGCCTCCCTGCATGCCCCAGTGCCTCCCCGTTCCCTGCAGTGGGCAGGAGCGTGGAGGGAGGGCACCAGCCTATTCGCGAGTTTTTGACATTCACGAGCGTTCTCTGTCTCTATCTCTCGCAGATGTGAAGGGTGTTCTGTAGTTTACCATCTGTTAATACAGCAGAGGGGAATTGGGGTGGAATCTTACTCTTTTCAGTAGCCTCAAGTAAAAGCAAACTGTTGCAGCTGCTTCTAGCTTGTTCTATTCTTTTCCATTAATAACTTTTGCCATCTGGACCTTACTCTGATATTGTTTGGCCAAATGTGCCCTGATTTTCATCAGAGAAATATTGATACATTTCAAATCATCTGGATAGCCTTGGTAAGAGCTCACTCAGTCAAAAATGCTGCTGCTGCTTAATGTCAGGTCTGTGAATTTGAAATTCGTGTTCTTGAATGAATTTATTCTTGAATGTTCTTCCAAGCCTGCATCCCAGAGACCTGGGTGGGTAAGACTGGTGTGTGTTAATCTGTCTCAGTTTTCCCCACTATTTTTCTCTGTGCAGCAGCAAGAGAAATATTGGAGGTAAGGAGAAAGAGTCACAGTGGTTTACTGTGATTCCATTCTCTTCACCAAGTTCCGTATCTGCTGGGTTTGAGTGTGCAGGAGTACCTGAGACAGAAGAGGGATTCTTTTTGTATATCTACCCTGTTGCTCAGCAGTCTCCCTTTCTGTGTTGTCTGAATAGTGATCATGAATACAAAACAGTTACCTAACCATACCTGTTTCGTATTCACTATCACTACTTAGTCACAGTTTGGACACTGGGAGGATGAGAGAGAAATGGGAATATTTTAAAGCAGCTAGAAAAGTGGGACAGCACTGGATTAATCAGGACTTTCCCTACCAAGACTGGACAGTTGGAGGGTACGGAAAGTGAGGACAGCTTGGAAACAACCAGAATCCTGCTGCTTTTAACTCTCCCATAACTTTGTGGCTGTTGTCTGACTCCATATTTCACCCTTCCCTGCATAGTTCCAGAAGCCAGTCCCTTTTTCTCTTCACCACATTCTGGCTGAATGTTGAGTAGCATAAATCTCTGCATATGGGTTTACACATTGATTGTGCTATGGAATCTTTGTGTTGAAGGGCAAAGTTGTGTAACTGAATGCACACCTGAATGTGCATGGATAAATGCATCCTCATCTAATGGCACCACATATACAGTTCTGCTTCCACAACCTTGAACTGAATATGGTCAATGGCCATTCCACATTGGATAAAACGCTAAGGCAGCAACTCTAACTGTAGCACTTGGTACACATGTAAAAGCATTCAAGCAGATGTACCATAATCAGCGGCCCATTTACACTACACAGTTATAATGCAATTATTATTCCACTTTAATTGACATGGCTACATCCTATAGAAGCCTGAGATTTGTCATTTGGCGAGGCACTGGAACAATTTTGCTGAGAACTGTAAAATTCCCCTCTCTAAACTGTCAATCCCAGGATGCCATAGAATGGAACTATGGCACCATCATGGGATGATGGTGATCTGGCTATGGAGGCACTTCTCAGAGTTCTGTTGTCCTGGTCAGATTACTACCTTGTTTAGACTCACTGGGACTTGGAGCCTCTGTAGCCATGAGGGGCTGATTGAGATGGCCCACCCCTAGAAGCTGCTGGATCTGGATATTTTCCTCAGAGCTCTTGGGTATTTTCCTGTTGCCTAAGCACACAGTTCTCTTGAAGTCCTGGTGCACCTCTGGAATGAGGAAATGACCCGACGGGAGATGATTTACAGCACCAGCACAAAATTATCCCCAGAACCGCTGCCTCTGGACACAGTGTCTCAGAGGCAAGCATAAACATAGCAGAATTTCCAAACAGCAAAAAGTGTGTGCAGCAGAGTACTACTACAACAACAGGTACATTATTGCTCTGACCCCTCTACCCACTGGTTAGTAACTCACAGACACAGAGTTTGTCATCCAAAATACCTGGAGGCTTTAATCTTCAAAGTTGCAATATTTATACCTATACACAGGATACGCAGATCCACAGGCAGAGGTTCGTGCAGACAGATTCGGAGTCAGAGACAGAGGCCCTTTTCGCACGCAGTTTTTTTTTTGCGTGAGCGCCCCTTGAGTGTCACATGAATGGGAGCGTCAGTCCATATGACGCACTCCCACTCATGCGATGCTCAGGAGCCTAAAGCGGGGCGAGTGCGCATTTTCTTATTTTTGGCTCTAAGCCGAAAATACTGCATGCTCGCGCAATCCTCCCGGTGCCCTCGTGCATTTACCTGTGTGCAGTGCGTCGGCGAGCCGGAGCGGTCGCGCTTCCTTCCCCCAGCACAGCCTACAGCTCCCAGACTGTGCTGCGGAAGGAAGGGGCAGGGTGCTAGCATGACAGTCACGCTACCAGGAAGTGACCTGCGGGACGAAGGAGCGGGGAAGCGGCAGCGATCCGGCTGAGGCTTCTCGCGCGAGACGCCCCCCCCAGTCGCGCAAACAGGTAACGTGTGAAAAGCCTCAGAGTCCCAGATGCAGAGATTCAGAGTCAGAGAGAGAGAGAGAGCATTCACGTTCCTCTTTTATACACACCTGCTTTCATGTCATCAGGCAGGGCCATTAGCTGATGCAACCCCTTCCCATGATTTAACTGTAATGACTCAGCCCTTACTACATGTCCCCTAGGGAATGTGTCATGACTTGCCAAGTCATTCCCCAGGTGTTCCACATGCTCATCAAATGTATTTTCCACTGGGGCAAATGTCGCTGCATTTTTATCCAACATGACCAAGGTGCAATTGCTCTTGAATGCTCCTTTCCATGGAACAGAGCCAATGAAATGTGGATGAGAGCAGCTAGAGTGATGATGTGGAAAACTGGGAGCAGTTGTGACTGAAGAAGGGCTAGAACTCATGGTGAGGCCTAATCCATGGTGATATTGGCAGGTGGAAGCGGAAGCATTTTTCTCTGGCAACACTGCATCACGTCAGAGTCTTGAGTAGTCAAGGGCTATTATCTTCTGTCCCATGAGAGGAGAATTGTAGACCACTCAACAGTCTGCTGTGAACAAATTGCATGGCACTTTGCAGATAACAAATGATAGATCAATCAGATTCATTCTGACTTGGATGTGTACTTGACATAGTCCTGACAGATGTAACTTTGTGTCTGGAAAGAATGGACATTCCTCAATTTCTACAGCCCAATTTGTACAGCACATTACAGGGATGCGGACAGGATTCTTGGGTAAGTGAGGTTCTTCTCTTGTGTGCTGGATCCTTGACCTCATTGGCTTATAAAACCCAGATTTATGGAACCGTCTGACTGGGTTAAGATATGAACACATCTCTGAGAAGGGAAAGTTCCAATACACCTAAAAGAGGCAGTTGTAAGACTATAGCTTTCAATCCCTCTCTGAATCCCATTGTACTAGATAATTACTAGTCCCTTTTTGGGTAAGATCTTGCAGCCCGCAATGGCTCCTCAGTGTCATGGGTTCTTGTGAGACAAATTGTCTACATCCATTTTAATTGGGCTTCGGGACAGCTTATGGGGCAGAAAAAGCTTTGGTCACCATGTATACGCATGGAAAAAAAGGACTAACTACATAATTTATTCTATGTTAATAGGGGTCCCATTTAACAATTATGCCAACTACACTAGCAGACAGTATATTCAACTTTTTCTCATAGTTATTTATGGAAAGATTTACTAGTTGTCAAATTGTTGTTGTGTGCTTATAGTTGTTTCTGACTTTAAGTGCCACTAAAGAGAACCGATAATGAGGTTTTCTTGGCAAGATTTGTTCAGAAGGGGCTTGGCCTTGCTGTTCTCTGAGGCTGAGAGAGTGTGACTAGCCCAAGGTCAGCTAGTGGGTTTCCATAGAGATTTGTGCTCTGGTCTCCCAGAGTCTAACACTAAAATCACTATACCCTATTGGCTAGAATAATTATTAAACACTGTAATTAATGTAGGTGACACTGGAGGATGCTTTCTCATACTATCCAACATTTCACAGATGAAAACTGGGACAAATCTGTGACTAAGCAAAAGTTACAAACAAGGAGGATCACACAAAGTAGGAGTTTGCTTTTGCCTGATCCTCCTGGGAAGGGCAAGACCTCCCTCCTTCTGCCCACTGAGCTAATTGAGTACAAACTGCTTTTGCACTTTGAATTCAACTTACACAAATTGAAATAAGGGACAAAGGACAAAAGTGGGAGGAGGAGAGAGAAACAAACATTTTAAAAGCAACTGAAAATGTGGGATGATAGAGGATTAATTGTCCAATCAGGACAACTAGAGGGCATAATTTTGTTCTGAGCGTTTCTGTTCTGTGTGCTGTGTTGATTTTATGCATTTTGTTGTTCTTTCTAGATCTAATGTATAAAAGTCAAGGTTTGTCTATGAGTTTGTCTGTTTGTCAGTGTCAGGCCCGTGAAGACCTCACAAAATTGGCTGTGTGGGACAAAGACCTCAACTGGCTGGCTGTGAAGATTCTTGGGGTTGGCAGTTTAGAGAGGGGCCTTTAGCATTCTCAGCCAGAGAGCTCAGGCCAGTTGCTATGGAGATGAGGCCTAGCAGCAAGGAGAAGGCCACTGTATTCCCTCAGAAATCAAACCTCTGTATGTTAACAACTCTGAATACAGATTGGATTGGGGACTATGGGGAAAGGTTACAGATACTTGATAAGGCAGTTTGGATAAAGGTACGAGGTAACAGGGTCCATGTGATATCGAGGAAGTCAAAGGAAAACTTTGTTAAAGATCATAGAAAAGACAGGATGTCTTTTTGTGAAGAAAGACAAAATGTAAGAAACCTGGAAGAGTGGCAGATTGAATGTTGGGGGGGGGACAAGTTTGGGGATGGATGGGTGAGTAAAAGAATGGGTGGATGGGATTGGGATGATGTTAAATTGGATAAAGATTACATTAAGAGAACAATGTATGATTGTGTTGTTTATGATGTGATGATGTTTTTAAAAAGGGAATGTAAATTTGAATAAAATTTTTTTTTTTAAAAAAAAAGATAAGGCAGTTTGGAGAATTAGAGACACAGGATCTCAAATCTGTGTATTTCAACTGCATCTAATTCCTAAGGTAAGATAAGATAATTCCTGAGGTATTTCTAACAAGTATTACTTATGAGAAAATAAAATCCTGGGCAACACTGGGAAAATATGTTATATTAAAATAAATTTCAAAAACCTAAAGAGAAAGCTTTGGTCACCTTGCATGACCTAGGCAAAGAACTGGATAGAGGAGATGGGTTCCTGTTGGCTCTGTTTCTTTCAGTTGCTTTTAGCATCGTGAACCACAGTGTCCTTCATCTTAGGCCCTCTTCGCACCTTACCTTGTCGCGGCAGTGGGGAGCGGTGCTCACGACAGCCCTTTTTGCCTCCTTCATCGGCTTCCTTGTAGCGCGGCCGGCGCACTAGCGCCCCGCCCCTTCCTTCCACAGCGCAGTCTGGGAGCTGTAGGCTGCGCTGGGGGAAGGAAGCGCAACCGGGCCGGCTTGCCGACACACGGCACACAGGTAACTGCGCGGGGGCGTTGCGAGCATTGTGCGAGCGTGCAGTATTTTCAGCTTAAAGCCGAAAATCAAAAGATGTGCGCGTGCCTCGCTTTAGCCTCGTGAGCATCGCGTGAGTGGGAGTGCATCATACGGAGCGACATTCCCACTCATGTGATGCTCAAGGGGCGCTCGCGCAAAAAAAAAAAAAAAAAGCATGCAAAAAGGACCTTAGATGGGATCTGGAGGTACTGTTCTGAAGGGACTTTTGTCCTTCCTGGAGAGTGGGCTCCAAAGATGATGCTAGGGATTTCTCTTCAATAGCATGGTTTTTGCCCTGGGGTCCTTCAGGGCTCTGTCTTGATTTACATGCTTTTTATTGTTTACATTGAAACTGCTAAGAAAGTTTGTCCAGAGATTTGAGGTTCAGTAGATGACACCCAATTCTATTCCTCTTCTACTATATAAAAGTCAAAGTTTGTGAGTGATCTTGTCTGTTTGTCTGCATCAGGCAGGTGAAGACCTCATATGACTGGCGGGATGTGAAGATTCTATGGAATCCTGGGGTTGGCAGTTTAGGGACAGGAAATTGCTAGGAATGGTAGAATCTTACTAAAACTTAAAGTAGCAGTTTATGAGTAAGGCAACCAAAATGGGGGGTAAAGGCAATGGTATCCACAAAAATGTTTTTCTTCTTTAATTAAGAGTTGGAGAAACTTTTTATATATAGTATTTATCTAAAAACTTAAAGGTAATCTAATTGTAATCACAATAATTGGATTTAAGATGTAAAAGTAGATAGCAGATAGTTGGAAACTTGGAAAATGCATAATATATTTATTTCTGTACAATGTTGGAAGTCACTGCTAACAATTTTATTCTTAGTAATTCTTCTCATATTGCTTTGGAGGGTGATGAGAAAATAGTCAGACTAATAAGCTGTATCTTCACCAGTGGGTGGAAGGGGGTATCTCTTAGTGTTATTTGTTGTAATTTTTTTTTTTATTAAATTAAACATTGTATTTAAGTCGGCAGCTATTTTGTCAAGATGGAGGAATAGATACATAGGTAGATATATAAGTATACATGCAGATTGTAGGTATACTTGGCAAAGTAGCTGTTTCAATGCTGAACTGTATTGCTGTTTATTTTTCAAGGTCGCTGTTCAATTATGTGATGAATGTATACAGTAAGCCTTCACATTTGCAGGGCATAAGGACACAGAACCCACGTGAAAGTGAAAAAAAACACAAATAACTCATCCTAGTGAACACTCCCCCTTCTTTGTACTCTCCTGTCCGCAACTGCCTGTGCACTGATGCCAACAATTGCACAGGCAGCAGCGGGCAGGAGGTGGCGAGGAGGAGGAAAAAATCTTCTCTTCCCCTTCACCCTCCCACCCACTGTTACCACGGTTGTGACATGACCAGTGATAGCACTAGATATCGCCTTGATATAAAACTTATTTGGCCTTCATTTGACCCTTCTCTGCCACCCTGCTCCACATGTTTGCAAGGGCCACCGGACAAGCACGTAAACAGGCGCGGCCGGTAATGGTTGGACATTCCAATCCCCACTTAGGCAGGCAGATTAATGCCATTCCGTTGCTTCAGGAACCATTTCTTGCAGACACGCCTTGCTTAAGCGCGACCTTACACAAAGACGCACAGCCCTGAGCCAGCACCCTCTCAGTGCTGAGCCATTTGCATACTGGCTACACTATTGTTATCCAGCGCTAAACTACTCATGTAAAACCTGACCTTTTCCAACACTTTTGTCCCACTCCAAATTTCCTTTGTTCTCACCGAGCATGGCATGGACTGTAGGCACAATCCACCCTATAAAAAGTCCCCGATTTCGAGTCCTCCTTGGAACGCTCTGGACTGCTATCCCGCCTTGCTGTCACTTTGTCCAGCGAGTCGCCATAACAGTGAAGCACACTGAGCTTTCTTCCCTGCAATCCTCCGCTTTTCTCCAGGACTACGAGATAAGGTGTCATATCACCCATTTCCTCCTGAAAACTCTCATTTCTACTTTTCTAGTTAGCTGTGTGATTGTGGTGTCTTTCCTGTTGTTTGTCCCTTAATAAAGCTATCATTTTTACCATTTTAAAACCAGTCTGGCTGCTCTTCTGACCTGACGCTGTATACATAGGGTTGCAAGATCCCAGCTAAAGTTACCCTGCCTCTCGCTAGCTTAAGAGAATGCTGGAGTTAATTTCCCCATCTTGTGTTTTTATTTGGTAATTTGGGCACCCCTCTTGGGACCCCCACAATACAGGGTAACACCACCACTGGGGCGATTGCGGCCGGCAGGAGATCGGGAGGGAGAGGAGAAGATTTATCCTCCCCTTCACTCTCCTACCCACTGCAGGGGCGATCATGCTGGCAGCAGCAGGCAGGAGATGGCGATGGGGAGGAGAAGATCTTCCTCCCCTTCACTCTCCTACCCGCTGCCCACCAGGGAATGGGAGAGGGAGAATAGGGGGGAGGCAAGCAGGCATCGTGAATAGTCAAACTTGTGAGAGTCAAACCCGCGAATGTGGAGGGAGAACTGAAGTTTCTTTTTTGTGTCTGTGCAATTTTTTTCTGTCTAATTGTACAATTTTCTTTCTTTCTTGTTGTGTTTTTCGATTTTTGAAAAAATATTTTGTATATTGTATTGATTTGGTTGGTATTTGTTTTATGGTTCTGCTGTTTTTTGTCCTATGATATTTTTATAATAATAAAAAAAAAATCTAAAAAAAAATAGGTAAGTTCACTATGCTGCCTCTGAGGTCTGTTGTACTCATTTTGCTGGCCTGGTCCTGGGCTTACAGTCCAAAGTCTCATTGTACTGGTCAGAGTACAAGAAAAGAAACCTTTCTGCACACAGAGACAAATTCAGAATGAGGCAAGACAGGAGAGGCTCAAGCCCACCCTAAGACTAGGCTAGGAGGCTGATTTCACCTTGAAATGATCTGCTGTAATTGAACTATTGTGATTATATACTTGACCTCCTCAGGAATTATCAATCAAAAGTCTATTAAATAATCAAGCACAAAGAAAATATTAAGATACCTATTGTTGGAAAACCCTCCCAGGAAAAACAAAGGCTGCCTGCAATTTCTCCTACACACACTTACTTGGGAATAATAATAATAATTCTATCATAGTATAATAATAATATTATAATATTTTTAATTATATTTTAACTATGAGATATTTGTATTTTAAATGGTATTGTATTTTAATATATTTTGGTTATAAATTGTTTTTAACTGTATCTGTGTTGCAACTCGTCTTGAGCCTTGGTGTAACAAATAAAATTTTATTCAAAATTTTTATTATTATTATTATTATTATTATTATTATTATTATTATTATTATTATTTCTTACTCATCTCTCCCCATGCCTCAAGGTGGGGCACAACATAGCTTAAAATACAACTAAAAAACATATCATAGATTAAAATACACTAAAACACATTAAAATACATCAATTTGAAATTCAGAGTTAAAAATTGACTGGGTAGGTCTGCCAGAGGAGATAGCTCTTTTGTACTTTTTAAAACTCAGACAATTTATTTTGCTGTCGAATCTCTTCCAGCAGGTCATTCCACAGTCTAGGGACGGCTGATGAGAAGGTCCTCTGGGTGACCATTGCTGGTGTGGTCCTGGCCGGTTTAAGTAAATGGCCCCCAGAGGACCTGAGTGTATGGGGCGGATTGCATGGGAGGAGGCGATCCTGCAGGTAACTTGGACCCAAACTATATAAGCACCACTGAAGTAAGCATCACTGACCCCATGGAGCTCTACATACACATTGGGTTTTAAAGAGTCTTCATGTTTAAGGATGTTCAAATGACAATGGATGGGAAAAATAATTTGCCTTCGTGCTGCAAGTACCTGCACGTAGGCAAAATTAACAACAATCTGCCTGCCAGAGTTGGGTTCCTCCACTTTGCAAACAATTCTGGGGTCTCTGCATGCAGACAGACAGACAGACAGACATGTGCATGAGCGTGTGGACACACATACACACACAGAGTAACAACTTCAATAGTATGTCATACCATGAGATGGGTAAAATAGAATCTGTGAAAGCTGCACAGTACAGTGCCCCCTCCACTTCGTGATGGTTCAGGGCACAGAACCCTCATGAAAGTAGAAAAAACACAAATAACTCCCCCCCAACAATCCCCCTCCCAATCTCTTCCAGGGCTCCCCCCCATTCCCTTGCCTTTTGTGTGCTAGGGCCAGAGGCATGGGAATGGGAGGGGGAGCTCTGGAGGGGAGAAGGGAGGCACGTAGACAGTGGAGTAGCTTGGAATGCACGGAAGAGAGAGGGGGGACGGGGCTACATCTCATGGGTGGGGCTATATCGTGTGGGGGCAGGGCTATGACATGCAGAGGCAGAGCTATGGCGCATTGGGGAGGACAGGCAAGGAGTGGCAGTGTCCCGCAAAAATTGCCACCGGGGCACCCCACTACCCCGCCCCCTGTCCCTACATAACTGCATGTCCAAGCCTCTCCCCACCATTCCCTTGCTTTTTGCCTCAGCAAAAGTTCTCAGTGCCTGAGCCTGTTCTCAGTGCCTAAGTTCTCAGTCCTTGAGCCAGAGGCAAGGGAATAGGAGAGGAGCTCTGGAGCAGAAGAGAACGACGTGTTCCTGCTCTTCCCCATCTTCCCTCACCTTTTGTCTGGGTGCTTGCCTTTCTTCTCTGTGCCTGGCAAAACACAAGGGAATGAGAGGACAGGAATGGTGGGGAGGCACATGTGCACCTTGCAAATATTCAAATTCACAAGGTCAAATCCGCAAATATAGTGGGAGGACTGTATTGATCTCCAAACATGATTAAAATGTGCTCCTGACCTAAGCAGCAGGTTAAGAATGCACACTGATAGATTATGCGGAGAATTAACAATCTCTGATTGTCATTTATCAACATAAAACCAAAATACAGCTGTTGGCAGAAATGAAAAACAGTCATTTGTCTGTTCCTACTTAACTTTTACAGTTGTTACCCTGATTTCTGGGGGTCCTGTGAGGGACACCTAAGTGCGCTCCAAATTACAAAGTTGGGAATTAGTCAAAAGAGCTCAAACAAGCTCTTTTGAGAGGCAGGGCAATGGACCAAGATCTTTTACCCAATGTCTATGGGGTCAGGCTGAGTCAAGGAGCAAACAGAAGTAAAATAATAATTGTTGTTTTTATTAATATATCGCCAAACAAGTGTATGCAACACACTCACACAGAGAACTATAGAAATAAAGGTTGGAGTTGGATAGAGGGATTTTTAGACCTGTCCTGAAGCCCAGGTAGTCAGAAGAAGAAGAAGAAGAAGTAGTAGTAGTAGTAGTAGTTGTTCGTGGAAATGGAGTTTCTCAGCATGTGGAGCTGAGGGGAAGGCTCGCCGAACGAAGTGACAGCAAGGCGGGATGGAAGCCAGGAGCGATCTGAGGAAGCGCTCAAAGTCAGGGGTTCTTATAGGGGAAAATGTGGAATATTTCAGCAATTAGCGGCCGTGCCTGTATGCGTGCTTGTCCGGGGCCTCGCAAGCATGTGGGGAGGAATAGGTAAAGAAAGCCAAATTATTGATATCAAATGGTATCTAATATCCCACAAGCCCGGGGTAGAAACTGCGGTAACACTGTTCCTGATAAGCAAAGAGATGGGTATGAGGCTGACATTGGTAATGCTGAAATAACACCTCGAAATATGGATTAAAAGGTAAACATTAATAACAAAACACACCCTGTTGTTCATACATTTACAATCTATAAAAGACATAGTACCTGTGTGTCACTGGAACAGGCAGAAAAATGAAAGGGAAGATATTCTAGCAATAAATGCCTTGGAGAAAAGATGTGTCTTCAACCGTTATTAATAGAGGGTGATGTATTTGTATCGTGGTAGATCATTTAAACAAAAGGATGTATCTTCTTAAAAGAAGAGAATTCTCTAACATGTTTTAAAGCCACAAAATAACATTTCAAAGGACTAAACCTCTTTCACTGGGAAACAGACTTTCCCTTTACTTCCCCCCTATTTCCATATTGATTGAAAAATTTATATCATGTTTTCCTATCAAAGAGGTGGCTGAAAGCTTTTGGCTGTGTTCAGCACCTTTGTTCAGCACCTTTTCCTTTTGTCTAATATAGAGCAGAGATATTAAAAAGTTAGTAGAAAAGGGTCAATATGCTTTGTTTATCTGCTATTTAAAAGCTGAAAAATCTGATTCAATTCAATTTAAAAGTGGGAAAAATATCTGTTATTTAAAAGCTGAAAAATCTGATTCAATTCAATTTAAAAGTGGGAAAAATATTATGTTTACATTTAACTGACTTTTAAGTTCAACAGCCATTTTACACAACACAATTATAGCACTTTGATAGCACTTTAATTTGGATCTGTAGTTTTGTGAGATATTTAGCATTTTTTTCCACTAGCAAATAGCTGTAATTGTATAGAGTGGGCCCTTGGTATCCACAACGGTTTGGTTGGTTGAATCAATGAATACAGAATCCACAAATATGGAGGGCCAACTATAATGTGAAAGAGTCTTAAGTGAAAAGTCTACACTAAAACCATTACTAAATGAAGCTTTAAAAAAATGCCTTTTGTGATTTTACTTCCTGTTTCTACCACTGCATTAAGCTTTAGTGAGGAAGTAGCTGCACGGAATTTTGAAAACCCAATTTTTCATCCACCCCATCAAAAATCCTTTTTTCTTGTTTTTAATTTCCTTGTCTGTGTAATCTTTTCCCCTTACATTTCCTCTCTTTAGCTTACTGATTCTTGTATGGATCGCCACAATAGTCCCAGGATCAAGAGTTTCAAAACTGTTTCCTGAGAGAGATGAGACATCTCTGTGAACTGTCCTGTATGCAAAATGGGAGGACCACCTGTATGCAAAGAATACAATTTCTTTCTAGGCTGCCCTTCCGACATCTTGTAATGATTTTAAAATCTTCCAACCTCTTTTGCTCTATCATACTGTAATCATACATGAAAATAAACAAAGATTCTTAAAGCCATTTGTTTTTGCAATGATCTGAATCTCGTGACCTAAACTTGCTAATTCTCCAGTCCTAAAGGGATTGCTCCTTCCAATGAAAGAGGGTGTTCCTGCATGGCAGGAGGTTGGACTGGATGGTCCGTGTGGTCTCTTCCAACTCTACATTTCTATGATTCTATGATTTCTATGATTCAAAATCCAAGAGGACTACGCTCTGTATAAAACTGTTGGCTGAGAAATTTGAAAATGTTTGGACCTTTAGCATGGTGTCTCATTTAACTAATTAATAACTTAACTAATTAATCAATTTTGGGATTATGTTGAAATGCTAACATTAAATTGTTAAAAATATGTTTAATTAAGATCCCTTTTTGTTAGAAAATTACTAACTGATTAGCTAACTTATTTGATTTTAATTACAGGCATACCTCAATTAAGAACGACTCTGATAAAGGAACTCCTTTTTACAGAGTTTTTTATGACTGCTGAGGACCCCTTTCCTCCTCCTCCTCTGTCTAGGTGGAGGTTTTTGGCAGCATTAGCATTGGGAGGACATTGAAGGTGTTATCACGGTTATGATATGTCAGGTGAGAGCACTAGATATCCTTTTGATATCAAATAATTTGGCCTTTGCTTGATCTCTCTCTGCCACCCCACTCCACATGTTTGCAGAGGCCTCCTGGACGAGCACATATGGGCACAGCTGTTAATGGTTGTACATTCCAAGACCCCATTCAGGCAAGCAACTTAAGCCTCTCTGTTGCTTTAGGGAAAAACCTCCCTGCAAACCAGCTTTGCTCGGCTCGGTTCTACACAAAGCCATACATCCAAGAGTCAAGCCATTCCTTTGTATCGGGCTATTAATGAACTGGCCACGTCATTGTCAGTCAAAGCTAAACCAATCATGCAAAACTTGACCTTTTCCAACTCCTTTGTCCAGCTCCAAATTTCCTTTGTTCTCACCGAGCATGGCATAGCCTGTAGGTAAAATCCACCCTATAAAAGGTCCCCACTTTTGGGACGTCTTCGGACTACTTTGGACTTCCATCCCGCCTTGCTGCTGGTTGTCTAAGGGAACTCCCCTCAGGGAGCCCCGTTGAGTTTTCTTCCCCGGAACCCCACTTCTCTCCAGGACTACGAGACCAGGTGTCGTATTGCCTTTCCCGAAAAAGCTCTCCATTTCTATTTTTCAGTTAGTTAGTTGATGTCTTGTCTTGCGTGTTTCTTGTCTTTAATAAAATATTATTTGTTACTTTTAAAACCTTGTCTAGCCGCTCTCTGACCTGACGCTGTATACATAGGGTTAAAAGATCCTTACTAAAGTTACCCTGCCTCTCGTTTAGCCGAGAGAGTGCTCAAGCTAAATTCCCCCAACTTGTGTTCTTATTTGGGCGCCCCTCCCGGGACCCCCAACATACAGGGTAACAGAGGAGGGCTAGAGAAAGACAGACTTTCAACGCTGGCTTGTAAAGTTTGAGTTGGGAAAGAATGGAATTATAGTCTATCTGATTCTACTGTAGTATATGCGCCTGCCTACCACAGACAAGGTAAACAGCAACTTCCTCCAGAATCCTTTACTGAGGTATGTGTGAAAAGAAAAACAGACAGAAAAGGAGAAAAGGATTAGCTGACCTCACCAGCTATCCCCAGTTTGTTAAAACAAAATTAACAACCATAGATTTATAAATCTGACCACCAAAATGGAAACCATAAAAAATGTGGAGGATGGTGAAAGAAAAAGTCATCTCTGGCTACATTTTGGAAGAAGCCTTCAAGCAGTCTCTAAAACATTGAGAATATTCTTGTTAACTTATGCAAGGCTTATCTGGCCTGGCTATTTCATTTCATGTGCCCCTTTTGTAAGTTCAAAATAAAAAGTTTGCTGAGACATACTGAACTGCTCCTCTTTTCCCTGTGATTTAGCTACCTGTCCCTGTTCTTTGTGTGTGATTTCTGACTCTGATACCAAATTTTCTGTTAGACAAGTAGCACCCAAGAACACATCAACTTCATTAATTTATGAATGCCTGTACAGTCAGCTCTCCACATTTGCGGGTTTCACTTTTGCAGATTTGATTATTCACAGATTATTTGCTGTCACCTCTGCTGCCTCCCTAGGCCATTTTTAATAGGGACAGCAAGCCTCACGAGACTGAGAGCCTCTTAAAAATGGTGTGGGGCAGCAGTGGAGGTGGCAGTGAGCCCCACCAGCCATCCACTTCTGCCTTATGAAGGAACCCGGATGCCTCAAAGGAATCCACGGTGTGTTTTTGTGTGTTAAATATGGTTTGGGAGGGCCTAGAGTTATTCACATTTTCCCCACATTCACAGGCGTCCTGTGCCCCTAACTCTAGTGAATGTGGAGGGATGACTGTAGTTAGTTCCCTGTCAGTGAGTGAGAGAGAAGATCAGAGCCTGGAAAAGTTATTTTTCTGAACCATAGTTCCCAGTCTTATGGGAGGGGGTATTAGGACTGTAACTCTCAGACTACACCTGACCATGATGATTGGCAATTCTAAAAGCCTGCTTCATACTGACTTAGACTATTGGTTCCTTGAGACCTGCATTTTTATCTCTGTCTGGCAGTGGTGGCTCTCCTCAAGATCTTGAACAGGACTGTTTTGCAATCCTGGTATTGCCTGGGGTTTTTTTCTCTCTCCAAATATTAACCATGGCTGATCCTTCTCCCTTCCTTCAAAGGCTGAATATATCAGTACACCCAAGGTGCTAGGATGAACCGCAGTTCTGGCTGTTGTAGTCCCAAAAGTAACTTTTTAAAGTTCTGCTCAGGAAGGCCATGTGTTTCTGCTCAGGAACAATGGACAGTGAAGAGAATCTTGGTTTTTTTAAAAAAATGGAGGAATCTTATCTCATTGTCATTCTGGAGGCAGCCAACGATTTCAGGGTTGTTATCTCTGATGCACAGAGGCCTTCAGGGTGCAGAGTTCCTTGCAAACATAAATGACCTGAAATTGACCCAGGTTGAAGAGGAAGGGGATGTGGGTGAGATGCTCTGAAACAACTTTTCCGCAGACCATCACAGCTGGTTTATGACAATAATCCTGAGTCAGCAGCCAGCTCTAAAACTGATACAAGAAGGCAGGTCTCTGCTAACCAAATAAAACTTCCTTCAGAACACCCAATGATGGCAACAATGATGAAGGGGGGCAGTCTATAGCCCCTGTGAATACCTCACTCTACTACCACTCATCCAAATTTCTAAGCAATTATGGAACAGTGGTAAATTTGAGCTGAATGTACAACCAGAGGCTAACCACCTAGTTTAGGAGGTTACCTGGTGGTGGATGGGACTCTGGCTTTCATCTCAAATTGGCCCCTGTGCCAGCAGCCAGCCATGGTTTACAACTCTCTAATTAGAGTCTTTTACCAGCAGCCATGAACAAAGTTTATAATAGTTTGTTAACCAGTTACTGCTTGTTTTTGCAGTCCCGAGTTTGCAGTAATTTCAGAAGGACAGCCCAGAAGCGAAGCCTGTACCCAAAGCAAGGGTCAAAGTTGCCAGGAACAGGAGCAAGGGATCCAAATGTGAGGCACACTTCTTCCACCGAGAAGATCAGTTGTCTGCAATGCCTTCTTTCCATCTCTCTCCCTGTTTATGTAGGCTGACAGCCTCCCCCAACTGTTTGCCTAATTAATACTATATAAATGCTCCAAGTCTCATGGGCTCCCCTTTTTTCACCTACGCTAGCTGCTGTAAGTATTGTCCCATTCATGTCTCTGTGTTGTGGGTGTTGAGAAGGATCCTGGGATGGAGGCATGACATGAACAAGCCCAGCTTCCACGAGTAACATGATAACATCATCATCATCAGCCAGAATCCTGTATGGGAGATATGTTTGTGTAAGCACCATGGTTACAGTGCAAAACACTTAATCCCCATCTGGCTTGACTCACACAACCCCCACTTACTGGGAAGCACCAACAGGGTCTGTTCTCCTGGTGCTCGGGAAGTAGCTGACTATTGTTTTCACCCACTCCCATGAACGATTTCTAGTGCAACAGTTACCCTGTTTACTGGAGATCCTGTGAGGGACACCTAAATGCGCTCACAATTAAACAAGTTGGGAAAATTAGTCAAAGAGCACAACCTAGCAATGCAAGAGGCAGGGCAACGCAGCGGAATCTTTTACCCAATGTCTACAGGGTCAGGCCAGGCCAAGGAGCACACCAAGTTATAAGAATAATTGAGATTATATTAAACACAGACAAACAGTGTATGCAACACATGGACTCAGATAACTAAAGAAAATAAAGGTTGGAGAGGTATAGAGGGATTTTTGAGAGGGATCGTTGATTTGAGTGATACAACACCTGTCCTGAAGTCCAGGTAGATCACTGCGAAAGTTCAAAGGTGTGTAGTCTCAGTACGTGGGACTGAGGGGAAGGCTCGCCCAGCAAAGCGGCAGTGAGACGGGATGGAAATCGGGAGTGATCTGAAGAAGCTCTCAAAATCAGGGGTTTTTATAGGGAGAAATGTGACCACAGGCTATTCCGTACTTGGGGAAAACAATGAGTTTGGGGCTGGAGACAAAGCCTCCGAAAGGTCAGAATTTAGCATGATTGAGTTAAGTCTGCATGGACAAAGAAGTAGACAATATGCAAACTCAGAGTGGTTGACAGTTGAGAATTCAGCTTGCCAAGTTGCCTGCTTGGGGCAGGGAGTTCTTTGTACGTAGTGTGCATACATAATAGCGTGCTTGCCGGGAGGTCTCCTAAAGCGGCGATGTGGCTATTTCTGGCCTGCCTGGGTGGGAAATGGAATTTCCAGCGATTAGTGGCCGTGCTTAGTTTCGTGCTTGTCGGGGGGCCTCACAAACACATGAAGAGGGGTGGTAGAAGAAAGTCAAATTATTGATATCAAAAGGATATCTAATAATCCGAAGCTTGGGCTAGGAACTGTGGTGACACAACAACAGAAATAGGGTCCCAGTTGCAATTTGCCTTCATGCTGTAGATTGCTTCTGCAAAGCATGGGAAGAATGACAGTAGTAAGTAAGCCAGTAGTAAGAATGTAAGTAAGGATTAGTGGACTTTCACAGGCTCTGTGTATCCCCTAAACTAGGGGCTATGGAGGGATCATGAATACAAAACAGTTATGAGTGAGTAGCTATAGGTTATGTTTTCATAACTGCCATTGAGGATTCTGGCCATCATTGTTATTATTGGCTGGCATCCTGTGGAGCAGTTATGAATGCATTCATAATTGTTTAGTATTCATGCTTATGATGGTGCCACTGCAGCCACAATTGGAAATGGCCCCCATACCTACCTAAACAGCCAGCAGCTGCTCTGAGTGATGGAAGTTTGTTATGCTGGTGATTGGGGTGTAGTAGGATGATGTTGCCAGCCCTCTCCTACCAGCAGTTTCCAGTGCAACAGTCAGAAGCAGGACCTTGCTGCAAGTGCTTGTTGTGTTACAGATCACTGGTGGGAGGGGGCTGGAAATGTCAAGCTGCTATGTCCTGATCACCAGCAGAACAGACTTTCACTGCTTGATGCAGCTGCTGACAAAGTGGGTTTAGAGGGGTTGAGTCTGGAGGTTATATATATATATATATATATATATATATGTCTGTGATGTAGGACCATCATCATCATCATCATCATCATCATCATCATCATCTTTTTGTTTACAAATTCCAATGATTACAATACAGTTACAAACGTACAAAAAAACCTCCATGTTTAAAATACAATTAAACTTTTAACAATATTTTTTAAATATTTGAAACATATACAGGAATATCTCAGTAGATGTGTACCTGGGGATTACTTCTTTTCTTACCAGAAAATTTGGCACCAGAAGTGGAAATAACATGGAAAGAAAAGAGATAGGTTTCTATTCCACAACAAAAGAAGAGCAATTCAACATGTTTCAATGTGAAATGAATCAACCAGGTCAGGTAAACCCTGAATAAATAAACAAAAACAATTTTTAGAGACCATCTCACGGCTTCTTTCAAAATGCAGCCAGTACCACTTGGTACTGCATTCAAAGAAGCTGATCCACAAAAGCTCATGCAAAAATAAAATCCACTTACTTTTAAAGGTGCAGCCACATTTTTTCCTTCCTCCTTCCTTTCTCCTTTTTATGTAGCAAGAGATTAACACAGCTACTTCTTTGAAAACTCAGATTACTAAAGTTTCTTTCATACTATACAATTTTAGCACTTTTATACCACTTTAACTCTCACTGTAACATCCTAAAGAATTCTGGGATTTGCAGTTTAGGGAAGACTATTTAGAATTCTCAGCCAAAGAGCTCTACTCTAGTGCTTCATCAAATTACTGTATAATCTTTGGGATTCCATAGGATACAGGCATGGCATTTAAAGTAGAATCACTGTGCAATAGTTATAGAGTGTAAAAGAGACCTAACTCACATGCAGCACCAGCATAATTTAGGCCCTTTCCACACCGTATCTTCTTCCGGTGCTGGGGTGCAGGGGTTGCGCGAGCAGCCTCCAGTGAGAGGCTCTCGCGTCCGGAGTCCTTTGGCTCCGCACAAGCTGCCTGCTTGCGCGACAGCCCCAACTCTTCCTTCCAAGTGCAACCTGGGAGTTTCCCAGGCTGCGCTGGGGCAGGAAGCGCAACCAGCAAGGCCCCAGAGGCTCCGCATGCCAGATAAGTGTGCACGGTGCCCAGGAGCAATGTGTGATCGCGCACCATTTTCGGCTTCTAGCCGAAAATGAAAAGGTGCACGATTGGCGCCTGCCGGCCCCTGGAGTGTCGCACAATTGTGAGTGCATTGTGCAGATTGCTCCTCACAATCGCGTGATGCTCCAGGCCCTCTTTTGCATGGAAAATGCCGTGCAGAAAGGGCCTAAATATTTCTATGATCTAAGAAAATGTTACAAATACCTGTGTAACCTGCCCCCTCCCTTTGAATTTTTGAAAAATGACTATGAACACTTCTCCATTGATCAAAAGCAAAAATATTCTTCCTGAGCCCACATTGCAACAGTTTGTGTTCAGAAAAGCTGGACCTGCAATGATTTGTATTTGCTTTCCAACATGTTTCAGGCTTCAGCATGAGAGAGGATGAGACTGTCCTTCGGTTATTTCTCACTTCCTTTTTCTGAAATCAGACACCAGACAGAGCAGCTTGCTTTGTTTATGAAATCATTATGTGCTCTGGGTTTCCCCACCCACCCAGGAAACTTCATCTACCAAGACTACCTTTATACCCTTTTCAGAAAAATAAAATAAATAAAATACAAAGCATTTAAGCTAATATTTTTTCATCATGGTAGAATGCACACGTCTGACATTTTTAGTTCTCCTTGTTATGCTTACTGGAAATGTATGGATCCTTATGAAGCCATTTAAAACAAATGGAGAAGCATTGTTTAATCATTATTTCACAGAAATCTGTTATATCATAGCAGTCTCAGCTTCAGCTGTTAGTGCCATTGCTATATGGATCCCTGACTAATTGCTGGAATTAGCTGATAAAAAACAGAAAGATTTACTCTTGTGGGCCTTTGCATGTTGTTACTTAAAAGCTGAGAAGTGACTGTGTTAAAGGAAGAAGAGGGTTCCTATGTCTTTTATACCTGTGTCATCTTCTAGAGAGGAATTTTGGCAGATACAGCTTGTCACATAGAGGCAAGACAAGCTGTACCTTGTCTCCATAACTATTAAAAGTTTAGGACTGTCCCTGCCATTAGACAGAGTGAGGCAGCTCCCATAAAATGTAGATTTTTTGGGTGATGATTGGACAGCGACATTACTTTCTTGTTATCTTAGTTGCCAAGGAGAGGTATTTGTGGGATTTTTTTTGCTTCATGTACCAGAATAACTTGGATTTCTTAAGATGGCATGAACTTGACTTGGGTGGGTGAGGCAGAGGATGTGCCATCTGTTGCTTTGAGTCAGATACCGGGATAACTTGGGTCAAGCCTTAAAAAGTAGATCTGGGCATCCAGTTCAAAGCTTTCCTTCAGCTTTAGCATGACTAGTGTTACCCTGATTACTGGGGGTCCCAGGAGGGACACCTATATGCGCTCTCAATTAACTAAGTTTGGGGAAATTAGCTAAGAGCACAAGTTAGAAATGCGAGAGGCAGGGCAACGCAGCGGAATCTTTTACCCAAAGTCTACGAGGTCAGGCCAAGCCAAGGAGCAAACCAAGTTATAAGAATAATTGAGATCTTTATCAAATACAAACAAACAGTGTATGCAACACACGCACTCAGATAACTATAGAAAATAAAGGTTGGAGTGGTACAGAGGGATTTTTCAGAGAGATTGTTGAATTGGGTGATACGACACCTGTCCTGAAGCCTGGATAGATCACTGCGAAGGTCCAAAGTTGCGCAGTCTCAGCCAATATGACTGAGGGGGAAGGCTCGCCAAGCAGAGCGGTGGCAAGATGGGATGGAACTCAGGAACGATCCGAGGATGGTCTCGGAATCGGGGGGGGGGTTTATAGGGAGAAATGTAACCACAGGCTGTTCCGTACTTGGGGAAAACAATGAGTTTTGGGCGCAAGACAAAGCTTTGGAATGGTCAAAATTTAACATGATTGCTTTAGATCCGAATTGACAATGGAGTAGCCAGTATGTAAATGTGCGACGACAGTTGAATGTTCAGCTTGTCAAGTTGCCTGCTCTGGGCAGGGATCTCTTTGTAAGTAGCGTGCATACATCACAGAGTGTTTGCAGTGAGGTCTCCTAAAGTGGTGATCTGGCTATTTCTGGCTTGCCTGTATTGTGCTGGGATATTGCAGCGTTTAGTGGCCGAGCCTAGTTCCGTGCTTGTCCAGGGGCCTCACAAACACGTGGAGAGGGGGGGTGGAAGGAAGCCAAATTATTGGTATCAAGATGATACCTATGTCACCTTAAGTGCGGCTTAGGAACTGCAGTAACACTAGGCTACCAATTAGCTGTGTTACCTAGTGGGAAGTCAGAGAAGCAGGTCACATTGGCCATTTAGATGATCGGAAAAAACAAAACAAAACAAAACAAAAAATACTTGTGGCACCTGCAAGACTGACAATTTTATTTGGCAAATAAGACTGATGGTTTATTTACTCTTTCTGCTGCAACAGATAGAGTCGTGAGCCAACAATGTGATGTGGCAAACAAGAAAGCCAATGCAATTCTGGGCTGCGTCAACAGGAGTAGATTATCCAGATCAGGGGAAGTAATAGTACCACTCTATTCTGCTTTAGTCAGACCTAGCCTGGAATACTAAGTCCAGTTCTGGACACCACAGTTCAGGAAGAATATTGAAAAGCTGGAATGTATCCAGAGAAGAACAACTAAAATGACCAAAGGTCTGGAAACTAAGCCTAAAAAGGAATGACTTAGCAAGCTGAGTATGTTTATCTTGAAGAAGAGAAGACTGAGAGGTGACATGATAGCTCTCTTTAAATATCTGGAAGGGTATCATTTAGAGGAAGGATCAAGCTTGCTTTCTGCTGCTCCCGAGATTAGAACATGAACCAATGGATTTGAATTACAAGAAAAGAGATCCCACTTAAACTCTAGGCATAGTTTTGTTGTTTTTTTTTAACTGTAAGAGCAGATTGATAGTGGAATAGACTGCATTGGAGTCCTCTCTCTTTAGAGGCCTTTGAACAGAGGCTGGATGGGCATCTTTTGGGAGTGGTTTAGTTGTGTATTCCTACATGGCAGGGGGTTGGACTAGATGGTCTTTGCAGTCCCTTCCAACTCTAAGGCCATTTCCACCCTACACTATTATAACTCTATTATTCCACTTTCAACATCCTAGGGCAGGGCTTTCCAAATGGTGTGTCACAACACATTAGTATGTCACCTGTAGTGTGTTCGTGTGTCACCTCCCTGGTAAAGAAAGACCCCACCACCACCTAAGCCTGGGCCACTGCTGTCACTCTCACTGGAACCTTTCCCTGGCAAGAGCAATGACAGCAGGCTAGGATCAGGGGGGCTGCCTTTCCCCACCCTAGATACACCTCTGAGTACCTCCGGTTTGCTAGTAAAACTGAATTATTATGTTGCGATATGATTCATGTCGAACAAGTGTGTCACCAACATGAAAGTCTGGAGACCTCTGTCCTAGGGAATCCTGGAGTTTGCAGTTTAGGGAGGGGCATTTAGAACTCTCAGCAAGAGAGCAATTTGGCCTCAGTAAACTAGAAACTTCAGAATTCTGTGGGATGTT
Source organism: Ctenosaura bakeri (assembly GCA_948474755.1). Taxonomy (NCBI): domain Eukaryota; kingdom Metazoa; phylum Chordata; class Lepidosauria; order Squamata; family Iguanidae; genus Ctenosaura; species Ctenosaura bakeri. The sequence continues at coordinate 431,119 of CAOLHI010000785.1, forward strand.
AAAAGTGGGATGATAGCACTATAACAGTGTGGGTGGAAATGGCCTTAGTTTTGAAATTAGTATTACAGACTGAATCATTGGCAAATGTGCAAATATCAAATTACACCTAGCAGTGCGTACTGGAATAAAGAACCAATGACTGGTACTGATCTCTGCTTCTGAGTCTGACTGTATTTTCCGCGGTGTGAGATGAAAAGTTCTGGAAAATGTGAAACCTTGCACACTTTTGTGGCATTTTGCTTGGCTAGTATAAAAGTATAGTACAAAAACTTTGCCCAACTGTGAATTATGTGTTTTCATCCATGCTTCTATCATGCTTGGCACACCTGCAGCTCACTTGGTGCTGCCCCAGCCATTCTCATTGAAAATGGGAATTAAAAATGTGACTTCTAGAACGTCACAGGAATGTTCTCATTTTAATTTCCCATAATACACACAAAACAGCAGAAGAATTCAAATGGCAGCTCTTACGACTCCTACTGAGCATGGCTACCTTTTCCATTCCTCCATGGAATACAGGGATTTCCAGAATGCCATTGAGGATGCTGCCATTTTAACTTTACACAAAATAGTAGGGAAGTTAAAATGGCTAATAATACAGTTTTACTAGGGGTCACTCCTGGAAACTAGTGTGTCTGACACCAAGAGCATCACCAAACATCAGGACTGCAGGTCAGGACTATACGAGGCTTTGAGATTTCAAGACTGGCGACAACCCCTTGAGATGTCACAGGAGGCAGGTCCAGGTAGTTTTACAAGGGCAGTATGTCAAGGGGCAGCCCCTTGTGATGTTACATTACATTAAGCATCAACCACAGCTGTGTATAGTGAGCCAGTAAAATTCATGATAACAACAACAAGAATAATACCCAACTCTAACAAATTAGAATACACATACACCTTGTCTTTCCAGGACAGCAGTGTCACCCTGAGATTTCTCCCCCTCCCTCTGTAGATCAAGAAGAGGATCCAGGCCCTGAGGTCCCTCCCGAAACCGCAAACCCCAGGATTCCATAGGATGTTGAAAGTGGAATCATAGCGCTATAACAGTCTAGTGCGGAAATGGCTAGAGAGAGGAATACTGCGGGATGTGATCGGCAGCCACCTCAGGAGGTAGATGATAGGGCATCCTTGCTGTTCCTCCTGGCCTCTCTAGTCATTTCCCTCTTTTGGGTGACAGAGCTGTGTGTGCCACACCAGCCATCCTGCACTTCCTAAGCTGGCCTATTCCTTTCAGGCATGGTGGAGGACATGGTCCCATTGTCAGTGTGGAGGAACAATTCAACCGCTATTCTGGTTAACTTCTGTATATGGAATGGAACGGATTCCCCATCACATGCTTTGCCTCAAGCAGCAAGATGTCTTGAGCTAGCCATGCCAATCATTCAGACACTCCGGCTTGCCTACAGACACAATGCTTCTCCCTGCCTCCCATTTATTCACTCATGCACACAGAATCAGCACCTCTCTCCCTCTCTCAGTGCTCACCACTGCCTCCTCCCCTGCTGTTTGCTCACTCACACAAGCTCAGTGCCTCTCTGGCTTTCTCTCCCCCTCCCTGTCTCTCTCTCTTTCTGGAATGTAGGCTCAGAGGCTCAGCACTCCTCTCATGGATCACACAGACACCTTTTCAAAGTGAGAGATCATCTTCAAAGCATGCTTTTCTCTCTGCTTGGGTGGGGGAGGAAGCAGCCCCTTCCCTGCACCAAGGGAAGGATTTGCAAAGGATGGCCCCCTCTGAAACTGTGCTTTCAAGGCACTCTTCTCTTACTGCTTGCTATATCCATCCAGGCATGGAAGTCTTAGGTGGAGCCTGCTAGATATGCTGAAGATCAGGGATTCACAACTATACAGGAATAGGCAGCTGCACCGGCCAGCACCCAGGAGACCCAGAGAACCACCCTTCTCACTACACCACCTCCTGAAAAAACAAACATTTTTTAAAAGTGGGGGATAGTAGGGACCCCTTTGTTATTGTTGTTGTTTCTGTGTACCTTCAAGTCATTTCTGACTTATGGCGACCCTAAGGCAAACCTATTGTGAGGTCTTTTGGGGCTGAGAGTGTGTCACACACTCAAGGTCACCCAGTGGGTTTCTGTGGCCAAGCAGGGAATCGAACCCTGGTCTCCACGGTCATAGTCCAATGCTCAAACCACTGCATCATGCTGACTTGCACAGGGGCCCCTAGGGGGGCTCAAGAACTAGAGAGGACCCACACAACTAGAGAGATAGATGATCATCCTGAGGTTTCTGGGCCAAAATCTGAGTTCTAGGGACAGGCCCTTGTCATGTTGTTAAGAGTTATGGTTTAAGTACCACAGTTCTCACAGCTTGTCATTCAAACACACAGAAACACACACAGAGGGACTGCATATATAGTATATTTTCTTGTTTTGAATTCCGCACTAGCCTGTTATAGTGCTACAATTCTACTTTCAACATCCTCTGGAATCCTGGAGTTTGCAGTTTTGGGAGGGGCCAGCTGGCCCCTCCTGAAATTGCAAACTCCAGGATTCCAGAGGATGTTGAAAGTGGAATCGTAGCGCTATAACAGGCTAGTGCGGAAATGGCCTAAGACAGAAATCTTATGTTAGGTGCTGTTTCCGAGTCAAGAGGAACTGTCTTAGAGAAATGGAACATCTAGTCTAGCCTACTGGCTTCTAGAAGGTGTATGTAGAGCAGTGCGGAGGGTGAGGCCTGGCCCCACAATGATTGAGGGGGAAGGAGGAAGCCAACCAAGTAAATACATATCCTTTCAAACGGCAGCAAACTGTTGCTCTCTGAACAACTAAGTTGGAGACCTGTACATGACCTTTTCCTCTAGCCTGGAGCTTAGCAGCTCAGACTGATGACCCATGAGATACCCATTCCTGAGATCATGCAACCCTACAGACAGCTCACAGGCTGCACTTTCTGTACCCTTGCTGTTGTCTTTATGAAATTAATCCAACAGTCACATAAGTTGTTCTTTCTTCCTCTAAAGTGAGTGTTAACAATAGTCTTTTCACTTGAACTATTTGGCATCACATATGGTAGTACATTTCAAACTATCTGATCTGCCACCCCATACCAAAGACCAATAAAGTATTTGTGCCATCATATTACAGTCAGCCCTCCACATATGTAGGTTTCACATTAATGGGTTTGATTATTTGCAAGTTTCTCCAACTGCTGCCTCCACCTAAAGAGATTCTTTTCCTGGGGAACCTTCTCTCTCAGCAGCTCTGATTAGGCCATGCAACCCTTTAAAAACCTACCTCTGGTCCTTCTCCTCTTCCACAAGCTGCTGTCTGGCCAGATAAGGATGGATTGAAGCTTGATTTCTCAGTACCACAAACCTGCTCCTGATGCCCCCCACACCCAAGGAAGGAGATCAGCAAGAGAGAGGAAGTATAGAGTCACCAAGCTGACCCACTCACTTTCACTCTCCTTTCCCTGACCTGGTTTGGACCCTGGGTGGCTGATATCCCCACCATGCCTTGCCCCCGTTCCCACAGACACACACATTTGATATTTGCAGGGTTTTTTCCATTTTTGCAGACATCCTAGTACAGTCATCCCTCCACATTTGCTAGGGTTAGGGGAACAGGGTTCCTGTGAAAGTGGAAAAACCATGAATAACTCTAGGCCTTCCCAAAAAATATTTAACACAAACAAAAAAAGGATGATCACCATATTCAACCCAATGTGGATTCCTTTGAGGCATCTGGGTTCCTTCACAAGGCAGAAGTGGTTGGCTGATGGGGCTTACTGCTGCCTCCATGGCTGCCCCACACCATTTTAAAGAGGGACTTACAAGCCTCATTGACAGTTTCTCAGTCTCACGGGGCTTGCAGTCCCTATTAAAAATGGCATAGGGAGGCAGCAGAGGTGACAGCAAATAATACGTGAATAATCAAATCCGCAAAAGTGAAACCTGCAAATGTGGAGGGCTAACTTGAGAGAAGTGAAATCTATTTTAGCTTCTGCACTCAGTATACAGTATTAACAACATGTATTAGGAGCATATATATTAGCTTATATGTATAACACATATTTTATATACATTTACACACATATTTCAGTATATTTTATATTTGAGCTTCTGTAATATACTAAGTCTAAGAAAACAGCTTCCTAAAATTGGCAGCTGAACAAAAGAGGGCCTCCAAGACCTTGGATCTTTAGGGTGGCTGGTGTGTTTCAGATAACAACACACCAGACAGGACAAGGCCGTCTGTAAGGAGTAAACTGATTGATAAGGAATATAAGAAAAAAGGTTGGCATTGTTCAGAAGTAGGGGTGGTTAGAAACTGTTAGGGTGATTACACCAAGAGGCATTTTGAAACTGCTAATGAGAATTAAGGATACATGAGGGAAATGCATGATCATACTGTAAATATGGGGAAGGGGAAATGTAACTTCTTAGGTCAGCGGTTCTCAACTTGTGGGTCGTGACCCCTTTGGGGGCCAAATGACCCATTCACAGGGGTCGCCTAAGACCATCTGAAAATACGTATTTCCAATGGTCTTAGGCTCCATTCCCTCCTCGATGGTGGTGTGCAAGTGCAAGCCACATGCTCGCGTCCTCCTGCCCCCTTTGGCAGGAGCGTGTGCGGCCACACACGCTCCCGCCAAAGGGGGTAGGAGGACGCGAGCGCATGGCTAGCGCTTGCGCACCACCACTCCTGGGCCTTTTCTGCACGTTACCTTATTGCAGAGGTGAGGGATGCCGTTTGTGCAAGCAGGTTCTTGCGCAAGGGTCTCTCTTCGCTGCTCCTTTGTCCCGCAGCTGGCTTCCTGGTTGCGCGACAGTCCCACCCCTTCCTTCTGCAGTGCAGTCTGGGAGCTGTAGGCTGCGCTGGGGGAGGAAGGGGTGGGGTGGTTGCGCAACCGGGAAGCCAGCTGCAGGACGAAGGAGCAGTGAAGAGAGCGCCTCATGCAAGAACCTGCTTGCGCGAAGGCACCCCCCACCTCCGCGGTAAGGTAACATGTGGAAAAGGCCCAGGAGTGGTGGTGCGCAAGCGCGAGCCACACGCTCGTGTCCTCCTGCCCCCTTTGGTGGGAGCGCATGCGGCCACAGCGTCGCCACAGCAGGAGTGGTGGTGTGCAAGCACGAACCACGTGCTTGCATCCTCCTGCCCCCTGTTCAGAAGGGACTGAAATCACTCCCCTTCTCTGCTACCGGGAGAAACTCCCGTCTGACGGGCCAGCTTGGGGGGGTGGCGGCAGCATGGGGGGCAGGCCCCTCCTCGCCACGGCCCCTGCCCCACTTGCCACGGAGGGGAGCGCTGCAGAAGGGGCAGGGGGGCCACAAGGCGGCGCTTTTCTGGGGGGCGAGCTGCGCCTGGGGCAAAAGACAAAGGCGCTGGGATTCCTCCCCCCCCCGGCCAGGGTCGACACTCTGAAATTTTCCCACACTGCCCCCCCCAGTGGAAATGAGAGCGAAGCAGAAGTAGAGCCCGGGGGAGAGGTTCTCGGAGTTTTTCCCCGGGGGAGATGTGCAGCTCCTCTTTCCCTCCCTGCCCGCTCCCCCCCGTTCCTGGCTGGCGAGGAAGCCTTTGCCGGGGGGGGGGGAGGCATTGTAAATAATAAATAAACAATTTTATGGTTGGGGGTCACCACAACATGAGGAGTTGTATTAAACTGTATTAAAGTGTTGCGGCATTAGGAAGGTTGAGAACCACTGTCTTAGGTGATCCTGATAGGCTGTAACCTTTGGGGTCCTATCCAATGGGATCCCAGGGGAGGGAAAATCTGAGACGGGGACAGGGGATAAAATATGAGGTATTCAATAATGGGGTGTGTCCTTCTCTCTGGGGAGCACTCGCTTCTGCAGAAACGTACTTTTAATAAACATTATGCTTCAGCCGATCCTGTGCTAAATTGTTTTGTGTTTTTTCAGCTATTTCTCACACTATTAAAAATGGCATAGGGAGGCAGCAGAGGTAACAGCAAATAATCTGTGAACAATCAAATCTGCAAAAGTGAAACCTGCAAACGTGGAGGGCTGACTGTAATTGCGAAGGGCTGACTGTATTGTATTTGCACAGTTTTGTGATAACTTTCTACAGAGTAGTAGCCAATGACTCACAGACCTACATTAGTTCACAGACTACTGTTCTGAGTATCACTGATATGCAGTTCTTTAGACCAGGGCCATTTCCGCACTAGACAGTTATAGCACTATTATTCCACTTGCAACTTCCTATCGAATCCTAGGGTTTGCAGTTTCTGGAGGGGCTGGCCGGCCCCTCCCGAAACGGCAAACCCCAGGATTCCATAGGATGTTGCAAGTAGAATAATAGCGCTAAAACAGTCTGGGGCAGAAATGGCCCAGGTGTGGCAATTGTGCAGCCTTCCATATGTTGTTAGATTACAAGTCCAGCAGCCCTAACCAACAGAGATACTGGTGAGGCATGCTGGGAGTTCCACTCCAACTGCATTTGAAGAGCTGGCTGGTAATTTCCACCCCTGCTTTAGACTGTTCTGTGGGCTTTACAGGCTAGGTTCTTTCAATAAGCCTCATTTGTGTTGTATTTTGCTCCCAATACCATCCAAAGTACGGTGTCTGATGTGGACCACTTGAGTCTGCTGGGAAGCACACTGTTTGGTTGTTGTTCCATCAGGTCTTGCTTAAGGGGAGCATGGGAAACCTGTTCTTCCTGTTTGCAGCAAAGGCTGGCAATGCAGAGCACTGACTGGGTGGCTTCTTAAGACATCAGGAGGCCAGTTCCCTCTGACTTTCAGGAACATGGGGCATGCCGATTGCTCAACAGAGAAGCATACATCTAACACACACATACCTTCCAAGTGTCCCAATTAATTTTCTAGTGTCCCACTTTTCCACCTGCTTTTGAAATGTCCCAGTTTCTCTCTTTTCTTCCCACTTTCCACTCTCATCCTCTGCTTATGTCAAGTTGCTGCAGACCAAGTTCAAAATGCAAAAGTAGTTTCCATGCAATCAGTTTGGGAGTAAGAGGGGGTGGAATCTTGCCCTTCCCAGGAGGCTCAGGCCCTTTTCGCACCTTACCTCATTGCGGCAGTGGGGAGTGGCGCTCGCGCTCGCAGCCACTCATGCGAGTTGCTCACGACAGCCCTTTTTGCCTCCCACATCGCCTTCCTTGTAGCGCGACCGTCGCACTTGCGCCCCGCCCCTTCCTTCCGCAGCGCAGTCTGGGAGCTGTAGGCTGTGTGGGGGGAAGGAAGCGCGACTGGGCTGGCTTGCTGACACACCGCACACAGGTAAGTGCGCAAGGGTGCTGCGAGCATTGCGCGAGCGCGCAGTATTTTTGGCTTAAAGCCGAAAATAAAAAAATGTGCGCGCACCCTGCTTTAGCCTTGTGAGCGTCGCGCAAGTGGGAGTGCGTCATACGGACCAATGCTCCCATTCGCGCGATGCTCAAAGGGCGCTCGCGCAAAAAAAAAAGCATGCAAAAAGGGCCTCACAGAGAAAAGCAAAGAGCTGCATTAATTATTCATTACTCATGAAAAACTACTGTCATCTTGACCCAACTCTGATGTTGCTTGGCTGTATGTGTTGCAATTTTCATCTGCAAAATGTTGGAGGGTATGCTTGACACTGGTACTAATCCATGAACCATTGCTTTGAGAAAGAAATGCAATCTGTAGAATAGACATATGATTACAGAGTTGGGAAAACAATATATATATGTATATTCACCTTACACACCCAGAATCCTCAGATAATGAATATGGGCCTGCTGACTTGGCAAATTCTGGAAAATGCAGTCTCCTAAAGTTACTTTTCCAGTTCTGGATAATATTACATGCTAATTGTATTAGAGCAGAGGTGGGGAAAACGTGATTGCTCAGAACAATTTTGTGGCCTCTAGGGCCCGCACAGCCTGAAATACCTTCTAGGGGACACGTGGGGGATTTCACCATGTTCTTGCCTCCTCTTGGGCAGTTTTGGGCTCAGAGGTGTCCTGTTTCTAATAGGAAGTGAACCAGAAGTTAACTTCTGGGTAATTTTTTGTTTAGAAAGGCCTCTCCTGGGGTTAAAATGGCCTAGGGGACAAAAACATAATTAAATTGTCCCCATTCCACCAAAAAGATATTTGGTGCCAAAATCTGAAACTTGTTTTGTGTTGCGGGGCGGGGGATATGGCAGGGCAAACTTCTCGGGGAGCAGTGCAGCCCCTTAACTCCCAACCACTGTCTATCTTGTTGGCCATTTATGAAGCAAACAGTAACTATGGTCATTTCCGCACCAGAGGCCCCTCCCTAAACTGCCCCTCCCTAAACTGCAAACTCCAGGATTCCATAGTATGTTGAAAGTGGAATAATAGCACTATAACAGTCAGGTGTGGAAAGACCTGGCCCATATCTTTTGCCCATTCCTACACTTATCATGGGAGAAAAGGCACTCTGAACATGCTTAGATGCACTTTATCTTATTGTGATGAAAGTATTGCAGGATGCCATATTTGGAGATGAGTTTGGTGAGCCTTGAACAAAGAAAGGCACAGTGTTGTTGCCATTGTGTGTCTTCAAGTTGTTTCCAACTTATGGCTACCCTAAGGCAAACCTTGTTATTGTTGTTGTGTGTACCTTCAAGTTGTTTTTACCTATGGCAATCCTAAAGCAAACCTATCACAGGGTTTTCTGGAGCTGAGAGTGTGTGATGAGCCCAAGGTCAACCAATGAGCTTCCATGGCTGAGCAGAGAATGAAATCCTGGTCTCCAGGGACATAGGCCCTTTACGCATGCCAGTCCCGTTGTGAAATGGCCTCGGGAGCATCACACAATGCAAGGACCATTCCACATGATGTCCTCGCAATTGCGTGATGCTCCCGAGGCCATTTCGGGTGATCACACATTATATCATTTTTGGCTTGTTGCCAAAAATGATGCACAATCGCACATCATTCCTATGCCCCACACGCACTTAGCTTGCGTGCGGAGGCTCTGGACGCGCGGCCATCATGGTTCCTCCCCCAGCTCAGCCTGGGAAAATAGCTGGCTGAGCTGCAGAAGGAAGAGGAGGAGCCCTCACACTTCCTTCCGGCCAACACAGAGCTGGTGCAGAGGGGAAACGGAGGGGACGCAAGTGCCTCCCGGACGAGGCTTTTCGTGCAATCCCCATGCTTTGCCAGTGGCACAAGGTGAGGTGTGAAAAGGGCCATAGTCCAATGCTCAAACCACTATACCATGATTACAGGGTTTTCTTGGCAAGATTTGTTCAGAGGGGCTTTACTTTTGCCTTCCTCTAAGACTGAGAGAGTGTGACTTGCCAAATGTCACTCAGTGAATTTCCATGTCCTAGAAGAGATTTGAATCCTTCTCTCCCAGAGCCCAAGTCCAGCACTCAAAGCACTACATTACAGCACAGACAGAATCAAATTTGGCTCCTTTTGATCTGGGAATTACGGACCTGAATAATGTGAAAGGCTAGGAAGGAGCCCTCGAAGGAAGCAGCTCGTAAGTGCAGGGAACACTCTCTGCACATAACCTCCCAAAGAGAATTTATTCTTATTAATACAGAAGTAATTCAATGACATATGGGGGAAGAAAATACATATTAGGTATGGATACTGTGGAAGGAAAACTGTTAACAAGAAAAAAGTGAGTTTTAAAGGGGATGCATGTAAATACATGGCTGTAGAAGACAGGCTCAGGAATAGTCACAGTTCAGTGGGAAAGCACATGCTTTGCATGCAAAAGTCTCCTGTTTGCCACTGGCAATTTCATTTAAAAGGCTCTAGGAGAAGAGAGTGGAAAAGGCCTCAAAGACTCCAGAGATCTCCTGCCAGTCACAAAAGTAACAGACTACCTGGGCTATTAGTCTCAGTCATCTCTTCTTCTGTCTCAGTTCTCCAGTTGTACCTGAAAAATGAAAACCCGAATAAAAAGGGGGAAAAAGTAATAATTGTTCACTCATATTATTTGGGAATAATGGTTCACTTGCAGAATATAGCTGGTAGTGATTTCTTCTTTTTAAACACATATAATGAGAATAGCCTAGTTTATTTAACAACAAATATTGCAATGTTTATATTATTAGAGAGAGTTTGTGCAGTGGGTTTTCTTTGCCGAGTTGTGGGTTTTTTTTATGCTAATCTTGTTGTCTTGCCTTGGCTTTTAGTTGTTTTTACTGTTGCTTTTTTCTCTGTTGATTTGATAAGATAGTGTTTCTCCACTAGACACTTATAGTAGTTTGATACTGCTTTAGCTGTCATAGCTTCCGCCTAAGGAATCCTGGGACTTGTGATCTGATGAGATACTTAGAATTTTCTTCCAAACAGCTTGGGATAATTTTAAATATATTGCCAGACTATTAATCCCAGGCATTAAAGAGTGGTGGTGGTGGAGCTATGGCCTTAAAAGCTGCATGAAATTTTTATATCTCTGTAATGCAGATATATGCACAATATCAGAGGTGGAGCTTGGAGTGCATGGAGGGGGGGTGGGAGGGGGCAGGGCTATGGTGTGGGGTCGTAGCCACATTGTGTGGGGTGTGGCCGTGATGCATGGGGCATGGCAATAGTGTGCGGGAGCGTGGCTATGAGCCAAGACACCTCAAAAACATTGCCCCTAGGGGCAACCCACCCCCATCGCCCCCTGTCCCTATGTGATTGCACAATATTTGTTAGTTTCTTAAGCAAATATATTGTACTGTTAAAGCAGGAACAGGCAAAGGGTGGCTCTGCAGGTATTGTTAGTCTGCAAGTCCCATTGGTCCTTGCCAATATAGCTAATGATGAAAATTGCTACATTAAACTAAGGCCATTTCTGCATTTCTGTTCTAGTGCCATTATTCGACTTTCAACATCCTGCGGAATTGTGGAGTTTGTAGTTTACTGAGGCCAAAGAGCTCTCTGGCTGAGAATTCTAAAGGTCCCTCCCTAAACTGCAAACCCTAGGATTCCATAGGATGTTGAAAGTAGATAATAGCACTAGAACAGTGTAGTGCAGAAATGGCCTAACTATTGTATGTACGGATGTGGAAGCTGGACAACGATGAAAGGTGACAGGGGAAAAAATCAATCCATTTAAAATGTGCTACTGGGGGACTGACCAGTAAATAAATAAATAAATAAATAAATAGATCCATCTCAAGCTAGAACTCCCATGGGAAGCCAATATTACTAAACTGAGGCTATCATATGTTGGACACATCATGAGAACACATGACTTGTTGGAAAAGAAAATGATGCTAGGAAATGTTGAAAGAAGAAGGCAAAGAGGAAGTCTACATTACAGGGGGATTGACTCAGCCAAGGCAGCTATGGCTCTTACTTTGTAAAGCATGAGCAGGGCTGTTGATAACAGGATTTCTTGGTGGTCGCACATTCACAGAAACATCACAAACTGAAGCAGACTTGATGGCCCATAACAACACTAAGAGCAAGTTTAGAGTGCAAACTAAAGCAAGTTGACTTTGGAGCTGCTCCCTGAAGAACATAAAGGCACATATGAATACCCTAAATGTATTTCTAAAAGGAAACTCTAACATATTCCCAAAGTCACAGGTGGGAAGAAAATGGACGGCTCTACCCTGAGGATGCCTAACAAGAAGGTGATCACCTCAGGCAATGATGGCTTCATTAGGGTGAAGAACATTTGGAATATACAGGTACTGGGGTATATAGCCTACCCTGTACCTTCCAGGCTAACTTGTTGTTCCATCTTCAGTGTTAAAGTCCAATTTGGCTGCTGATCTGGCTGGTTTTGTACATGGAACGGCAGAGGGTGCCATCTTGTCTTTCACTACACACAGAACAATGTCAGGGATTACCTCTGATGGGGGACAGGAGTAGAAAACAGGAACTATTCCTCATAAATAGGGATATCTGACATAAAGACAACAGAGCTTGTAATGAAGGGCTTCTTTGCTGTGGCACCTCAATTGTGAGATGCATTCCCCTTGAAGAGTTGATTTGATTCTGGTGTTACCATAGTTTCTAACCCGGACTTGTGGGATATTAGATATCATTGTTAACCTGTGTGTTGGGGGTCCAGGGAGGGGCACCCAAATTTCCAAATAAAAACACAAGATGGGGAAATTTGACTCGAGCACTCTCTTAAGCTAACGAGAGGCAGGGTAACTTTAGCTAGGATCTTTAACCCTATGTCTACGGCATCAGGTCAGAAGAGTAGCCAGGCAAGTTTAAAAGTAACAGAAATGATAGTTTTATTAAAGGACAAACAACGAATAAAACAACACATGCACACCACTAACTGAGAAATAGAATTGGAGAGTTTTCAGGAGAATGGGTAATATGACACCTGGTCTCGTAGTCCTGGAGAGAAGCGGGGGGGGGGTGCAGGGAAGAAAGCTCGGCACGGTTTGCTGAGGGGGCGACTCGCTGGACAAACCGACAGCAAGGCAGGATAGCAGTCCGGAGTGTTCCGAGGAAGGCTCGGAATTGGGGACCTTTTATAGGGTGGATTTTACCTACAGGCCATGCCATGCTCGGTGAGAACAAAGGAAATTTGTAGCTGGACAAAGGCGTTGGAAAAGGTCAGGTTTTACATGATTAGCTTAGCGCTGGATGACAATAGTATGGCCAGTATGCAAATGGCTCAACATAAAGGAATGGCTCGGCACTCGGCCGTGCGTCTTTGTGTAGATTTGCGCTGAGCAAGGCTGGTTTGCAAGAAGGTCTTCCCTGAAGCATCGGAGAGGCTTAAGTTGCCTGCCTAAATGAGGTTTGGAGTTTACAACCATTAATGGCCACATCTAATACGTGCTTGTCCAGTGGACCTCTGCAAACACGTGGAGCGGGGTGGCAGAGAAAGGTCAAGTAAAGGCCAAATTATTTGATATCAAGAGATATCTAGTGCTCTCACCAGACATATCATAACCGTGGTAACATCATTTGATATCAATAATTTGGCCTTCTTTACCTATTCCTCTCCATGTGCTTGTGAGGCCCCCGGACAAGCACGCACACAGGCACGGCCACTAATAGCTGAAACATTCCAAAAAAATACAGGCAGGCCAAAAATAGCCAGATTGCCACTTTAGGAGACCTCAAGGCAAGTACCACATTATGTATGCACGCTACTTACAAAGGACTCCCTGCCCCAAGCAGGCAGCTTGATGAACTGAATACTCAGCTGTCAAGCACTCCGCATTTGCATACTGGCTGCTCTATTGACAACTCTGTCATAACTCAATCATGTAAAATACTGACCTTTCAGAGGCTTTGTCTCCAGCCCGAAACTCATTGTTATCCCCGAGAACGGACTAGCCTGGGCCACATTTTCCCCTAAAAGAACCCCTGACTTTGAGCACTTCCTCGGATCACTCTTGGCTTCCATCCCGCCTTGCTGTCGCTTCATTCGGTGAGTCTTCCCCTCAGCTCCTTGTGCTGAGAATCCTCACTTCCATGAACAACTTCTTCAGACTACCCGAGCTTCAAGACAGGTGTAGTATTTCCCATACAAAACCTCCTCTTAAAATCCCTCTATCCAACTCCAACCTTTATTTCTATAGATCTCTGTGTGAGTGTGTTGCATACACGTGTTTGACTGTATATCAATAAAAACAACAATTATTATTTACTTCTGTTTGCTCTTTGACTCGGCCTGACCCCGTAGACATTGGGTAAAAGATCTCGCTACGTTGCCCTGCCTCTCATAGTGCTAACTTGTGCTCTTTGCTAATTCCCAACTTTATAATATTTGGAGCGCACTTAGGTGTCCCTCACGGGACCCCCAGAAATCAGAGTAACAGAGGCACCAAATTAAAATTAGAATTTTTATTAAAGTTTTTTGAGGTGCAATGCTTTCATCCAAATCTTCAGATATACATGGTTTTAGACTGTTTAAATTCCTTTAATTGTTCAGATTTAATATATTTTTTAAATTGTTAGCTAACAAATTACCCGTATTTGCCGGCGTCTAAGATTCACTTGTGTATAAGATGCACTCCATTTATACATTGGCAAATAGTATTTGCTGGTGTATAAGACACACCTCATTTTCAAATAGTTTTTTTTTTGGGGGGGGAGTGAATCTTATATGCCAGCAAATACAGTAAATAAAAGGAGCATAATTGAAAAGTAACAGACAATGCAAAGAATAAAGTGAAGTTTAAAGCAAAACAAATAAAGATAGTAATTTATTTCAGCAAATTATATGGTGATTCTTTCACAGGAATGAATGACCTCTTTTAGTAACTTTCCAGGGTGGGGACAATATGGCTATTTTGTATTTACATATGGCCATTATAGGTAATCTAATCTTCCCAGTTTCCTTTGTTGCTACCTAGTTATCACCCACATATAGAGTAAGCTTACTTATCTCACAGGAGCATAAATTGCACACATTGCTGTCACCAAATTAATGAGGACAAAGTTGAGCCACCGTTTCAACAGTGAGCATGTAAACATGCACAAATGAGAGGCTAGAAGGAGATGAAAGATTTCTACTTTCTCTTTGATCTAATTACGTGCCATAGTTTGTTTGTTTGTGTGTGTATATGGGCCTTCAAGTTACCAGCCAATTTATGGAGACGCCAACTTTCATAGGGTTTTCTTAGGCAAGGAATATGCACAGGTGGTTTTGCCAGTTCCTTCCTCTGAAGTATAGCCTACAGCTCCTGGTGTTCATTGGCAGTCTCCCATCCAAGGCTGACCCTACATGACTTCCAAGATTGGACAGGATCTGGTACCTTTAGGGCATTTAGAAGAAGAATTTGCTTCTGTTTTCTGTCTAGCAAATCAAGTAAGATTCTTTGCTCCAGAAGTTTCTGCAGTTAGATTTCATATCGCCTCTGAAAAAGGTCATTAAAGTATATATAAACTGAAATGCATTGGGCTTTTTCCAAAATAAAAACAACCATCCACCAAGTAATTGGAGACATGTTTCCCTGTGGATTCTATTGGGTACTCTCCAGTTTTTGGCCACTTCCGCACTATACTGTTGTAGTGCTATCTTTCAACATCCTGTGGAATTCTGGGGTTTGTAGTTTCCTGCGCCAAAGAACTCTCTGGTGGAGAATTCTAAAGGTCCCTCCCTAATTGCAAATCTAGGATTCCATAGGCTATTGAAAGTGGAATAATAGCATTATAAAAGTGTAGTATAGAAATGGCCTTTGTCTCTTCTGTTAATGAGGAAGAACACACAAGCTAGGAGAAGCTGTAGAAGTTTGCTTTTGCCTGAGCCTATTGGTAAAGGCAAGATTCTGCCCTATCCTCTCCTTTCCCCCTTGAGTGCAAACTACTGTGCCTCTCTGAGCTCAATTTGCAGCAACTGAAGTAAGATGAGGGCAAAAGGGGAAAGTGGAAAGATGAGGGAGAAACTGGGACATTTTAAAAGCAGCTGAAAAAGTGGGATGACAGAAGATTAACAGTTGAAGAGTCTGAATTTATCAGGGCTGCACTGATTTTTTTTGTAGTCTCTAGTTATTGTTGTATTTAACTCCCTGCCTTGCCTCAACTAGAGATGTTTTGTTAGGCCCTAAAATCCTGCTTTTATAGGCCCTAAAATCCTGCTTTCATAGGCCTTGAAAAATGTGCCTAAAGTGCCTAATGGCTAAGGCCACCCTGGAAATGATAGCTCTGTCTCTGAAAAAGTTTGTATAGCATTGAGGTCCTTAGGAACAGCAAACTTAATGAGATGCTCAATAGATTCATTTTACTGATTTATTATTTTATTTTATTTATATTCCCACTTTCTCCTGGAAAGAGACCCAAAGTGGCTTACAGCAGCTGAAGAATGACGTGCATGAAAAACCTAAAAAACAGCTCCATTAAAGCAGACTAGGGCCCTTTTTGCATCTTACGTTGTTCACGGTGCCATCACGTGGGGATCATGTGAAAAGCCTCTTGCAAGAGGGAATCACGTCCCCAGCACTTCCCTCTGCACCAGCTCCGTGCTGGATGGAAGGAAACGCGATAGCTCGGTCCCTTCCTTCCGCAGCACAGCCGAGTACTTTCCCAGGCTGTGCTGGGAGAGGAAGCATGGCCATTACACTTCTGGAGGTTCTGCATGCCAGGTAAGTATGGAGGGATGTGGGAGGAATGTGTAATTGTGGGTCATTTTCAGCAAAGAGTCGAAAATAATATAATCTGCGATTGCCGCGGGATCACTACGGGAGTGTCACGCGATCGCAAGAATGTTATGTGGAACCATCCTTGTGATTCTACGTCGCTCCTGTTGGTTCAAAGTTGCGTGTGAAAAGGGCCTAAATTGCAACAATTAAATATAGTTCAAAGATAAAAGCTTATGTACCCCGTTAAAAAGATCCTTCTGCCACAATAATTTAAATGCCAAAGGCCTACCTAAATAGAAAGGTCTTTGCCTAATGGCGAAAAGGAAGCAGATAGTGGCCTACCCAAGCTTTCTATGGGAGAGAATTCCACAAATTGGGAGCAGCCACTGAGAAGACCCCCCCTCTTGTCCTCCCCCAGTACAATTGAGATGATTGTTACCCTGTATCTCGGGGGTCCCGGGAGGGACACCCAAATATCCAAATATTAACACAAATGGGGAACTTAACTAGAGCAGACTCGCTGGCTAACGAGAGGCAGGGCAACGTTAGCGGAGATCTTTCACCCTATGTCTACAGCATCAGGTCAGTGAGCCAGACAAATTCAGAGTAAACCAATTAATGCTTTATTGAAAAGCAACATATAGGATAACAGACACACTGCTAACTTAGAAACGGGAAAAGGAGAGGAAAAGGAGAGATTAAGGATGGGCAATACGACACCTGATCAGAGAGTTCGGGAGAAATGGAGACAGCGGAAACTCAGCGAGGCTCGCTAAGGGGAACTCACCACATCAACTGACAGCAAGGTGGGATTAAACTCAAAAACAGTCCCCTGAACTCTCAGAACTAGGGGTTTATATAGCAGAAATTGTGCCTGCGGGCCATACCATAAATGTTGAGAACAAAGTAAGTTTTTGAACTGGACAAAAGGCTCAGAAAAGGATCAAAGCTGCCGCGATAGGATCAGCATGGGCAGATCAATCGTGCAGCCCAAGTGCAAATCGATGGGCATTTATCATGGTCTTGCTAGTTATGGGCGCGAATCCGGCATCTTGTGAGATTAAAGGGATCTGCAAGCCAGGTCCCAGAGCAACGACCAAGGCTTTTGAAATGCCTGCCTGAGAGGGGACGTTGGAAATCCCTGCCATTAACGGCTGCTCCTTGTGTACGTGCCTTTCTGGGGACCCTTGTAAACACATGAACCAGGGTGCCAGGAAAAGATCAAATTATTTGATATCAAAAGGGATATCTAGTGCTATCAACATCCAGGTCTGAACCATAGTAACATGATGGCAGTATGAGAGAAATTGACATGTTAATGTTGCACCTTTCAGTATTTACCTGTATAAACAGAATACAGTGGGTCCACCATATCCATGGAGAATTGGTTCTAGGATCACCCCCTCATTCATACCAAAAAACATGCATGTTCAGAGGCTTGCAGAGAGACTGAATGTGCAAGGCAAGGCTTACAAGCCCCTATTAAAAATGATATAGGCTAGCAAAAAAGGCAGCAGCAAGCCCCTGTTGCAAAACCCCCACCAGCTGCCCGCCATTGCCTTGCAAAAGAGCCCCACCATCTTGAAGTTAGAAGTGGACTGCTAGTGTGCTACATGGCAGTTGAATTTGCAGACTGTGACTCGTGGATACTGCAGGCCCACTGTAGCCTAAATCAAAGATAGGCAATTGCTAGGGGTGGGGGACTGCATTGATCCTGCATGGGATTCTGGAGAGCCAGATCCCCCCATCATGCCTTCTCCCACACCTTTAAAAAGCTTCTTTTAAATAATTAGGCCCAAATGCCCCTCTAGGTCCTCTAGAGGAGGCAGTCAGCCCTCCACATTTGCAGGTTTCATTTTTGTGGATTTAATTATTTGATTATGCACAGATTATTTGCTGTCACCTCTGCTGCCTCCCTATGCCATTTTTAATAGGGACTGCAAGCCCCATGAGACTGAGAAACTGTGAACAAGGCTTGCAAGTCCCTATTAAAAATGGTGTGGGGCACAGTGGAAGTGGCAGTAAGCCCCACCAGGCATCCACTTCTGCCTTGTGAAGAAACTCTGATGCCTCAAAGGAAATCATGGTGGGTTGAACATGATGATCATATTTTTTGTGTGTGTTAAATATGGTTTGGGAGGGCCTAGAGTTATTCACAGTTTTCCCACTTTCACAGGGGTCCTGTGCCCCTAACCCAAGTGTTACCTCCATTAGCAGACCCTGTCCCGGGGGGATATAAAATTAATATCAAAAATATCAGCTATGGCAGAGAGGTTGCCTGGGTGGGTGCATAGACAAATAGGTCAAGCAACCAGACATAGGTCAAGACCAGGAAAATCCCCAGTCATGTTTCCCCAAGGAGACCTCAAGCAGGCATGTCTGCACAGACAAAGGGTCCTCAACCACAAAGCCAACTTGAGGGGATTACCGAGTTTTCTCCTGTTGAGCAATGCTTGCATCAGCAAAACTTACTTGGGCGAGGTCTATTTACATGAAATAATCATGCAAACCATCAAATAGCCATTGTGCGGTATTCTCCTTCTGTTTCGACCATTATTCTTCCTGGGAAAGGGTCTGCCCAGAGGTACATTCTGTCCTATAAATAGTCCCCCTTTTTGAGACCCTCTTTGGAGAACTCCCCCGCTATGCTAGCAGACTGGCACTTTGTTAGTCAAGTGCTCCCCTCAGCCGCCTCACTTCAGTGAGTTCCTTCTTCTCACCACTTCCCAGACTGAAGACTTCTGGACAGGTGCAGTATTACTGCCCTTACACACTCTCTGCTTTATCCCCTATAAGCTTTCACCTCTTTCCCTTCTCAATAGTTCTTGTGTGTGCATGAGTGAGTGAATGTGTTTGTGTGTGGGAACATATTGCTAATAAACTTCATTCATTGACATGTTTTGCTGGTTTTTGTGTGGTCCGACCCCGTAAAAATTGGGTTGAAGGTCTTGTTGGGTTATCCTGCCCTTCATTTTGCCGAGGCCAGTGCTCCGCTATTCCCCCAGTCTTCGCATTTTTGGAGCGAATCAAGGTGTCCCCCAGGGGACCCCTAGAAGTCAGGGTAACACTAGTGAACGTGGAGAGATGACTATATTTCATCTTGTTTGTGGCTTAG
Organism: Ctenosaura bakeri; assembly: GCA_948474755.1. Lineage (NCBI taxonomy): Eukaryota > Metazoa > Chordata > Lepidosauria > Squamata > Iguanidae > Ctenosaura > Ctenosaura bakeri. The sequence goes on from CAOLHI010000785.1 coordinate 450,180, forward strand.
GAGAGGTCCATTTTGGAACAAAAAGTCTAGCAGGGCTTGATTTATTTTAAAGAATGGTGTCTCTATCTGTGTGTGTTTTTACTGGGCTTGCCAGTAGCATAAACATCCTGGAGGTGGTGAGGCTGCAGTTTCCTTGTCCTTGGCTTAAATCCAGTTGTTAGTCCCAACTAAAATAGACCCATTAAATCATTAGGAACTTGATAAGTCAATTGCTTGTATAAATTTTGTGGATTCAATGGGTCTACTCTGCTTGGGATTAAGATTGGTTTAATTTAATGGTTCTTAACTGGGGCTCCTCAGAGCCCTCATAGGGGGTCTGCGAAGCTCTGCTGCTGGATCCCAGCAGCAGCAGCAACAACAAGGATGCAGCAGGAGGGGTGTGTATGTGGGTGCCCAAACTGCTCCCTTGTTTGCAAACAAAGGAGCAGTTTGAGTACACACAGACATGCCTGCCCCTGTGTCCCTTTCATCAGAAACATGGCAACAGTGGGTGTGGGTGCTGAGAGACATGGTCTCAGGCATGTGTGTCCACCCAAACTGTTCCCTTGTTTGCAAATGAGGGAGCAATTTTGGTGCCTGTATCCCTGCAGCCACATCCCTGATGAAAGGGCAGGCATGTGCAGTTTTGGCCCCTCCTGAAACTGCAAGCCCTAGGATTCCATAGGATATTGAAAGTGGAATAATCGCACTATAAGAGTATAGTGCAGAAATGGCCTCTGACTCTGGAGAACAGGGTTTGAATCCTCACTCGGCTATGGAAATGAGATAAATAAAATATATTTTAGTTTCTGCAGTATTATTCACACGTATTACTAACATATATGTATTAGCTTATAAATATAACACATATTAGACATATTTACACATATATTTTAGTATATTTTGTATTTGAGCCCCAGTAATAAAATAAAGTCTAACAAGGAAGATTTTTAGAGATGATAGGGCCTTCCAAAAAGGACCTTGAAAGTAATTGGTAAGGAGGGAAAGGAAAGGCCTCGATAAGGAGGGCAAGACAACGTCACCATCTGTAAAGGAGTAAACTGATTTATGGGGATATACCAGAACACAAAGGGGTACTGTGAAACTATTGATAAAGACACCTGGGATGCATGAGGAAAATGCCTGATCAAGTGCGTGATCACTCATACTGTAAATATGGGGAAGGGGGAATTCTTAGGCGATCCTGATAGGCTGTAACTTTTGGGGTCCTGTCCAATGAGATCCAAGGGGGAGGGAAATCTGCATGGGGCAGGGGGATAAAATATGAGGAATTCCATAGTGGGGATGTCCTCCACTCTAGGGAGCACCTGCTTCTACAGAGACGTATTTTAAATAAACATTTAATGCTTCAGCCGATCCTGTGCTAAATTGTTTTATGAGTCTTATCAGCTATTTCTTACAGGAAACCCACTGGATGACCTCAGGCAAGTTACATTCTCTCAGCCTCAGAGAAAGGGAAAGGTAACAAATCTTGCCAGGAAATATAGGGTCACATAAGTTAGTTTTCAAAGGAAAGAGACATGATGCCTAGAAAGAACCTTCTCCTGTCAGTGGAACTTTGTTGTTGTGTGCCTTCAAGTCCCTTCTATGGCAACCCTAAGGTGAACCTATCACAGGATTGTTTCTTCCCCTTCCTCTTCTTTTCTTCTTCTCCTTTACAAGATGTGTTCAGAGGGAGTTTGCCTTTGCCTTCCTCTGAGGCTGACAAAATGTGATTTGCCCAAGGTCACTCAGTGTCTGAGTGGGGATGTAAAACATACACAGATATATATGACTATTTAACTAAATATTTGAATGTTTATTTAACATTTGGGGATCCCAGCAACAGCTTATATTTACACAGGGTTCTCGGTAAATAAAAGTTCAAGAATTCCTGATTTAGTTCATTAAACACATCCTGAATTTAATAGTTATTAAAAGAAAGAGAAACAAGAGTACTTGAAAAATTAGAGATGCATATGAAGAATATTGCTATGCTCATTGTCAGGGATGACACTGCAATGTGATTCATCATGACACACATACCACCTCTCCTAATAAGCACTGTCACTTTTATAAACAGTTCACTCTTTCTGTGCTGCTTCATATGACTCAGGATTATTATTTTTTTTAGTCAAACAGTTATGCAAACTAATTAACTTTGCACTATATGTTGCTTCTACCTATAAGGTCATGTGGATAATCTTGCCACTGAGAATAGCCCTACTTGCTTGATGTAAAAGAGCCATCTAGTGAGAGTTTATTGTATATGGAAGAGACGGAAGAGATATGTGTGCCTTTTCCTGCAACTAACTGCACATGGTAATGCAGGAAGTAGAGACCAGCACATCTATTAAGATCTGTGTCTGTGGGCTTTCTCTTTTTCTCATCTCTATATCCAGCCCATATACAATTCAATTTTTTTTATGGGACAAGATCTGTCTCTTCTGTGTGTGTATTTTTTGCAAATATGAGCATTTTTGTGTGCATTGTAAAAAGTTATGTGTTGCTTGCATGCATTTCCTCTACACATTTCAGTCATGTTTTGCGTGCGCGCGCATGCGCACACACACACACACATATATAGCATGTACAAATGTGGGGTTGGAGAGGATGTACCCACGATAATTTGTAAATGGGCAGATTCTAGAGCATAAATTGAGTCTAGCCAAAACCTATTCCATACCCTCCAACTACCTCAATTTGTCAAAGACAGTCCTGTTGTCTCATTTTTCCAGCTGCTTTTAAAACATCCCAGTTTCTCTTTCCATCTCTCACTTTCCTCTTTTGTCCTCAGGTTGCTTCACTTGATGCAAACTGAATTCAGAGTAAAAAGGAGAATGTACTCAATTCATTCAGCAGGGGAGAGAACAAAGGAGGGTGGAATCTTGCCCTTCCCAGTAGACTCAGGCAAACTTCTGCAGCTTCTCTGCATTGTCTGTTCTTCCTCATTCATGATTTGCCATCTTGACCACACTCTCATTTTACTTGGCCACATTTGTCCCAGTTTTCATCAGTGAAATGTTGGAAGGAGACATTGTCCTCTCCTCTCTTCTCCTTCTCTCCTCTTCTCTTCTCTCCTCTCCTCCTGCTGAGTTAAGTAAGTGGAAACTGCTTTTGCACTTTTAACTCAGTTTGTATCAGTTGACTGAGGATGAAGGGAAAAGGTGGAAGAAGGATAGAGAAACTGGGATATTCTAAAAACAGCTAAAGAAGTGGGAAAGTAGAGAAGTAATTGGGACTATCCCTGCCAAATCAGGACAATTAGAGTAAATAGGAAGGTATGCTGTGCTGTGAAAAGAAGGTTGGGGAAAGTCTATATAAAAATCTCCTGTAGACCAGGTACCTCACATGTCCATAATAGGAAGGTGCTTATGCCAGCTTTAGAGAGACAACATAGCACATGCTTTGCATGTAGAAGGCCCTAGCTTCAAAGCCTGGTATCATTACATTGGGCTGGGGTGGAAAAATGCCTGCCTTGCAGCTTGAAGAGTCACTGCCAGTCAGTGTTCACAGTCCTGAGCTAGATGGACCAGCCACCTTTCTGACACAGCGTAGGGCAGCTGCCTGTGCTCCTAAGAACCAAGCCAGACCGTTGTTCTGTCTAGCTCAATATAATCTAATGTCCCTTGCAGCATCTGTGGAAGCCAGTGTTGTCTCACGGTTTGAGCACTGGACTATGATCCTAGAGACCAGAGTTTGATTCCCTGCTGTTACCCTAAGAGGTGGGGGATGTTGGGGTCCACCTGTGGCCAGATGCTGGCAACAAGATTTACTTGCTTGGTACAGTTCAGCCAATAACAACACCAGGGTAGGAAAAACAAAGATTAGTCTTTATTCATCTACATAGCAGGGCCAATTGGGTGATCATTCACAAAGCCAGCAGCGTGCAAGCAAATTTTACCATTGTTCTTTTATAGCAAAACATTATCACATCGGCTTTGCTCATAAGCATGTAGTGAACATTATCAGACAAGCTTTGCTCATAAGCATGTGTGCATCTGTAGTCACCCGATATACATAATATTGTCTATTAATTTTCACTTGGTTACGTCACAAGGTTACTACAGGGCAGGCTTATTCTATATCACATATGCACTAGCTCTGTAACTTTTGGTTATTCCAGTTATAACTGGATTCGGAAGGAATTTTCAAGGAATTCTCTTTACCTTACTCTCTTTTATACATCATCACACCCACAATGCCAGTTTCAACAGACCAAGTCAGTAATAAATTCTGAGTGACAGTCCAAAGGAGTAACCAGCAGCAAAGTCAGCATACAAGGTGAGGGTCAAGATTTCCAGGAACATGAGTCAAGGATCCAAACATAGGACATGTTGCTTCCACTGGTGACACCAGTCGTCTGCAGCAGATTTCTCCCCATCCCCTCCTCTGTATTTACAGACCAACAGCTTCACCCAGCTGTTTGTCTAATTAATGTGTCTTCTCTATATAAACACTCTTGAGTCTTGTGAGCTCTCCCTTTTTCATCTATGTTGGCTGCAGTAAGTACTGTCCTGTTAATTTCTCTGTGTTATTGCTGTTGCAGAGGGTTCTGTCTGTGTCTGCACCTGAGTTCTGTGACTGGATCATGAAACCCATTAAATTCAGAACAGCTGAGAAGCTCCATCTTCAATAGGGTTGCCAGATCTCAGAGCACAGCCCTGAGTCTTCTGTTTTCTTGTGTCATCTCCAGGCAAGAGACCAGGGTGCAAATTTTCCAGTTTTGTTGGACTCAGCCCATTGGCATAGCTGGGAGGTGGAAAGAACAGTCCACCCTGGGTGGCCCATTTTTGGGTTGTCAATGGTCCTCCACAACATGGCTGAGATGAAGACCTCCCTCCAGAGCCCTGCCAGCTTCAAGGTGCCCAACAGCCTCAAGACCCATTTCCTGCTCAGCACCCCTCATGGCATCAGCAACATCCTCAGCTGACCCATTCCTGCTGCTTTTGCCTCTGCCACCATCACCACCAACCTTCTCACTGCCTTGCCCCAGCTGAACGGATTGGTCACCACCATGGTGAGGATGTATTTTAACCCAGTGGCCGTCTGCAGGTACCCTAAGTCCCTGGCCAGAAGCCTTGGAGAGACCCACAGCTCGGCTGTTCCAGAAAGGTGGGAGTATGGTAGGGCTTGCTGAGCGGAGAGAGGGACAGCTGGTCCCTGAGTCCAGGAAAGGGGAGTGGGGCGCATGTGGGGGAGAAAGGGCTCTTTTGATCCACATGGCAAAAGCTTTTGCTGCACCCCTGGCTCAGCCAAGGCTAGAGGAAAGGTTTGGGTTCAAATCTCCAGCTCACCTAGGAGAGCAGCAGCTTGCTACAACAGCAATGTTTAATTGATTTCTTGCTGTATGATGGAAAGACCCTCAAGGGGATTCTATGTATGTACTTCCCTCTCCGTGTTTGTGGTGCCAGAGTTGGTTCTTGCTCTGCATCCACCTTCTGGCTAGAAACAAATAGGCTAAATTAAATGCTCCTCATTCCATCTCTCAAATAAAGTGAGAGGGAACAATCTCATAATTTCATCTTGGTCTGGGAACACTTCCTTTAGCTAAGATTTGTTTTCATTTCCAAACAGGAAAATACATTATGTGTGTGGATGTATGTGGTTGAATGACAAGCTGTGAGTGACTGTAGTTGGTACTTTATGCTTAATGCTTAGTGCTATCACCAGGACTGTCCTGAGGTCTCAGGTTTCAGCCTAGAAACCTCAGGGCCTGGGATGGTTGTGAATTGGCAACCCTAATCTGCAAGCAAGTTAAATCCAAGGCCTGCATCTAGGTGTAAATGCATCTAGGTGTAAATACAGAAGTGTCTAAATATTTTGTCCAATGCTGAAATCTGTATTCAATCAAGTGTTGCAAAAGTGAAGTTGTACATGCAGTGTCATTGCACATGTGGTGTCATTCTCCATTGCACATGTAGTACACATTGTGCATTGTTTGCCTATTCAGTTGTACAGCATTGCAGTTCACTAATTAACAACTGTTTCATGAGTGTAAGGTTGTGCTCTGTCTCCTTAACGTGGTATCTTCGCCTAAACTGTAAGTTTCAAATAGAGGAGACTCTCTAAACCAATGGAAACTTGTAGGTTGTGCTAATTTAATGGGTCTAATCTAATTGGATCTAACATTTGAATTTAGGTCCAGGTACCAAGATTGAACCTTGGTGAAAAAGGATACCATACTACCCTGGAAACACATTATCTTCTCTAGTTTGGGAAATGAAGCAGGAGTGGACTAGGAGAGATGGGAGATCACCAAGAGTAAAAAAAGCACGTAGCCTAGATGGACAAAGATTAGGAAGCTTCTTATGTTTTGGTCTTGGAGGGGAAATACATTGTGGAAGGACATAGGAGAGGACTCTGTGGTGGCACCCCAGCTGTGGCATTCCTTTCCCTTGGAGGTCTGACTGGCACCAGCATTGGGAAAATTTGGTGCCAAGTTATACCTTTGGGCATAACTGATTTTATGCAGGCTGGATATATCCTATGGTTATATCATCATCATTATCATCATCATCACCATCATAATCATCATCATCATCATCATTAATTGTATCCTGCTTTTTCCCCAAGTAGCTCACACTTTAAAACACTATAATTTAAAAACATACAAATAGTGCATATTCAAATAGAATTAACCTGTTAAAGATATTATATTTTAATTGGTTTTAAATTACCTGGTTTTAATGGATAGTCTATTTATTCTGTTTTTAATATTTTAAAATTGTTATTATTGTTGTAGTTATTATTTTTGGGTTTAAACTGATGTTATTGTAAACTACCCCAAGACCTTTGGATACGGAGTGGGATGTAAATATTTTAATAAAAACAACAAAATAAATATGTTCCTTTCTGTGACCAGCGGATTTAAGATCAGAGACTGGAAAGTCACTTCACAAAAGTAATTGGCTTCATTTATGAACCCCTAGATAGTTAATTCCTGGAAAATCTATCCACAGATATGGAACGGTGCATGTGCACATGCCCCCTGCAAGCAACAATGGAAGAAGTCGGCTGGAAAATGAGGCTGGGAAAATGAGGGGTGACAGGACTCTGCTAATGGGTCAGGACATCGCCAATATGAGAGGGGATCAAAAGCAGAGTGAGTTTGCAGTCCAGTGAAACACACTCCCCAAAGATGCAACCACAGTCAGAACAAATTAAAATTGTCACCTTTTATAGTGCTAAGGAAAACCTGCTGTTGATGGTTTGAGTGCATGGGAATGGCTACTCATTACTTTGGGTATTTGTGTGCATCAAGTAAATAGAGAAATTAAATGTGGGAGCAGCTGTATGCTTTTAGGCATAGTTGGAGCATGCTTATCAAATTTGCAGATGACACCAAATTAGGAGAGGTAGTTAATACCCTAGAGGACAGGAACAGAATTCAAAATGACCTTAACAGATTACTGAGAGCTGGGTCAAAACCAACAAAATGAATGTCAACAGGGAAAAAATTAAGGTACTACCCTTAGGCAGAAAAAAAAGGAAATGTACAAATATAAGAGGGGTGAAACCTGGCTTGGGCATGACAACAGTAAATGTGAAAGGGACCTGGGAATCTCTTAGTAGACAACAAACTGAACATGAGTCAACAGTGCAATGCAGCAGCTAAAAAAGCCAATGTGATTCTAGGGGGTGATAGTATGAGAACTGGCTTAGGGAACTGGGTACGTTTAGCCTGGAGAAGAGAAAGTTAAAAGATGACATGTTAGCCATGTTTAAATATTTGAAAGACTGTCAAAATTGAAGATGGAGCAAGCCTGTTTTCTGCTACTCCAGAGACTAGGACACAGAGCAATAGATTCAAACTACAGTGAAAGAGGTTCCACAGAAACATTAGGAATAAATTCTTGATGGTAAAAGCTGTTTGGCACTGGAATGCACTACCTCTGAGTGTGGTGGAGCATGAGCTCCTCCCCTTGTTCCCACAGTTCTGTTGCCTTTTGCCTGGGAGCAAAGAATGTGCACCAAGGCAAAATGCAAGGGAATGGGAGGGGGAGCACCACACACAGAGAAGGACAGAGTGCACATGCCCTCCCCAACATTCCCTTGCCTTTTGCCAGGGCATGGAGAAGACATGCTAAGGCAAAAAGAAAAAAGGAATGACAAAGGGAGCACCATGTGCTGAGAAGGAAGGCATATGCATGCCTTCCATCCCATTCCCTTGTTTTTTGCTCTGGCACAAAGAAGGACAGCACAGGTGCCAGGGCAAAAGGCAATGGAATGGGAAGAGAGAGCACCAGAAGTGAGTGGAATGGGGAGCATGAGTGGTTATTTGCAGTTTTTCCACTTTTGTGAGGGTTCTGCTCCCTGAATGCTCTTGAAAGTGTGGAATTAGTTTGGCTCAGTTAACTCAGCAGAGGAGAAAGGAGAGGAGGGGACAGAGACTTGCAGAGGACCAATTCATTACAAAGTTTTAGAGTCTTGTAAGCTGCTTTCTGAGAGCCAGCATGGCAGTGGTTTGAGCACTGGACTATGACTCTCGACCATGGAAACCCACTGGCTGACCTTGGGTGCATCACACACTCTCAGCCCCAGAAAACCTCATGAGAGGTTTGCCTTAGGGTTGCCATAAGTCAGAAACAACTTGAATGCATATAACAAGCTGTTTTCTAAGGGGCTGTGTGCCTTGAAATTCAGCTTAAATATCTTCAAAACAAATAACCCTGCAAATGCAGCATAATAGATAAACTCACATGTGCTGATGCAACATCTTATTCTGTCCATACTTCCCATAACCGGTTGGGATAGGAACAAATTTGGATCACTTTATTCAAAATCTGGTACAAACAGTGCTAGCTGCTTGCAGGATAATATCTCAGGAAATAAGTTGACGTAAACACCCCTTTATTTAGATTGTTGTTTATTTTTAAATGCAATGTTGCCATTAAAGGAACAAAAACACAATGTTATTTTTATAAGAAAGTCGATATTCCAAAGATAGCAAATCTGAAATAATTACTCCCCCAGTGACCATAACTTCTGTCAATAGAAAAATCTTTATTAAGATGTAGATTTAACACTGTGTGATGTATAGAAAGCATTTGCTTGGAATATAAACATAGATTTCCTAATAGGCCCCCTGTTTGGACTAGAGAGATTTCCTACTCTTCTTTGCTTTGTATACACTGATCGAAACAAACACAGGTATTATTTATTGTAATAAATAAACATTAGGTATAGATGTTATAAGGACTAGATATTCTAAAGGCACCAGATCCTGCCTGATCTTGGAAGTTAAGAAGGTTCAGCCCTTGTTAGTACTTGGATGGGAGACTGCCAACAAATAACTATATTTGAGAGGAAGGAACTGGCAAAACCACCTCTGAATATTCCTTGCTTAAGAAAACCCTTTGAAATTCATGGGATCACTATAAGTTGACAGGCATCTTGAAGATGCATGCCCGCACATGGGTGTGTATGTATGTATGTATGTATGTACGTATGGCATTATATGGTTTATTTCTTAAAGTGCTGGATTGGGACTCTGAAAAACTATGGATTTAGTCCCTGCTCAGTCACGGAAACTTACTGGGTGGGCATATGAGAGAGTATGGTTTGTCTTTATGGCATCATGCACACTCCACGATTGGCATGGTTTAATGGGCAAATATTATTTGATTGGCACTATCAATTGGTATTGATATAAATAATACCTGAGATGACCAGGAGATCATGCTGGAAGAGGCATCTTACTGACTGTAAATGTGAGATTGCAAGGCAGGTCAGCCACACCTACCTCTTAGGCAGGAACCAAGTCATTTTCAGGCTAATAGCATGGACTCTCTCAGGACAATAGGCTTGCAGATAATGAACTGGATATCTCAGAGCTGAAAGGGGAAATCTCCACCAAATTGTGATTGTCTTAACTCTGACCCCAAACACCTCAATGTTTCTCTATTGTTTCCCCACCTCTCCACAATACAGGCTATTACAACAGCTGTTACCCTTTTGTCACCTGAACACTGAGACCATTAGCTCTGTCTGTGTTACCACGGTTATGATATGTCAGGTGAGAGCACTAGATATCTCTTGATATCAAATAATTTGGCCTTTACTTGACCTTTCTCTGCCACCCTACTCCACATGTTTGCAAGGGCCACCGGACAAGCACGTAATAGGCACGGCCGTTAATGGCTGTACATTCCAAACCTCATTCAGGCAGGCAACTTAACGCCTCTCTGATGCTTCAGGGACCATTCCTTCTTGCAAACCAGCCTTGTTCAGCGTGACTTTACAAAGACGCCCCGCCGAGTGCCGAGCCATTCCTTTATGTTGGGCTATTTGCATACTGGCCATACTATTGTCATCCAGCGCTAAGCTCATCGTGTAAAATCTGACCTTTTTCAACACCTTTGTCCAGCTCCAAATTTCCTTTGTTCTCACCGAGCATGGCATGGCCTGTAGGTAAAATCCACCCTATAAAAGGTGCCCAATTCCGAGCCCTCCTCGGATTGCTCCTGAATTCCATCCAGCCTTGCTGCCACTGTGTTTGGCGAGCTGTCCCCTCAGTTCCTTATAACTGAGTCTGCCTCCCTTCCTGGACTACTTCAGACTATTTTGGACTTCCATCCCGCCTTGCTGTCGGTTTGTCCAGTGAGCTCCCCTCAGCGAACCGCGCTGAGTTTTCTTTCCCTCAACCTCCTCCTCTCTCCAGGACTACGAGACCAGGTGCCGTATTACCCATTCCTCCTAAAATCTGCATTTCTATTTCTCAGTTAGTTAGTGTATGTCGTGTCTTTCGTGTTGTTTGTCCATAATAAAAATATTATTTGTTACTTTAAAACCTGTCTCACTGCTCTTCTGACCTGACGCTGTAGACATAGGGTAAAAGATCCCAGCTAAAGTTACCCTGCCTCTCATTAGCTTAGGAGAGTGCTCAAGTCTAATTTCCCCATCCTGTGTTGTTGTTTGGTTATCTGGGTGCCCCTCCCAGGACCCCCAACTTACAGGGTAACATCTGGACTTCATTGTTTGTGTTGCAACTCCCATTGTCCCCTTGGCTGGAGAGCAATTCACACTCATACCTGCAGGACATTTTTCAGGTATAAGAACACCTGATTTTAGGCTGCCCAGTGCATTCTTTCTGTCCGTTTGATTCCCGAACAAGAACTGTCTTTAGGTGCCTACCTAAGCCACACCACTGCTTTCCTCTTTGTTCTCCAGACCAGTAATTATAGCCTCGTCCCTGAAAGTCTTCTGTCACGCTTTCCTCCCTTTACCTTCAGCTAGTCTTTGTATGCTTGTGTGAGTATTTGGATCTGTGTGTGTGTGTGTGTGAATGACTTCAAATAAAACACATTTTTAGTGTACAACTTAAACTTTCTGGCTGTTTCTTTCCTGCAAGGATTTCGTAAACATAGGTGGTAGATCTCGTTAAGTTACCCTCCTCTCACAGGCCTCCTGACTTTGAGCTAATTTCCCCCCACTTTTGAATGGAAGTACTGGCATCACTCATGGGCCCTCACGGCACCCATATTTTGGAGTAACATGCCCATGAGGAAGGGATTAGCAAACCCCCTCTGAACTTGAGACATACTCTCTTATCTTTAGAGGAGGGTGATGACAAACCTTGCCAAGAAAACCCCATTATAGGCTCACCATAAGTCGGAAATAACTTGAAGACACACAACAATATAGGTGTTACAGTGGTAGGAGGAAGAGGAAAAGAATGGTGAAAATCAGGTTTAGAAAGCATGTCGCTCTCCAGATGTTGCTGGACTGTGACTCCCAGCATTCCTCCTGATTAGCTATACTGTCTAGGGCTGCTGAGAATATCAGTCAATTTGCAGGACAGTCTGATCTTTACTTCTGGCTATACTTTGCTTGTGTTCAGGAAAGGTACAGCCCAATCCAGCAGTTGATCAGATCAAATCCCACTGTGAAGCACTCCCAAAGCAAGTTCCAGCAAAATCCTAGAATCATACAGCTGGAAGAGACCACAAGGGCCATCCAGTCCAGCCCCCTGCGATGCAGGAATGCACAATCAAAGCACTCCTGATAGATGACCATCCAGCCTGCTTAAAAACTTCCAAAGAAGTTTTTAAGTCTATTCCACTGTTGTACTGCTCTTACCATCAGAAAGTTCTTCCTAATATGTAGATGGAGTCTTTTTCCCTGAAGTTTGAAGTCATTGCTCCATCTCCTAGTCTCTGTAGCATCAGAAAACAGCCTTGCTCCATCCTCCATAGGATATTCCTTCAAATATTTCAACATAGCTATCATGTAACCTTCTGTTCTCCAGGCTAAATATACCCAGCTCCCTAAGCCACTCCTCAGAGGGCATGTTTCCTGTCCTTTGACCATTTTGGCCACCCTCCTCTGGACATGTTCCAGCTAGTCAATATCCTTCCTGAAGTGTGGTGCCCAGAACTGACACAGTATTCCAGGTGGGGTCTGAGCAAACAAGAATAGAGTGGTTCTATTACATACTTTGATCTAGACCAGTGGTTCTTAACCTGGGATCTGTGGACCCCTAGGGGTCCCCTGCTTCTGGACATCAACAACATCAACAGGTAAGTATGTGTGTGCAGGTACCAAAAGTGCTCTCTTGTTTGCCTTCACGTCACTTCAGACTTACAGTAACTCTAAGCTGAACCTATCTCACAGGGGTTGTTTTTTTTGGGGGGGCAAGATTTGTTCAGAAGGGATTTGCCTTCCACTGAGGCTGAGGCAATGTAACTTGCCCAAGGTCCCCCAATGTCTCAGTGAGGATTTGAATCCTAGTCTCCAGAAACCTTTAATAAGTAAGCAAATACTTGAACATTTAAATAAACATTTGAATATTTAAATCTAAATCTAAATATTTAAATATTAATTTAAGTCTTGGAGTTCCCTGGCAACAAATTATATTAACAGAGGTCCCCAGTAAAGAAAAGGTTAAGAACCACTGACCTTGACACTGTACTATTGATACAGCCTAGAATTGCATAAGCTTTTTTAGCTGCCGCATCACACTGCTGACTCAGTGTTCGTGGGGGCTTGTTCCCTAGGGTACATGTTATAGTACTAAAGCTTTAGCAATAATGGAGGTGTGGGGTGACAAAACATGATTTCTGGAGTCTGAAAGTGTTAAAGCATTTTCCTTGAAATTGATTTGGAGAAGGACAATGGGTGGGGGATAGTTGCAGAAGCTAAAAGTGAGATCCCACGTCCCACCTGCCAAATGCTTCAGTTTATCCATTGCTGATTTTCTGGAAATCCACATGTGTAAGAGCAGAGCTTAGAAGAGTTACTTTTGGAGGGAGTCTGGGAGCTGGTGTCTTAAAAAGTAACATTTTGAAGCTCTGGTTGGGGGAGCGGAAAACAGATGTGGGACTTGCAACAAAATGCTGGAGGGATGCTGTTCCAGTTCTATGAGCCAGCCACTCTCACTCCCGGGACACTCTGTTTCATTCTCCTGTTCCCTTTGGTTGCAGGTCTCGCCTCTCCTTCCCCCACCCCAGCAGTCGGCATTCTAGATCTGCTGAGCATGCTCAGTTCTCTTGGGAGGGGAAGAGGGCGTTTACTTTGTTTTTTCCAAAAGAATCTTTATAGTTCTAGAAACAATGTTGTTGTTTTTCCTGAAAACATTATTTGGGTTGCATAAGGACAAATATTTGGAAAATGAGTTTGCCATTACCAGAGCTTGGGCAAGTATTCCCCCTACACACACCTTTAGACTAAAACTCGCAGACTTGCACCCAGCATGAGTCAGGGCTTCTGAGAGTTGTTGTCCAAACATGTAAAATTTCTCGCTTCCGCTTTTTCGAATGGAGAGTTTGGGGCTCCACAGTCTGTAGAGCTGCCACAGTTTCGTGGGCAAATGGTTCATACATTAACAGCTAGAGAGAGGAGGGGAAACTTAGCAACTTCACCAACTAATTTTCCACCTGCTTCACACTCCGTGTTAACCCAACAGATGATTTCATCTGGTGAATACTGGCCTGTTATGCATATGTTCTAAAGCACAAAAACTCTATCAGAGTGGAGAGCTGGGAGTGGCAACCCTAGGAAATGAGGCATTGCAACAGATGAAACTGGTCTCTTCATATTAGGAATGGATTCTGCTGAAGAGTTTCTGCTTCTGGTGCAGATGTTAAAAATCTCCCTGTCAGGAGGGGAAAAAGTTGACAGGTTACAAGGGAAGGTAGCAAAACTTTACCCTCTCCTCTGTGGCCAAGCAAGCAGATCAGCAAGCTGATTTCCAAACATGAGAAGGGGAAAACGTTCACCTCTGTGCTGTGAGGAGAACCACTTCCTGATTTTTGTCAATCCAGCTGCTGCTAAAGGCATGAAAGCAAACCAAATTGTTTCCCAACCCCTCCCTGGAACTCTAAGATGGACGTGAGTAGGAAGAATGCCTGCTTTCTCCCTTTAACACTTTTCTGCTTCCCAATTGCACATATGTGTGTAGGGCTTCAAGCTGCCTGTCGACTTAGAGGTAGTTTTGCCAGTTCCTCCCTCTGAAATACAAGCACCTGGTATTTGTTGGTGGTCTCCCATCCAAGGGCCAGCCTTGCTTAGTTTCCAAGATCAAACGGGATCTGGTTCTTTTAAGGTATTTGGGCATACCCTCTAACTATCTCAAAATGGCAGGGACTGTCCTGATTAATCCTCTGTTATCCCACTTTTTCAGCTGCTTTTAAAATGTCCCAGCTTCTTTCTCTTCTTATTTTCTCCCTTTGGCCTCAGTTTGAGTTGCTGCAAACTGAGTTCAAAGTGCAAAAGTAGGTTGTGCTCAATTAACTCAGCTGATGAAGTGGGGGAGAAAAACTATGATGTGGAATCTTACCCTTCCCAGTTGACTCAGGCAAAAGCAAACTGCTGCAACTGCTCTTAAATTGTCTGTTCCTCCTAAATAATAACTTTGGTTATTTAGACGGCACTCTGATGTTTTGGCCATATGTGTCCTGGTAATCATCTGTGAAATGCTGCAGCATATGTACTTGTGCAGTAAACAGCACAGTCAAAGATCAGAGCTACCCTTTCAGACCACACAATATTGTGTTTCTACCTGAACTGCATAGCTGTGTCCTCTGGAATCCTGGGGCTTGTAATTTGATGAGGTGTTAGAGCTTTCTGGCTGAGGATTCTCCATGAACTTTCCTAAACTGCAAATCCCAGGATCCCAAATTTTGCAACCATGGCAGTTAAAGTGGAATCATCTAATATATAAAAGTCAAACTTTGAAAGTTTGTCTGTGTCAGGCAGGCGAAGACCTCATATGATTGGCTGTGTCAGGTGAGAAGACCTCATGTGACTGGTTGGCTGTGAAGATTCTGTGGAATCCTCCAGTTGACAGTTTAGGGAGGGGCCTCTAGAATTCACATCCAGAGAGCCCTTGGGCCTGGCCGGTTACTATGGAGACCAGCAAGGAGAAGGCCAGTGTATTTCCTCAGAAACCAAACCTCTGTTTGTTAACATGTTACCCTCTTTACTGGGGGTCCCGGGAGGGACACCTATATGCGGTCTCAATTAACTAAGTTTGGGGAAATTAGCTACAGCATAAGTTAGCAATGCGAGAGGCAGGGCAACGCAGCAGAATCTTGTACCCAATGTCTATGGGGTCAGGCCAAGCCAAGGAGCACACCAAGTTATAAGAATAATTGAGATCTTTATTAAATACAGACAAACAGTGTATGCAACACATGCACTCAGATAACTATAGAAAATAAAGGTTGGAGTGGGACAGAGGGATTTTTCAGAGGGATTGTTGAATTGGGTGATACGACACCTGTCCTGAAGTCCGGATAGATCACTGTGAAGGTCCGAAGTTGCGCAGCCAATATGACTGAGGGGAAGGCTCGCCAAGCAGAGCGGCGGCAAGACGGGATGGAACTCAGGAGCGATCCAAGGATGGTCTCAGAATCAGGGGGTTTTGTAGGGAGAAATGTAACTGCAGGCTATTCCGTACTTGGGGAAAGTAATGAGTTTCGGGCGTGAGACAAAGCTTTGGAGAGGTCAAAATTTAGCATGATTGAGTTAGGTCCGAATTGACAATGGAGTAGCCAGTATGCAGATGCACAGCGCTTGACATTTGAGTATCCAGCGTGTCAAGTTGCCTGTTCGGGGCAGGGAGTTCTTTGTAAGCAGCGTGCATACATAATGAGGGTGTTTGCAGAGAGGTCTCCTAAAGCGGCAATCTGGCTATTTCTGGCCTGCCTGTATTGTGTTGGGATATTGCAGCAATTAGTGGCTGAGCCTAGTTCTGTGCTTGTCCCGGGGCCTCACAAACACGTGGAGAGGGGTGGTGGAAGGGAGTCAAATTATTGATATCAAAATGATATCTATGTCACCTTAAGTGCAGCCCAGTCATGGCAGTAACAAACAACTCTGAATACAACTTGGATTGAGGAATATGAGGAAAAGTTACTGGTACTAGACAAGGCAGTTTGGGGGAATTACAGACACAGGATCTCAAATCTGTGTATTTCAACCACATGTAATTCCTAAGGTAAGGTAAGGTAAGGTCATTCCTAAGGTATTTCTAACAAGTATTACCTATGAGAAAATAAAATCCCGGGCAATGCCGGGTAAATACACTAATATTGCTATATAGTCAACCTGCCGCATTTGTAAGTTTAACAAGAGCTTTCTGGCTGAGGATTCTCCATGAACTTTCCTAAACTGCAAATCCCAGGATTCCAAATTGTGGATTTGATAATTTGCAGATGATTTGATACCACCTCTGCTGTTGTCCTACTTAATTTTTAATAGAGACTTATAAGTCTTTGTTTTTGCAGTCTTTCTGCAAGCCTCGTGAGAGTGAAAGCGACTGTAACAGACTGTGAATAGGGACAAGGCTTGTAAGTCCCTATTAAAAATGGCAGAGGGTGGCACTGGAGGCAGTGGCAAGCCCCCCCAATTGTCCACTTCTGCCTTGCGAAGGATCCTCACTGCCTCAAAGGCAGAACTGAGCAGCTGGTGTCCTCCACACAGTCGACTCAAATATATCATACTTTTTGTGTGTATTATATATACATTTGGAAGATATAGATATTTATGATTTTTCCACCTTTGCAAGGGACCTATCCCTGCAAATGTGGACAGAAAAACTGTAGTTGTGTACAGCATTGTGGGAGGACATGGGACAGAGCCTTCTGTGCTGTGGCACCCTGGTTATGGAAAAGTCTCCCCCTCAGAGGCCTAACTGGCACCAATTGGTGCCAAGTCAAAATGTGGCCTTTCCAGCCAGATTGATTTTATCTAATTTTCACATGTGCTATGATCAGCCTAGAGGACCAGCATGGTGTAGTGGTTTGAGAGGCAGACTATGACCCTGGAGACAAGAGTTCAATTCCCACTCTGCTATAGAAACCCACTGGGTGACCTTGGGCATGTCACACACTTTCAGCCCTGGAAACCCCATGTTAGGGTCACTATAAGTCTGAAACAACTTGAAGGCACACAACAATAACAACAACAACGGTCAGTTTTAACTAGTTTTAAATTGTCTGGTTTTAAATTATAGGTGATTTAATATATTTTTAGTCTTCTAAGTTATTGTTATTGTCGCTTATTGTCTTACATTGATTTTATTTATGCTGTCCTGATTATTCATTTCTGCTGATTTGTTTATGCTCCAGGATGACCATATAACAGGGTTTTCTTGGCAAGATATGTTCAGAGGAGGCTTTGCCTTTGCTTTCCTCTGAGGCTGAGAGTGTGTGACATGTCTAATCACTCAGCAGGTTTCTATGGCTGAGCAGGGATTCACCAGAGTCACAGTCCAATGCTCAAACCACTATACCATGCTGGCTCTCAACTACAGTTTAAAATGATGTACATGTAAACACTGAAATAAATTGGTTCCCCAAAAGCTTTAATAAAAAGCCACATTTTAGCTTGGTGTTGGTAAAAAATCAACACTGGTACCACTCATACATTCAAAAGGGGACATTCCATAGTTGGGGTGGCTCTCTCCCATGTCTTCCCATAGAACATAGAACAGAGCCTGTATCCTCCCTCAGTTCTTAGGAAAATATCTATAGGGAGAACTGGTCCTTCAAGTATCAAGGTTCCAAGCTTTCAGTGCCATCACAAGCAGCTCTGCTATAGTGATATAGTGGAGCCAGGGCTCACAAGGTTAGACGATTGGGATTTCTTCTTCTTAACAGAGAAAATGACATTTTCTGTCACACCCCACCCGGACTTCCCTGTTCCTTCTAAGGTTGCCTCTCTGTAGCAAGGTGTGTGTGTGTGGGGGGGTATAGGATGAACTTTTTCCCCAGTACGAAAATATTGTTTACTTCCTACTGCTCTAATCCAAAGTGTTATGGCCTGGTCTATTAAGACTCTTAAGATCTATTAACTTTACAAAAGACCTGCTTCCATAGGAGATGGAGAAAAAGTCCTAGAACTAGTGTGTTGATAGGAATGCACAGTATTATTTTTGGATTCCTGTCTTTGGGGCAGGTATGGCTATCATGGGATGTGCTGCATTTCAAATTTTACAATCAAACCTAAAGGAAATCATGTGGCGCCATGTCAATAAAGTTGCACCATTAGTGTTCTGAAGAAGCTTGCTACATAGGTGTACAAAATTTAGCCCATGAACAAAAACATACAAAAAGGTTGGTGATAGGTAAAATAAATAAAATTGTTATTTTTCTAGTTGCATAGCAGAATATCTAGCCAGACAGAACACTAACAAAGAATAAATGAGTTCTTGTGCAGTCAGCTGCTTTCCATTAGTTATTACTGACTATTTCAAAAAGAGAGCCAGTATGCTGCAGTAGTTTGAGCACTAGACTACACCTCTGGAGAGCAGGGTTCAAATCCCCACTCAGCCATGGGAACCCACTGGGTGACTTTGGGCATGTCCCACACTCTCTCAGTCTCAAAGGAAAGCAGAGGCAAATCCCTCTGAACAAATCTTGTCAAGAAAACCCCATTATAGGGCCACGTTAGGGTCACTATAATTAAAATAATAATACAAGGGGAAAACAAGGCTCGGTGGGAGTGTTAGAAACAGTACACCTCCATGCTTTGACATGGTCTAATTTGTAAAATATATTGATTGGCAGATATGTTTAATTGGCATAAAATATAATCACACACACATATGGCTGAAAGGCCATGTGGAAAAGGGAAACTGGCAGGATAACAGGCCAAAAGACGATCTCAACATGGCCAGGTCATAAGAACTAGCTGGGAAAGCCTGACTTAATGGCTCTAAGCTAATCCTATCAACTGCAAGCAAGCAGCCCTGCTATGTGCATTTCCTGTTAAAGCTTGGACTAGTTACCTTACCCAACCAAGAAATTGAAACAATCAATCCATTCCAGGCCCCTTTTATTTACTCTACCATAAAGCAATTACTCACTCCCCCTTCAGGGAAGGAAACAGTATAAAAATCTCCAGATCTGAGCAACTAAACTTGCAGTTCACCAGTTGCTGAATGTCTCCCTGGCACTTTGGTTCTTGGCTGTGTCCTGCCCTTAGACACACAATTCTAAGCCACATTGCTTCTTCTTCACTATTTTTCTGGATTGGTAATTATAACTCCAAACCCTCAGCCACTCTATCCATAATTTTTTCTCCCTTTATCCTTCAGTTAGCTCTTGTTTGAATGTGTGATTGTATCTTGTGTGCATGCATGAGTTAATTCCCCTCAATAAAACACATTTTAGTTTACTTTTGAATCTCTAGCTGGTTCTTTCCATAAACATAGGTGGAAAGATCTTGTTAATTTACCCCCCTCTCACAGGCTTCCTAATTTTGAGCTCTGTTACATGGAGGTACTGGCACCGCAGGTGGACTCCTGAGTCACCCATGTTTTGGGGTAACACGATAGGAGTACACTTACTTCAGTGTCTGCAGTATCTACCTAGTTTATAAAATAGACAGAGCTGTGAAGAGTTTACTGATTTATCCCTCACATCTCACCCTTGCTTTCACCATGCTTGAATATTACATTAACAGTTTGTGTACTGAGAGTCAGCTGAATTCAGCCCAACTGGTTTGTTCCATGTCTATCTGTGGTCACCATAGCTACCATTTCAATCTGCTAACATGTATAGCATTATTTTCTTCTTAAACTCCTTTATATGCAGATGCTGTCAAGAATTTTCTTTGTACAAATCTGATATATTTGCACCAGATTTTGACTCTGTTCAAGTGAGTAACTGAGCAATAGCTCCTTTGTGATTATATTCTCCGAGGCTGAAAGTTGTAACACATAGAAATTGAGGTAGGGAAATTGATGACTGGTTCCCATACATTCTGTTACATTCAAGTGGCACTGGAAGACACCTCTTTCTTTCATATGATTTGTTTCAGAGCTTGTACTTACATTGCTGTTTTGAGAGCACCTTCTCCTTACCAATAATAATGAAATAACTATAACAAGAAATAATTAATAACAACTCAGGTACTGGCAAGCTCCTAAGTCCTGCTAGGCAATGTGCAAGGATATATTCAGACACAGTTCCTGCCTGCAGGCATTGTGTTCTAAATATAAAGAATGCAGGAGAAATAAAATGAATGAGAAAAGGAGGAGGAAGCAGGTCAGTCAAGATATTGAACCCAAAGAGGGAAAAAGATCTTCCAATGTGATTGAAACAAAATAATGGTAGTTACACAGAGGGGACGTAGGTCAGTTGCACATTATATGCTTCATACATACACATGCACTTTGCAGCATCTGTAGTTTAAAAAGTGAGTATAGCTCATGCTTTGTTTGCAGTGGCTCCCACTTTTTTACCCTTTGATTGCAGCCACCACCTCTTCATGGCTATGTGCCCTCTGCCTCCTTCTGAGAGCAAGGCATAAGGTAAGTTCTGCAGAAAGTAGTGTCAGTCCCACAAAGCAGCCAGTACTGTTACCTACAGGGCCAGACAGATCCAGAATACAATCTTTGGAGTCCTTTCTGAGAGCCAGGCATTGTGAATGAATATGCCACATCTCTCTTCCTCCTCTGGAAAACAGCAGAAATTCTTGCATCCACACATCCCTCCAGAGGCACAGCTGTGCTTCCTGAGGCCTGAGACTGCCCTCCCTTTTCCTATGGCCTAGAATCACAGTCCGAGGGAAGGGCCTAGAATCGACTAGCTCCAAGGACACAGGTTGGTTCCTGGAAGCCCTGCCTGTGTGTGTCTTACTCCTGTATTTGGTATTTTTCCTCCTCCTCGCTAGAGGCATCCACTGCTCTGTGGATCTTATAGGGGAGTCTGTTCTGCTCCTTTCAAAATGTCTTCATCTTCCTTGATGTGAATAGGCAAGCCTCAAGTGGTGATACCTTTTTACCCAGGAGGGCAACCAGCTTCTACCTGCCATAGACATAGCTTTCTATATTTACAGATAAGGAAAACAAACATGGTACAAATGTTGGAGATCACTACTGATGTAGCTCCTCTACATCCATGTCTCTTCATCCTCTGTAGGTGGTGGCACAGTACCCAGAAACTTTCCTCAAACTCTTCTGATAACTCCTCAATCCAAATGTCCATGTTAACTCTCCTCTACATGAATTCTGGTTGACAAGTTGACAGAAATCATTAGGACACCTACAGAGAGCTAGTGTCTGTCCAGTTCCATCCCCTATCAAGGCAGCCACTCATTCCCACTCAGCACTCACCTCCTCTCAGAAATAGTTCTCCTCCTTAGACTGTATTCTATTGTTGTTGTGTGCCTTCAAGTTATTTCCAACTTATGGAGACCCTAAGGCGAATATATGACTGGTTTTTCTGGGGCTGAGAGTGTGTGACATACCCAAGGTCACCCAGTGGGTTTCCATGGCTGAGTGGGGAATCAAACCCTGGTCTCCATTATCCAGTGCTCCAACCACTGCACCATGCTGGCTCTCCTCTAGCAGAGTACATATTGTCCAAAGTACACAAATATGCCATACCCTCCAACTACCATAGATCAACCAGGATGGACATGGATAGTCCTCTGATTTGCAGCTGGTGTTAAAACTCCAGTTTCCCCTCTCATCCAGCCTGTTAACCAACTACCGCCTGAAACTGCCTTGCAGACTGAAAACTGACTCAGAGAAAACTGAATGCAAAACTTTACATTCAATTTATTCAGCAGGAGGGAGTCCTGTTCAAGTGGAAATGAGAGGCAGGGGAGTTGGCATGTTGCTCTTCCTGATAGGGTCAGAGTAAGAGTAAAACAATAAAATGTTATAGTCACTTGGAGGTTTGCCCTGCTTCAACTGTGGGGGTGGATGTGAACAAGGAGCTCATGCAGTGACCATGGATCTAAGATAAATGTTCTAATGTTGAGCAGGACCTGCTAAAGGCATTTTAGTGTTATAATAATGCATGCACAATAATTATATTTATTGTTAGTCATGCATGCACACACAGACACACATTTGGAGGGGGGTCCTTTCCCCCTCCCCAGGTTTTCCTAAACTAGCTACATAAATCCCAATGTTCTCTGCTTGAAGTGGTCATTTTGTGTGTTCTCTCTCAGCAATAATTTTTGCTCTCCTATTTCCTGACCACCCCCTTTCTCCATACTCTTGATACTGTTTAGCCATACATGTCCCTATTTTCACCTATGAAATTCTTGAGGGTAAGAAAAACACAAGCAAGCCACCAAGAAGCCAAATGACTTAGGCCAACACAAGCAAGCCGCCAAGAAGCCAAAGGACACCAGCTTACCCTGTTTTATCTGTTCCACCTATCTCATGCAAAACGCCTCTACGTACCGTTCATAAGCTCCTGGCAGTGAACTTGCAGAGACTTGTGAGGCAGCTGACTTAGAGTCAGTGGCTGCTAGCTTTGCCACCAATCAAGTCAGTTATTCACTTTCTTTCCACTTCTGGAGGGGTTGGAAGCTTAGGAAGGGGACAATGAAATGGAGTATCCCAGAGAAGGGCTCTCTCTCTCTCTCACTATGTAGTATTACAGGTTTTCCTTTATATTATTTCTGATCATTATGAATCAGAGTTTCAGAGGCAGAGAACCTGTCAGAATTAGTCAGTAATGGCCTGATTCTAGGCCAGCTAAGGCTGTGCTGAATGCAAACTCATCTCAGCCTAAGCAGTTACGTGAGATTCCTCTCACTGTGGCTTAACCTTGCGCTGACATGGTACCTGGGCTAGAAGAGATTTAGATCTGGCCACAAGCAATTTGGGGTCTTAGCAGGAGGAGTGCCTATTCCAAACTTCCCTGCTCCACAAAAGATTTACCAGCTGCCAATGAGTCTCGCATAGCTCAGCTCCTCCTTTATCCCAGGCCCTTTTTGTCCTTCTATGGCTCTTCTGCTGGCAGATTTAGCCAGCAAATCTGTTCTGCCGGCAGAAGAGCAGTTCTGTTGGCCAAGGAGGCTTGTATCTAACCCTTCTAATCCCTTGCAGCTAGTGTATGTGAGCAAAGATAGTGCAAAGATAGAGCAAAGGAGTGTAGTGGAGTCTCCTTCCTTGGAGGTTTTTAAGCAGAGGCTAGATGGCCCTCTGTTGGGAGTGCTTTGAGGGTGTTCCTGCATGGCAGGGGGTTGGACTGGATGGCCTGTGTGGTCTCTTCCAACTCTACATTTCTATGATTCTATGATTCTATGATTCTATAAGATTGCAGTGCAAATTAAACATCACAAATTTCATTTCTCTGAAAATGCGGTCCTCAGACTTGGGAAACAACATCTGAGCCTCATGTTCTGAGACTGATGGAGTTTAAAGGCCCGGGGTAGGGGACTATATTTAGCAACTTTTGTCTTTACAGTTAAAAAAACAACAAAAGACCCAACAGGCTGATATGTAGAGTGTGTCCATCCAATTTAGTTCTTTTTCTTTTCTTTTTAATTGATGCATTGTTTTGAAATTTTGGAGCTGATCATCTGAGAGATACTCATAAATTAGGTGGACTGCTGTCCATGAAAGCTTCTGCCAAATAAACTTGTCTATCTTTAGTCTGTTTTTGCTGCAACAGACTAACATGACTATGTGCCTCAAAATTCTTCATATATTTTGCGAAATTACATTACTGCATCCTGCCCTAGGAGAAGGCAGTAAATAGATTAAGACCTACTGGTAGACCTCTGAGTTATTTCCAGTAGATTAGCAAGCCTTTCTGCCTCCCCATCATTTAAAGGTATTAATAACAACATAGTTCTTTCCCAAATTATACTACCAAAGTGAAGGACATTTGAGGCAGAAGTGGCAGCAAGGTGAGGATGAGAAATGGTCAACTAGCAAGTTGGGCCTTCTCACACTATACAATAATAGTGATATATTCCACTTGAAAAATGGAATGCCTGTGGAATCTGGGATTTGCAGTTCCATGAGGCACTAGAGGTCTTTAGTTAAGTATTCTAAATATCCCTTCCTAAACTAGAAAGCCTAAGATTCCGTAGGACATTGCCATGGGTGTTAAAGTTGAACATAGTGCTATAACTGTGTAGTGTGATTTCCATGCTGAAGGGCTATGATTTGAGTTCTGTTATCAGAACAGATTTGCAAACTCAAAATTTTTAAATTCTACGTGTACAAGATGCCTCCGCCTTTCAACGCCCTGTTATCTGAAGACTCGCTCTTTTGACACTTCCAGTTAATTTGGCAGAGGTTCTGCTCTTTCATCAGTTATTCTTGCCTATGGACAACTGTAGCCTTCCAGATCTCTTTTGACTGCAACTCTGTTACCCTGTTTTCTGGGCGTCCCGGGAGGGACACCTAAATGCGCTCTCAATTCTTAAAAGATGGGGAAATTAGCCAAGAGCACAAGCCAGCAATGCGAGAGGCAGGGCAACGGAACGGAATCTTTTACCCAATGTCTACAGGGTCAGGCCAAGACAAGGAGCAAACCGAATTGAAATAATAATTGTGATCTTTATTAAATTACAATCAAACAGTGTATGCAATACACTCACTCAGAGAACTAAAGAAATAAAGGTTGGAGTGGGATAGAGGGATTTTTAAGAGGAGTTGTTGGTTTGAGTGATACTACACCTGTCCTGAAGCCCAGGTAGTCTGAAGACTGATTCTGGACATATGAAGTCTCAGTACGTGGGACTGAGGGGAAGGCTCGCCAAGCAAAACGGTAGCAAGGCGGGATGGAAGTCGGGAGTGATCCAAAGAAGTGCTCAAAGTCAGAGGTTTATATAGGGGAAAATGTAGCCACAGGCTAGTCTGTACTTGGGGAAAACAGTGAGTTTCAGGCTGGAGACAAAGCCTCCGAAAGGTCAGAATTTAGCATGATTGAGTTAAGTCCGAATTGACAAAGGAGTAGACAGTATGCAAACGCAGAGTGCTTGACAGATGAGGATTTGTCTAATCAAGCTGCCTGCTCAGGGCAGGGAGTTCTTTGTAAGTAGCGTGCATACATAATAGAGTACATGCCTTTGAGGTCTCCTGAAGCAGCGGGACAGCTATTTCTGGCCAGCCTGTATTGTGTTGGAATATTACAACGATTAGTAGCCGTGCCTGTCTGCGAACTTGTCCGGGGAACCTCGCAGACACGTGGAGAGGGATGGTAGAAGGAAGCCAAATTATTGATATCAAGGCGATATCTAATATCACCCCAAGTGAGGCTTAGGAACTGCAGTAACAACTCCCATTATCCATAACCATTGGCTGTGCTAGCTAGGGGTAATGGGAATTGTAGGCCAAAAACACCTACAAGATCACAGTAGCTCACCCTTTCATAAACTTGATAAACTTATGGTGATTACATTCAAACTCTTGGTTAAAGCTAAGGTTGCCATCTTTTTCAGCCAGTTCTGCTCTTCTGCCTTTAGCCCATTTCAACATGGGCAGCTACTTAGTGCTCATACTTATTCTGCTGCTGATGTAAGCGGCAAGTTGAATTGCAACTAATTTTCCACATTTTTGGTAATGTAGCATTTTTTTTTAGTATGTCTATCATGTGGGACACTAAAGAAATTTAGCAGAGGAAACCTTTTCTGGCTTAGTAATAAAGTGATGTGAAAAGCTTAATTTTCTAAATTACTCTGCCATCAGTTTGATGGTAACAGGCTGAAGAGCAGCACCAGATACATATATACAATTGGTCCTCCATATCCATGGATTCTGTATCCATGGATTCAACCAAACAAGGCTTGAAAATATTCCTCCCCCCAAAAAAATCCAAAAAAAAAAAAAAAGCATACTTTGATTTTGCCATTTTATAAAAGTGACATCATTTTACTACACCATTGTATGTAACGGGGAATCAAGCAACCACAAATTTTGGTATACATGGAGGAGAGGGGGGTCCTGGAACGAAACACTAGCAGATACCTAGGGCTCACTGTGTTATGTTTTGTGCCCTTAACCATATTAATCTGTTGCAATAAAAAAAAAAAAACCCACATACATTTTATTATGACACAATCTTTCATGTATTCTGGGCTGCTTCCATACCCTTCAGCTGCCTCAATTTGGTAGGGACAATCCTGATAAAATCTTCTGTTGTCCCATTTTTTTCAGCTAGTTTTAAAATATCCTAGTTCCTTTCCCTGCCTCCCACTTGCTCCTTTTGTCCTCAGCTTGCTTCATTTGCTGCTAAGTGAGCTCAAAATGCAAAAGCTTCTTGCACTTAACTAAGGCCATTTCTGCACTACATAGTTATAGTGTTATTACTCCACTTTCAACATCCTATGGAATCCTGGGGTTTGCAGTTTAGGGAGGGGCCTTTAGAATTCTCAGCCAGAGAGCTCTTTTGTTACCACGGTTCTGACATGCCTGGTGATAGCACCAGATATCTCTTGATATCAAACTTATTTGGCTTTTACTTGACCTTTCTCTGCCACCCTGCTGCACATGTTTGCAAGGGCCACTGGACAAGCATGTAAACGGGTGCAGCTGTTAATGGTTGGACATTCCAATCCCCACTTAGGCAGGCAGATTAATGCCATTCCGTTGCTTCAGGGACCATTTCTTTCAGACACACCTTGCTTAAGCGGAACTCTACACAAAGACGCACGGGCCTGAGCCGGCACCCTCCCAATGCTGATCCATTTGCATACTGGCTACACTATTGTTATCTAGCGCTAAGCTAATCATGTAAAATCTGACCTTTTCCAATGCTTTTGTCCCGCTCCAAATTTCCTTTGTTCTCACCAAGCATGGCATGGCCTGTAGGTACAATCTACCCTACAAAAAGTCCCTGATTCCGAGCCCACCTCGGAACACTCCGGACTGCTATCCCACCTTGCTGTCGGTTTGTCTAGCAAGTCGCCCCCTCAGCGAACCGCGCT
This sequence comes from Ctenosaura bakeri, assembly GCA_948474755.1. Taxonomy (NCBI): domain Eukaryota; kingdom Metazoa; phylum Chordata; class Lepidosauria; order Squamata; family Iguanidae; genus Ctenosaura; species Ctenosaura bakeri. Next base: position 477,291 of record CAOLHI010000785.1, read on the forward strand.
GAGCTTTCCTCCCTGCAACTCTCCATTTTCTCCAGGACTACGAGAAAAGGTGTCGTATCACCCATTTTCCCCGAAAACTCTCATTTCTAATTTCTAGTTAACTGTGTGCTTGTGGTGTCTTTTCTGTTGTTTGTCCTTTAATAAAACTATCATTTTTACTATTTTAAAACCTTGCCTGGCTGCTCTTCTTACCTGACGCTGTATATATAGGGTTAAAAGATCCCAGCTAAAGTTACCCTGCCTCTCGCTAGCTTAAGAGAGTGCTCGAGTTAATTTCCCCATCTTGCATTTTATTTGGTTATTTGGGCATCCCTCTCGGGACCCCCACAATACAGGGTAACACTTTGGCCTCAGTAAACTACAAACCCCAGAATTCAACAGGATGTTGAAAGTGTAATAATAGCACTATAACAGTGTAGTGCAGAAATGGCCTAACTCAGTGGAGCAAGAGAGGAGGGGGTGGAATTTTGCCCTTCCCGATAGGCTCAGGCAAAAGCAAACAGCCACATCCTCTCCTCACTAGTTTATTCTTCCTTTAATAGCTGTTGTCATCTTGACCAGGCGCTGGTGATGCTGTGCCGTATTTTGCAGTTTTCATCTGTGAAATGTATGCACTTCATCAGATGCATTTTTTTTTTAAAAAAAAATCCTGCAAACCAGTGACATTTCTATGTGAGAAGCCATTTTTAAGAGGACTACGTTCAACTTAGGTTCCCTGGGTACTCTCGGATCTTTTTTTCTTGTGCATTTTTGTTGGTTAGAAGCTGTTTCCAGTGGATTTTGTAATGCCTACCAAAGAGACAGATTGCCACCTTCTGTGGAAAAACTTGTGGGAGAAGGGAAATGCCAGAGGCCTCCCCCTCTCTTCAAGAGGCGCCAGTTCCCAGCCTGAAAAAGATCGGAACACTGAAAGCCTTTGCTGTGCGCAGAAGCCGGAAGGAGCTTTGTGCTGAGTGAAATTCCAGGCTCGCTCTCCACGCCTCCCCCAGTCTTCATCAGAGTGCATTTGTGGCCACCTCTAAAAACCCAAAAGGGGGAAACTTAGGGAAACTCCTTATTCCTTTGGGAAATTCCTCACTTCAGACTTTCCTCCTCGATCTGGGATCAAAGCAGCATCCAGAAGATCTGATTCATTGTCCTGATGGTTGCCTGCCTTCTCTTCATCGTCCTGAAAGCGTGCAAAAAGCATTGCATTCACGCCATTCCATACTGCAGTCTTTTCCAAATTAGTGCCACCACTCTGGCTATTTCCACACTAGACTGTTATAGTGCTGTTATTCCACTTTCAACATCTTATGAAATCCTGGGGTTTGCAGTTTAGGGAGGGGCCTTTGCAAATCCCAGGATTCCATTGGATGTTGAAAGTGGAATAATAGTACTATAACAGTGTAGCGCGGAAATGGCCATTGTTGCTTTTGTTGTGTGCCTTCAAGTCATTTTTTACTCCTGGTGACCCTAAGGTGACCCTATCATGAGGTTTTCTAGTGGCTGAAAATGTGTGATGTGCCCAAGGCACCAAGTGAGCAGGAAATCCAACGCAGGTCTCGTGCTGGCTCTCTTTACATATTCATTCAAAAAGTAGTTCAGTCATGTAAAGAGCTCTGCTTTGGCTGTCTTTGATCTTCCCACTTTCAACATGTTTTGCGTGCTTTATGGTGTTTGACTTTCGTTGTTAAGTTATTATAGGAATCTGATTGAAAGGCAGGATAATTTATTTTAAGACAATGATGATAAATACTAAATACCAAAAATATTAACTTGCTTCGACTTGCAGCTTGAAATATTTTACATCAGAACTCTCTCTCTCTCTTGCAAGATAAACTAGTTTGCCCTTTATATGTTACAACACAGCTCAGCTTGGCTGTAAGCTGCTTCTACACACTGTTCTTTGTAAGGTTTATCTTTATAGCTAACACAGCAGGTGCTATCCAGAAAACTGTGGGTGTATCTGTGCTACACAGTTACAGGAAATTGATACCAGCTTAAGTGTTATGGCTTCTTCCTGTAGAATCCTGGAGTTTGCAGTTTCATGAGAGATCTAGGCCATTTCCACACTAGACTGTTACGGTACTATTATTCCACTTTCAACATCCTATGGAATCCTGGGGTTTGCAGTTTAGGGACGGGCCTTTGAGGCCCCTCCCTAAACTGCAAACCCCAGGATTCCATAGGATGTTGAAAGTGGAATAATAGTACTATAACAGTCTAGTGTGGAAATGGACTAGACTTTTCCACTAGATTGTTTGCAGCCAGTAGTTCAGGGGAGCGCTCTAGAGCAGTAGTTCTTAATCTGGGGTCCACGGAACCCTAGGGATCCATGAAGCCCTGCTGCTGGACACCAGCAGCAGAAGCAACAAGAGGGAAGTGGTGTGTGTGTGTGTGTGTGTACCAAAACTGCTCCCTTGTTTGCAAATGAGGGAGCAGTTTGGGCATATGCACATGCCAGTCACCATGTCCTTTTCATTTAGGGACATGGCAGCAGGTGCATGGGCACTGAGGAACAAGGCAGCAAGCATGGGCACACACTCAAGATATGACTCTGCAGACCAGAGTTTGAATCCTGACTTGGCCATAGAAACCCACTGAGTGACCTCTGGCAAGTCACATTCTCTCAGCCTCAGAGGAAGGCAAAGGCAACAGAGTTTGCCAAGAAAAATCCCATGATAGAGTTGCCATTAAGTCAGTTTTCAGAGGGGAGAGGCAAGATGGCTAGAAAGAACCTCCCCCCTGCCAGTGGCACTTTGTTGTGGCATTCCTTCAAGTCTCTTCTGACTTAAGGCAACCCTAACATGAACCCATTACAGGGCTTTTTTTTGAAAGATTTATTCAGACAGCGTTTGCCTTTGCTTCCTTCTGAGGCTGAGAGAATGTGCCTTGCCCAGGGTCACCTAGTGTCTGAGCAGGGATATGTATCCTAGTTTCCAGTAGCCTTGAATATATAAAGAAAGAATATTAAATACTAACATATTTACCCGCCGTTGCTTGGGCTTTTATTTTCTTATAGGTAACACTTGTTAGAAATATCTTAGGAATTACCTTACTTTACCTTAGGATGCAGTTGAAATACACAGATTTGAGATCCTGTGTCTGTAATTCCCCAAACTGCCTTCTCCAGTACCTGTAACTTTTCCCCATATTCCCCAATCCAATCTGTATTCAGAGTTGTTAACACGCAGAGGTTTGGTTTCTGAGGGAATACACTGGCCTTCTCCTTTTTGCTGCTAGACCTTGTCTCCATAGCAACCGGCCAGGCCCAAGAGCTTTCTGGCTGAAAATTCTAAAGGCCCCTCCCTGAACTGTCAACCCTAGGATTCCATAGAATCTTCACAGCCAGCCAATCATATGAGGTCTTCACCTACCTGACATGGATAAACTCGCAAATTTTGAGTTTTATATATTAGATTAAAGTCTTGAGTTAAGTCTTGGGGGTCCCTGGCAACAAATTATATTTACCAGGGGTCCCTGGTAAAGAAAAGGTTAAGAACCATTGGTCTAGAGCGGTGCTGCTCAAAGTGACTGCCTCTGTCAAGTTTTCAGGAAAGAAAGAAACAATTGTACCTGATGGGCACAATTTTAATGCTGGCTCTTGTCACGTTGCAAATAAACAAATAAATGAAATCAACATTAAAATTGCCACTCTGTATGTCAGCTATCCTGAGAAGCACTGGTCTAAAAAACTCTAAATTGCTTAGCAAACTACACATCCCAGGATTCCTAGCATGAAGCCATGGCAGTTGAAATAGTATCAAAGTTCTGTAACTATGCAGTGTGGATGCAACCTGTGACACAGCCAACTGGCCCTTTCTTGTGGTAGACCATAAAAATCTCCAATTCAGGATCTTCTGTACAGCTGTCAATGAGAAACTTGTGGAGGTCTTTGAAATATTCCCTCAGAGGACTGTGCCCCTGGCTGCGAAAAGTAGGAACAGAAGGCTAAATGCAAAAGCTTGTAATGCAAATGTGAGATTACTCATGAGAGCAAAGTACAGTGATGGGAGGCAGCTTGCTAAGGAAAGGCTGCTCCTATAATATAAATAAAATATGTTGGCCCTCAATATCTTAGTCATTTGCTTAGATTAGTAGAAAACTTTTACATTTCAAAATTGGTTGTAGATACAAAAGGTTTTGTGTGACAAAAGTGTTTGCTGTACTGAACAATCATATCCAGTTCAACACGGATGTTGCATTTGCCATGTAGACGTGCATGTGGATTTGAAGTGTTTTTTGAAGAGGAAAAACACTTCAAGGAAACACACTTTCCTCTTCCAAAAACATTTCCCTGGCTCAAGATTTAGACTGTAGTAAATTGTAAAAAGTATTCTGTCTTCAGGCTCAACATCCTGCTTAATTGTGAGTAGGCACATGCTAACAGGCCTTCACATTCAAGTTCATGAATGTATCCCTATTTTTTTTATTTTTGTAGAATTTGTTAATCATGCTTTTTTCTCCAAGGACTTTGTATAACTCATCAGATGCACGACTGCTTCTGATGAAATAAACTGTAGTTTATAAACCTGTATGCCCAAAACAATTGTTATTCTCTAAAGTGACACAAGTCTCTTCAATCTTTGGTGGTAAAGTAATTGCAGTAAGGATTAAGAAAGGCAGAATGGTATAGTGATTGGATTAGAACTCCAGGAGACCAGGGTTTGAATCCCTGCTCAGCTATGAAAGCTTACTGATTGATCTTAGGCAAGTCACACCCTCTCAGCCTCAGAGGGCAGCAATGGTAAAACTTCTCGGAACGAATCTTGCCATTAAAACTCTAACACAGGGTTAGAGTAAGCTTGAAGACACATAACAATAAGATGAAGATGGATTTTTAAAAACTCTCAATTTGTCTATTCTATCTGTTGCAAAGGAAAAAAAGAAAAGAAAATACATTTCCTGGCTTTACAAAGAACAGCCCTGTTTTAAAACACTATGTTTTGTTATATGGATCGAAATAATACAGCCTTCCAGATGCAGTGTGATTGCAACACCCCAGCATTCTTCACCATGGACTATGTTGGCTGGGGCTGCTGGGAGTTGCAGTCTAGCAGCATCTGGAGGAATGTATGATTCCTCCCACCATTTCTATTTGGTATTCCTCTGTTCCCATTGCTCTTGCCTGGCATGCTAACATTTCTTTTCTTTTATCTCTATATCAGGAAGGCAAAAACTTGCATATGCTTTATTACCAGGGGCCAGGCTGATGTTCAAAGCCCAAGACTAAAGCTAGAGGGAAATGTTCTGACACCTTTCTTATAACCAGTGTGCAGCAGGGCATGTCATCAGGAAGGGTATGTACTCATCAAGATAGCCTCCATCTACACAGCTGTACCCCTAAGGAAAATCCAAAAATGAAGGCAGTTGTGTTAATCCTTACCAGATCCACCACTTTTCAACTCCAGCAGGAGCAAGTCTTTTGTAAAGCTAATAAGTGTGAATTACCCATTTAAAACCAATCAGGTAGTGATAGTTGTTGTTTCCTGCTTTCAAATTGTTTTTCCAACTTACAGCAACTGTAAGGTGACCTTATCACGGAGTTTTCTGGGGGGTGAGAGAGTGTGATGCACCCAAGGTCACCCAGTGAGTTTCATGGCTGAGGGGGGAAATCAACCCTGGTCTTCAGGATCATAATGCAACCCACTACTCCATGCTGGCCCTCTTAGCCACCAAGTACTTTGCATTAATTACAATAGAGAAAGGTCATAATAATGTGGCTAGGAAAACCATTTACCTCCAGCTACTGAACACTGAAACTAAACACAAAAGGAACCTGGAGCCTGAGGGGAATGGCAGGTGCTATCATTATGTTTGCTAATCAAAAAGTCCTAATGCACCAACCTGTGGCTTCACTACACCATTGTTTTAATAGGTATAACAATCAGACATTCAGAGGATGCCCTCACTCATTATAAGCAAATGCTCATCCTGCTGACGATATACTTTTGACACAGATGTTAAAGGCAGAGAGCCTAAGGCCATTTCCGCATTAGTGTGTTATAGCGCTATTATTCCACTTGCAACATCCTATGGAATCCTGGGGTTTGCAGTTTCAGGAGGGGCCGACTGGAGTTGGCCCCTCCTGAAACTGCAAACCCCAGGATTCCATAGGATGTTGCAAGTGGAATAATAGCGCTATAACACACTAGTGCGGAAATGTCCTAAGTCAGGAAGGAAAAGTAAAAAATTAAGCTTAACACATAGAAAAAAAATGAACTAGTAAGTATTACACAATATTAACTTTCCTTTTTCACTGCAATAAACCAGGCACACAAAGCGTACAACAGAGCAGAATTTTTGAGGACTATGTGTATATGCCTTCAAGTCACCTGTTGACCTATGGCAACCCCAATAATTTCATAGAGTTTTCTCAGGCAAGGAGTATACCCTGGAGGCACCAGATCCCATCCGATCTTGGAGGCTAAGCAGGTTCGTGCCTGGTTAGTACTTGGATGGGAGACTGCCAATGAATACCAAGTGCTATAGGCTAAGTTTCAGAGGAAGGAACTGGCAAAACTACCTCTGAGTTTTCCTTGCATAAAAAGACCCTGTGAAATTCATGGGGTCACTATAAGCCGACAGGGATCTTCAAAGCATGCACATGCACAAGAAAAAAGATAGCAGAAGTAGTAGCAAAACACAAGATTTACCAACAGATTGAGATGTAAAATTTCTGGAAGTTATAAGCCAGTTTTAATTTTTTTTTCTTGTGGTTTTTTTCCCAGAAAAAAAATACTTTTGGAAATTTTTTCAAAAATGTGGTGTTAGCACACTCTGATGTTCTTGCATGCCTTCAAGTTGTTTCTGACTTATGGCAACACTAAGGTGAATCTATCACAGAGTTTTCTGGGGTTGAGAGTGCATGACATGCCCAAGGTCACAGTCATAGAGTCACAGAATCATAGAGTTGGAAGAGACGACAGGGGCCATCAAGTCCAACCCCCTGCTATGCACAAAAACATATCAAAGCACTCCCACAGATGGCTATCTAGCCTCTGCTTATAAACCTCCAAAGAAGGAGACTCTACCACACTCCAAGGCAGCTTATTCCACTGTCAGATGGCTTTGACTGTCAAGAACAGCGGTTCTCAACCTGTGGGTCGGACCCCTTTGGGGGTCAAACGACCCTTTTACAGGGGTCACCTAAGACCATCGGAAAATACGCATTTCCGATGGTCTTAGGCTCCATTCCCTCCTCAGTGGTGGTGTGCAAGCGCGCGCCATGCGCTCGCGTCCTCCTGCTCCCTGTTCAGAAGGGACTGAAATCGCTCCCCTTCTCCGCTCCCCTTCTCCGCTACCGGGAGAACCTCTGACAGGCCAGCTTGGGGGGCAGCAGCAGCATGGGGGGCAGACCCCCTCCTCGCCATGGCCCCTGCCCCACTCGCCACGGAGGGGGGTGCTGTGGAAGGGTCAGGGGGCCGCAAGGCGGCACTTTTTCGGGGGGCGAGCTGCGCCTGGTGCAAAAGACAAAGGCGCTAGGATTCTTCCCCCCCCCGGCCAGGGTTGACACTCTGGAAACTTTTCCCACACTGCCCCACCAGCGGAAATGAGAGCAAAGCAGAAGCAGAGTTGGGGGGGATTCTCTGAGTTTTTTCCTGGGGGAGACACACGGCTTCTCTTTCCTTCCCTGCCCGCCCCCTCCGTTCCTGGCTGGCAAGGTGGCCTTTGCCGGGTGTGGGGGGAGGCATTGTAAATAATAAATAAATAATTTTATGGTTGGGGGTCACCACAACATGAGGAACTGTATTAAAGGGTTGTGGCATTAGGAAGGTTGAGAACCACTGGTCAAGAAGTTCTTCCTGAGGTTTAAGTGGAATCTCTTTTCCTGCAGTTGGTATCCATTGCTCCTTGTCACCCAGTGGGTTTTCATGGCTGAGCAGGGAATCAACTCAAACCACTATACCACACTGGCTCTCTTAGCATACTTTACAAATTACAATGTCACTTTGTTATCCTAGGGACGTAAAATGTATCACATATATAATATAATACAAATATACAAATTCACATAAAATTATCATGTTTGGTATATTGGAAGTACATTTTATTCAGAAGACAATTGCAAATTGAATTTCCTTTTTTATATTTTTATTTTGTCATCACAAATGGAGCTACAAGGTTTTGAACTGTGAGGAGCCTCTTTGGTTTTGCCAGTCTGTTAGTAGCTGAAAAACAATAAAAATAGAAGAAGCCATTTCCTCTAGTTTTCTGTAGTGTCAAGCAGACATAAAGCATTATTTCCTATACCAAGAACTGAGAAAAGACCAGAGATTGCAATAATCAGAAACTGTATACTTTCTCTATGTAAGTTACATAGCTAGAAATAATTTTGTGGGGGTAAAATAAACATCTGGTCTTAAACATTTTATTAATGATTGTAAAAGAAAATATTATACAATTAATTTTTTCTGCTTTTTAAATCATTCATCCCTGCCAAGAAATAAAGGCTTCAGAAACATACAGGAAAAACGTTCTTTTCTTAATGTTTCTGGTCCTACCCTTCACATCTGTACAAATGGAAGACGACATTACCTGGCCCCCTGTAAAATTCTGCAGTTAGGCAGGGCAATTGCATAATAAAAGGCTTGCCTGCAAACACCTGAAGATAATGTCTCAGTTACCCCACCCTTCCTTTGCAAGAGTGTGATTTTAAAAAAAGGGAAACACGACACTTTGTTTATACATTTACTCAAGTGGAGTATCACATAAGTTATTTTATTTTATTCCTACCTATGTTTCTACCAAAGAATGGCACTCAAGGATGTAAATCAGGCTGTATTCACAGTAGTGGTACAACAGTGCTATGAATTCCGAGGCTGTAAATCCCTAATTTGGTAATGCTTTGTACTCAGATTTTGGCAAGGTAGCTTAAACCATAATGCTGAAGGCACAGAATCCTCCATAATGATTAATTTTGGTCCATATATTTAAAGACGCAGAATCTCATTTAATTGGGTCTGAAGGAAGCGATTGAAGCAGCTGCAGAAGCAATACACTTTGTCTATTACCTGTCTCCCAGCCATTTTCTAAAGTTCCTTACAATTCAGAGTAAGTAGTGAGAGGCAAACTGAGCTGGCATCTCCCAATAGCCCTAGCTAGCATAGCTGAGGGGGTGTTGTGGTCCATCAACATTTGGAGGGCTTCCATGATTTCCATCCCTGTCGTAATGGTTCTCATTGGCTTTCATGTGGTAAAGCATATTTCCAAGATGAGCAAACCTGTTTCTCTCTCCCCACCAAAACAGAACAACCACAGAATCACAGAGTTTGAAGAGAGAACCCATCTAGTCCAACCCCTGCTATGCAGCAATGCACAACTGAAGTATTCCCAATAGATGGTGTTACTGTAGTTTCTAGTCCAGGACTGTGGTATATTAGATATCATTTGATGTCAAGAATTTGGCCTTCCCATACCATTCCTTTCCTCATGCTTGTGAGGCCCCCGAACAAACACGCACATGTGCACGGCTGAAAATAGCTGAACAATACAAACAAATCCAGGCAGGCCAGTAATTGCTGGATTGCAGCTTCAGGAGACCTCCAGGTAAGTACACTTTAAGACCACATTATGTATGCACGCAGCTTACAAAAGATCCCCTGCCCTGAGCAGGCAGCTTGACGAGCTGAATATCCAACTGTCAAGTACTCCGTGTTTGCATACTGTCTGTGCTATTGACAACTTTGTCATAATTCAATCATGCTAAGTACTGACCTTTCGGAGGCTTTGTTTCCAGCCTGAAACCCATTGTTTTCCCCAGGAATGGACTAGCCTACAGGCACATTTTCCACTAGAAGACCCCCTGATTTTGAGCGCTTCTTTGGATCGCTCTGACTTCCATCCTGCCTTGCTGCCACTCTGTTCGACAAGCCTTCCCCTCAGCTCCACGTGCTGAGAATCTCCACTTCAACTGTCTTTTCTTCTGACTACCCGGGCTTCAGGATCAGATGTAGTATTTCCCCTGAAAAATCCCTCTCAAAACCCTCTATCAAACTCCTACCTTTCTTTCGCTAGGTCTGTGTGAGTGATTGCATCGATACGTTTTGACTGTGTTTCAAAATAAAGAAAAACAATTGTTATTTACTTCTGCTTGATTATTGACTCGGCCTGACCCCATAAACATTGGGTTCAAGATCTCGCTAGGTTGCCCTGCCTCTTGCATTGCTTAGCTCGTGCTCTTGCTAATTCCCATTTCCCCAATAATTGGAGCACATTGAGGTGTCCCTCACGGGACCCCAGAAATCAGGCTAACAATGGCCATAAAACTTTTGTTTAAAGATCTCCACAGAAGAAGACACTGCCACTTTCTGGGAAAGTATTTTCCACTGTCAAACAGCTCTTTCAGTCAAGAAGTTCTTCCCAATGTTTCAGTGGAATCTCTTTTCTTGTTGCTTGAATCCACTGGTTAGCATCCCTAGTTTCTGAAGCAGCAGAAAACAAGTTTGAATATTTAAAGATGGCTATCTAAACACCTGTGAGTCAGATGGTTCAGAAAGAGAGCATGAAAGCAACAGCCTTGCTCTGCTTTTTTTTTTTGGGGGGGGGACACTTAACTCTCCAGCTCTTTTTGACTTTGACTCAGATACCTAGTCGGCATGTCCAATGGCATTATGGCAGTTGTAGTCCAAAACAACAGAAAGGCCAAAAGTCCCCTGCCCTGATTTGCCCTAGTATTTATAGCACACAGCTTCCAGACATGGAGGCTACATTATGACTAATTTTCTCTGATAGAGGATATTCCATGACCTGCCCTTCCCTCTGCACTCTGACAATCCACACTGCTTATTGCTTGAACTGGAGTAATTCCTAGAACAAAATGGACAAAATGGGGTGCAGGCCACCATCGAGGTGAAATCTTATTTTGACTGAATGGAAATTTTAATCTGCCACCACTACCCCTGACTTGGGCTGCAAGTGTCCATTCTTGCATATGCTTGCATTTACAACAGCAGTAGAGACGGAAACTTAGGCCATTTCTGCACTAGACTGTTATAGTGCTATTATTCCACTTTCAACATCCTATGGAATCCTGGGGTTTGCAGTTTAGGGAAGGGTCTTTGATGCCCCTCCCTAAACTGCAAACTCCAGGATTCCATAGGATGTTGAAAGTGGAATAATGGTACTATAACAGTCTAGTGCGGAAATGGCATGCATTCTTTTAGCTCCATAGTCAGTCAGTGTATCTGATGGCCGGATCTTATTTCTCTTCCCCTTGCACATAAATTAATAGGTACCATTAATTTCTGTGTAACACTAATTGACACACTTGGAATCACCTCAATGTAGGGCCAAACTTGCTCTGCATTTGTAACTTAGCCAGCATGTTTAGGAGGAAAGAAGGCTTAGGACAAAGGGGATCAACAACAAAATGCACACCCTCCAGCATGCCACAGATGAAAACAAGGACACATGGACAAGCAGCATCAGAATATGATCAAGAGGATAGAAGATACTAATCAGGAAGAACAGGCAAGTTAGGAGAGACTGCAACAGTGTGCTTTTGCCTGAGTCTAGGGGGAAGGGCAAGATTCTGTCTCCTCTTCTTGTTTCCCACTGCTGAGTTAGATGAGTGCAAACTACTTTTGCACTTTGAATTCAGTTTGCACCAATGGAAGTAAACTGAGGGCAACAGGGAAAAGTGGGAGGAGGAAAAGGAAAGTTGGACGTTTAAAAATAGTTACATGGATAACAGAGTCACTTCACTTCATTCTCTCCTACCCCACTGATTTCCTGTTTTTTCCTTTATTGGAAAGGTGCAGTGTTGTTGTTATTCTTGTTGTGTGCCTTCAAGTCATTTTCACCTTATGGTGACTCTAAGGCAAGCATATCCTGGGGTTTCCATGGCTGAGCAGAGAATTGAACCCTGGGCCATTTCCGCACTACACTCTTATAGTGCGATTATTCCACTTTCAACATCCTATGGAATCCTGGGGTTTGCAGTTTCGGGAGGGGCCAGCTGGCCCCTCCTGAAACTGCAAACCCCAGGATTCCATAGGATGTTGAAAGTGGAATAATCGCACTATAAGAGTGTAGTGCGGAAATGGCCCTAGTCTCCAGAATTGTAGCCCAGCACTCAAACTGCACACCACAGTGGCTCTCAAGGTGTGCTGTATCCTCATAAAATTGGGTTTCCTCAGGTGACAGTGATTTTTTTTTTTTTTGGCACTTCTACATACCTTGAAGTTACCCTGAGCCAGTTGATGCCTCACTCATGTGTATGGGTGCTGTTGCATATTTGGCTATATAAAGCAATGGCACCTACACCATGAAACCTGGAATTAGAGAGAAGTATCCTTATTGCAACTGGTGGGAAAATTACATTGGATTGCAGTCTAAGGAAGTGGTGGAGATCATGAGGCCTACCAGATGTCGGACTTCTATTCCAGCATTCCTCATCATAGGGTATGGTGGTTGTTGCTGCTGGGTTGTTATAGTCCCATGGGTCCCATGCTGGGAGAAAGGCGGCATACAATTTAGATAGATAGATAGATATAGATAGATAGATAGATAGATAGATAGATAGATAGATAGACAGACAGACAGACAGACAGATAAAATGTGGTGAACTGCCTGATTCCCACCGCTTGGCATGCTTACTTGGGAGTATGCCATATTTAACATAGTGAGATTTACTTCTGAGTAAACATGCATAGGACTGTGCTATTCTAGTGTCATCATATACATATTTACTGAAATAGAATTCAGCGCCGCTTGGAATCACAGCTAAGTTATTGAACTTCCAGTAGAAGTTCTTCTGGGAGAAATCCTTCAGATGTATTGATTCCTTTTCCATTCTGTTCATCAAAAACTGACATCTTTCTGATATGTTAATAAATGTAGTTAATGTAAAGCAGTTCTTTGCTCCTGAATTCTTCATGTCATGACACTGAATGATTTAATTACATAGGAAGCTACCTTTACATGAAGGCAGACTGTTGGTCTATTTAAGTCTAGCATGGTGATCTCTGACTGGCAGTGGCTCTCCAGAGTTTCAGGCAGGATTCTTCCTAGACATTCCTGGAGATCCCTGGAATACTGTGGTAGTCTCCCATCCAAGTATGAATGAGTCCCAACCCTGCTTAGTTTCCAAAGTCAGAACAACAGGTTGATAGGATGGTTGTGGCAGTTCAGGGAGACATGGTATATGAAAATAAACCTAGAATATTGTATTGAATCCAGCATAATCAATTTGTGAACTGCTATCAAGTTGATTTTGACTTAACAGTGACCCTATGAATTGGATACCTCCAAGACATCCTATCCTCAAACACCCTGCTCAAGTCTTGAAGATTCAGGGCCCTGGCTTCTTTGATTGAGTCTATCCATCTGTAATGTGGTCTTCCTGTTTTCCTACACCCTTCTACTTTACCAAGCATTATTGTCTTTTCTAGTGAGTCATATCTTCTCATGATCATGACCTTAGGGTCATAAGTTGGCAAAGACTTCAAGCAGAAGGCACCTGTCAACAATAGAAATATGCTGTCAACAACAACAACTACTACTACAACAACAACAGCTCTATATTGGAGATTACAGATACATTTATACGGTTCTCTGATATTAGTATACATTCTTTTTAGTGTAATTTTTCCTCTCTTTGTCTCTGATAATGCCTTTCCTTAAAAAGATGTTTGCAACCCATACAGTGACTGACAAGCAAATGCCTTTTCATTATTTATCTAAAGTATGTATTTTACAAATGTATACCACTCCTCTTTCTGCTGACAGATACTCTTTATCACTCCATGGGTTCATTATGTGGTATCTCACATTTCTTTCACGGAATTGAAAATGATATATGTAGAGTTCTCCCACAACAGCTGCATAGCTCTGAGCTTAGTGGCTCAGAGTGCTTTGTGCTCAGAAGGCTCTATGTTCAACTGCCAGTAACAAAATTAAGTTACTCTAAGAAGGGCCACTTGGGTAGAGCATGTGTTTTGCCTATCAAAGGTCCAGTGTCTAATCTTTGGCATCACCAAGTATGCCACAGATGGACAAAGTGTAACTCTGTAGATGTTATTATGTTGCATTCCTAGCATTCCTCACCATTGGTTATGCTGGCTAGAGCTGATGAGAGGTGCAGTCCAATAATTTGTGGAGGGCCAAACTTTGTCTCCTGCTGACATAGGTCTAGGAAGGACTCATTGTTGAAACCCCAGAGAGCCACTGAGTGTCAATGTGCACATTCAGTGAGCCAGAAGGACCAATGGTTTATCTCATTGTATAAGTCAGTTTCCTGTGTTCCAGGAAGAGACAAGACCAGCTGACTTCTAGGATGGTTGTGCCTTCAAAGCATGGCCTAGGACTTGGGAATGCACAGCCAAACCATTCTGGGTTTACTTTATGTCTCCACTTCTTTGGCAGCTCAACTGTAATTATTATACCCTGTAGAACTGAAAAATAACACAATGAGGGATTGGAAGCAGGCTTACCACAAAGCAAACTGTTGGGTGATAAGCAATTCAAGGCAGATGAAAGGAAATAGATAATTAAATTGTGGAATTTGCTGCCTTGAGGTGTCCTGAATGTTGCCACCTTGAATGGCTTAGATTGCAGTGGGGAAAGTATAGGCCACATGCATGCCCTGAATCCCACTTTTGTGGCCCCCAAAGCCCTCCAAATCCTTGAATTTATTGTTATTTTTAAATTGGACAATTTTTGCATGCCTCTGCTCCTGAAAGCAGCTCAAAACCAAAGAAAACCACTTGCAAACATAATGGTTTATTTATTATTATTAGTGACTGTATTTATTAGTTTCACTTTTTTGGGGATGAAAACTAGTTGAAAATAGTGACCAGAAGTGACATGACATCACTTCCAGTGCATGGGATGGTGATGGTGCAACCCATGTGTGGGTTGTAGGGGTGAAAACTGTCCACCGACCCACCCATGCAGTTGCTCACTCTGCTTTACACAGATTTGTGGAGGTCAGGGTCATTGGCGCCTACCAGAAAGGATGGCTATATATCACCTTCAGTTTCAAAAGAAATGTGCCTCTGTGATTCAGCTACTGGGAAATACAAAGTAGAGGGTGCAGTTGCCCTTGTGTTGTTGTAGGCTTACCACAGGCAACTGATTGGTTCCTGTGTGAACAACGTGTTGGACTTAGGCCTTTTATCTGATTCAAAAGGGCTCTTCTTCTTTTTTATACAAAAAAAACACAAGTGATTGGGGCGTTCAAGCAGGACAGTAAACTTCATAACCAATGAGGCATCCGGTTTGTAGGTCCCACCAGTCCTAGCCAAGCTATGGGATAAATAAAGTTAGCATTTTCTAGCAGTAAGGTCATCACCAAAGTGTCGTAGTCTTAGTGTTGAGTTAGGAGTCTAAGAGACCAGAGATTGAATCACCAACCCACTAATGGAGATCCACTATGTCAGCTTGGGTGAGTCACACTCTCAGCCTTAGAGGAAAACAGTGGCAAACCTTCTCTGAATAAACCTTGCCAAGAAAACCCTGGGATACGGTCATAAAAGTTGGAGCAAATTTGGAGGCACGTAACAACAACTATTGCTATTGCCATCAAAATATGTACTTGACCTGATAAGGTCACTGAAGTGAGGTCTTTCTGAAAGATTCCCTGAAGAAGCAGACTGACTTTCACAAAATATTCATAAGTCCTGAGCATATGAACGCAGCTGTTTGTACTTCTGAATAAACATGAACAGGAATTGGTTACTGAAGTGGCTCTAGGATTTACTTATTTATTCAGCCTTAAAAGAAACTCTCAGTTTTGGGACTCCAGTAACTACAGGTCCTATGGCTTTATCACATGGAAACTTGGTGTGTGTGTGTGTGTGTGTGTGTGTATGTTTAATTTTGTTTTTAATAAACATTTTAACTGTGTCAGTTGTTTAATTTTTAAAACGTTTATCACATTGTTTTAGCTATTTTGTTTTAACATATTTCAAGCTGTTTTAGGCTGCTCATCAGGAAAAAGGTGTAGACATTTTGAAGACTCCATGAAGGTACATATATTATTTTAATTGATTTATATACCATCTTTCTCCTGATGAGCAGTCTAAAACAGCTTAAAATATGTTAAAACAAAATAGCTAAAACAATGTGATAAAAGTTTTAAAAATTAAACAACTGACACAGTTAAAATGTTTATTAAAAACAAAATTAAACATATGTTACATATTAAAAAGCAGCACACTGCAACCAGTTAAAGGCTGAAGGCTTGTGTGAATAAGAAGACCTTTGCCCACCAATGAAAAGGTGGTAAAAAAAGGGCTAATCCTTGAGAGGGAATTCCCTAGTCTGGGTGCAATCACTGAGAGGACTTTCCTTGTGTCTTCATCAGATAAACCTTTGTGGGTGATCCAACAATCCCACTTCTCTTTGCCAATGGTAGCCTAAAGACAACATACTATAAGAACCAAATGAATCCTGCAGTCCCTTAATTTTGGATTGCAACTCCAAGCATTTTTCATCATTGAGTATGCTGCCCAGGTCTGCTGGAAGTTGGCATTCCACACCATCAGGAGAGCCACTTGGTTTTCTTGTATAAGAAGATTATGACAATAAAAATAAACACAATAATAAGAATTAAAAACAATTAAGGTATTAAATTAAACAAAAATCAAAAGCTAGCCATTCAAAGCCAATTAAAACACCAATAAGCTGCCAAATGCAATTGAAAGGATTCCATACATTCTTAAGAGACATTGAAATTAGACCACTTTGGGCAGGCTCAGCAGACATACATAGCTAGGTAGGGATGTGTGCTGTTCTATAGTCTTGAGTATCACCAGCAAAAAGTCCTTTTCTGCCCATTAGCTACCACCTAAGCTCATTAGAAGCCAAGATTACTAAACTGAGGCTGTCGTACTTTGGACATATCATGAGAAAATCTGACTGATTGGAAAAGACATTAATGGAGAGTAAAATGGAGAGTAGTAGGAAAAGAGGAAGAGTTCCTTATACGTGGATTGATTCAATCCAGGATGGCATGGCCCTGGGTTTTGCAAGACCTAAGCAGAGTGGTTGATGATGGGGGGGCTCTTGCTGGTCTCTCATGTACTCTAAGTTGAAGTTGACTTGACAGCAAATAACAAAACTTAAAAAAAAAAAGGGCAGGGAGACACATTGAGGAGTTTATGGGTCACACAGGATCTGGAGTTAGGCCTTAAAATCTTCCTGTTGCATATTACGATTTAAAACCCCCCACTCGTTTTGGTTTTGCACTTTAAGGCCATTTCTGCACTAGACTCTTATAGTGCTATTATTCCACTTTCAGCATCCTATGGAATCCAGGGGTTTGCCCTAAATCGCAAACCCCAGCATTCTACAAGATGTTGAAAGTGGAATAATAGCATCGTAACAGCCTGGTGCGGAAACGGCGTAAATTACAACTATTTTAAGTGTCACCATCTATTTCTGCTGCTGAGGGAGAAGCTAGGAAATAACAGTATGTGAGAGTGTGTTCAATGATTTCTTTTAACCCTCTGTTCTTTTAATTTCTTCTAATTTTCTGTTTCCTTAAAGAAAAAAAAGGGGGGAGAAGACTTTGAAGAATAACAGCAAGGCAGAGCCTCTCTGCCCATCACATACTGCAGCTCTAATTCTGCACACTCCTCAAGGCTGTCTCTATTTTTCTTCTTTTCCTGTGTGGGAAAAAAAATGGTTAGAGGTTGACAAGTTCACTCCCTGAGCCTCCACCCCCCCTCATTTCTTCTTCTTCTCCTTCTTTTTTTTTTTGGTGGGGATGGAGGTTCCGTGAGGGAGAAAAGAGAAGAGAAAGAATTCTCCTTCACTTTGGAATCCGTGTTCATACAGCCCTGAAACATGTCGGCCATTTCTGCACTAGCCTGTTATAGCGCTATGATTCCACTTGCAACATCCTATGGCATCCTGGGGTTTGCAGTTTCGGGAGGGCCCCTCCCGAAACTGCAAACCCCAGGATGCCATAGGATGTTGCAAGTGGAATCATAGCGCTGTAACAGGCTAGTGCGTTGGCCTTCGTGGAGGTGGATTCTACCAGCTCTGCCGCTCGCGGGTGGATAGAAAGACACATCCTGCTGCGTGTGATTCAAGGAGACCTTTGAGATCTCCTCCAGGGCTTTCCCTCCCTTCCTCTTTCTCCAGGGAATATTGTTCTGTGAGAAACCTCCCCTCTTCCTTTCCCTTCAGAGTTCCTCGCCTGCGAAAACACCCAAGGAAAGTTACTTTCCTTTATTCGCTAAGGTGGAAGGTTTGGCTCGCTTTCTCTCCCTCAGCCCCTTTCAACTCTGCGCCACAGAACCGGTGGGCTTCAAAACTCCACGCAATATTCGGACGACTTTCTTTCTTTCATTCCCTCCCTTTCCCCTCCTCAGCCCTCTTCCTCTCTGCCGCTCTTTCGGCAGAAAAGAAGCCGAGCTTTTACTTTGCCAGAGTGGGAGGTTTTCTTTTTTAATTCTTGTAAAGCTCTCCGGGGTGGCGGTGGGGTGGGGTGGGGTGGATGGCGGGCACCATGACCAAAATAACCGCCTTCCACGCACACGCGTGGGAGCGCGAGCCCAACGGTCGCCTGAGGAAACTGAGGGACTCGCGAGTATAATTTTTGGTTTCTTTGTATGGAGATTCCATTCAAAGTGTTCAATCTCCGGTAACCTTCCGCCAAGGAGGAGGGGAGGGGGTGGTGAAGAAAATAGTCCCCAGCTATTCCTCTCACAGACACACACACACACAAACCACAAGAACACATCTCCCTCACGGGGAAAGTGAGTTTAGCCGTGTGTGTGTGAGGTAAAAAAGAACACACATATTTAATTACAACTCTCCTAGTGATTTAATCACAACTCTCCAGGATTCCAGAGGAGGTTGAAAGTGGAATCATCGCGCTATAAGAGACTCGTGCGGAAATGGCCTGGGTGTCATCAAAGCTTGTGGACTTTTCCCCCCCCCCCGAGTTTCGGTTTGAAAATGAGTGAACAATTCGCTTCAGGACACCCGGGTCCCTTTGGGCGCCCAAGAGCCCTTCTTTAGGTCAGCTGTTAAACTCCCCTTGGTGTTTTTTCCCCCATTTTTCCCCCTCCCTTCCTCCCCCCCTTTTTTGTAACGATACAATGTAGCCTTGGAACAAGCTGTATCATTGGGCGTAGAGATCGCAAAGCCCCAACCACGTAGAGCAGGCGATACGCCTCTCCACCAAACCTTAACAAACGGAAGCGCGCGGCCGGCTTTGACGGACGGCTCGGCGGGGCCAATGGCGAGGGGGCGAAGCTTCCCAAAATGTGGGGGCGGCCAATGGGCGGCGCGGGGGGCAGGCTCGCGGGGCGCCTAGCAATTCAGGTTGACAGTGACTAGTCCCAGTTGCAGGGAAGTGGACGGGGAAAAAGAGATGAGCGTCAAAGTTGGAGGTTGTTTCCTATTGCAGGCAATTTAAAAGAGAGAGAGAGAGAGAGGAAGGAAGGAAGGGAAGAGGAGGAGGAGGAGGAGGAGGAGGAGGAGGGGGAGGGAAGGAAGGAGAAGAATGGAAAATCTGCCTTAAAGCGAGGAGGCTACAGTTAGCAGCTAACTTTCCAGGGGCTGCTTCCTTCCTCATCCTCCCCTTTTTGAGGGGGGGAAGAAAGAAGAAAAGGGATAATATATATATATATATAAGGAGAGGAGGCTGTTGTATTATTTCCCCACTTTTCCCCCCTCCTCTTTTTGCCCCCCTTGCCTTTCTTTTTTCCCGCCCCCCCTCACCTCATGCCAGCCATGATCGAAAAAGGCCCAGAGGTCTCGGGGAAAAGAAGGGGTCGGAACAATAATGCGGGCAGCGCTTCCCACAGCGCCTCTGCCTCCGCCGGGGCCAATAGCAGCGGCGGCGGCAGCAACGGCGGGAGCAGCAGCAGCGGCGCCAACAACAATGGGAATAATAAAAGTTTGGCCGCGGCGGCGGCGGCGACGGCAGCAGCGCCTAATGGGAATAGCAGCAGCAACAACTCCTGGGAGGAAGGCAGCTCGGGCTCCTCCAGCGATGAAGAGCATGGTGAGTGGGGGGGGAGGAGGAGGAAAGAGGACGGGGTGATAAAGCCCCGACGACACACACCACAACTTCCGCACGAGTCTGTTATAGCGCGATGATTCCACTTTCAACCTCCTCTGGAATCCTGGGGTTTGCAGTTTCGGGAGGGGCCGGACGGCCCCTCCCGAAACTGCAAACCCCAGGATTCCAGAGGAGGTTGAAAGTGGAATCATCGCGCTATAACAGACTCGTGCGGAAATGGCCTGGGTGTCATCAAAGCTTCTTGACTCTTTTTTTCCCGAGTTTCGGTTTGAAAATGACAACTCTGGTTATTTTTCCCCCCTCTCCTTTTAAACTAGGAGGAGGAGGCATGAGAGTGGGACCTCAGTACCAAGCCGTCGTTCCTGACTTTGATCCCGGTGAGTCATTTTCTTTCTTTCTTTTTTGTTGGGTAAAAGCCGAAATTTAAATCTTGACACGACTAAACCACGCTTTACTTCTCCTTTTTTTTTTTTTTAAAAAGAAAGCGCTCTTGAATGAAGATAATATTCAGTCTCTCTTTTCTGCCTCCCCCCCATCTTTTCCCCATTGGGGAACGGTTCTCTCCAACTTGGTCTGATGCACCTTTTTTTTTTTACTCGGAAGTAAATCCTCATCGAGTTCAATGGAGGAAAGGAGGGAGAGAGGGAGGGGGAAAAATGAGGTTGGCTCGCCAAGTAAGTGTTCCTGCACGGGATGGCACCCGCGTCCCCTCACCGCCTTGCACGGTTTACTCGGAAGCACGTTTCACATAGAGTTCAATGGGGATCCACCGCCTCCCCCCCCATTAAGTCGTGTGAATAAGAGCCTCGGGCTCGGTTCGCTCCTTGTGGGTGCGAGCGGTGGGGCTGAGGCGAGGAGGCGCTTCCTTCCTTTTGTTAGACTTCGCATTTTGGTGGTGGTGGTGGTTATTAAGGCCATTTCCGCACTGGACTGTTATAGCGCTATTATTCCACTTGCAACATCCTGTGGAGTCCTGGGGCACTGTGGATCCTCAAAGGCCCCTCCCGAAACTGCAAACCCCAGGATTCCAGAGGATGTTGAAAGTGGAATCGTCGTGCTATAAGAGTGTAGTGCGGAAATGGCCTAATTAAGTGTCCCTCTGTTAAAGAAGCGGGAAGGCAGCAGCTCTCTTTCCTGCCCCCCACCGCCCCCGGCCCCCCGAGCCCCAGCCGCCGCCGCCTGCGTGCGCTTGAAGGTCCACCGTGGCGTCCAAAGAAAGAACAGCAACACGCGCACGGGTGGGGGGGAAGAGGAGAGGTTTTGTGGTGGGGAGGGAAACGTGTGTGGGAAACGTGCCACACCACTTGTGTGTGTGGGGGGGTGGACAGTGTGGTGTGTGTCTGTTGGAGAGGGCAGAGTTATTCAAGAGGGGAGGTGACTTCCTTCTCTGTCAGAAATTCATGCTCTGCCTCCCCTTCCTTTCTTCCCCTTTTGGGCGAGATGGGGGGAGTTCCTGGCGACGCGAGGGATCAAGCTCGTGGCTTCACCTTCTCTCAGCCCGACCCCCCCCGTCCTTTCCTTCCCTTTCCTTCCCCTTTTTCCTGGCTTTTCAGGTGTGGCTACTATTTTCCTATTCACACTGGCAGAGGTGGAGGGAAGAGGGAGGAGCCGCTGGCCCTTTTATGAAAATCGGTGCCAGTCTGCTCCGGCAGACTCCTCCCCCCTCCAGCATAACGATTTTAGATGCAATTGACCTAAATCCAATTACTTTTTTTTTCCCAAGAAGAATGAGTGGTTTATATCATTAAGGTTTTCTTTTTCTTTTTTTAAAGAGTTGTTGGAGAGTATAAGGAATCTCCAACTTTTCCCGTCTTTTAATGATGGAATTTAGGGCGAGTAAAGGACACACACAAAAAAAGAAAGGAAAGCAAATCAGTTAAAAGCTAACTGAAGTCTTTGGGAGGGGGGTTGCTTTGTAGGTTGGGTGAGGAGCAGGAAAATAATAGAGATTTTGTTGAGCCAGAGAGAGACCTTTGAAAGGAAGAGTTCTTCTTCCTCTTCTTCCTCCCGTCCCTAGAAATGTGGTGTTAATGGATGGCAAGAGAGGAAAGAATAAAATAGCTTCAGATTTATGTTCTTTTTATTAAGGGTGGTCAGATGTGTAGAAATATTTTACTTGTCTGGCTGGGGAGAGGAAGAGAAACTACTCTTGTTCTCAGAATTCCACATTTCTGTTCCCTTTCCAGTTTTCTTTAGGCTTAATTTAAAATGGTACAGGGAGAAACAGAGGAAACAAAGGAATTCAAGTGTTCCTGCAAGGCAGAGACTTTTTTTAAAAAAGTGCTCCAGTTATGTGTAGTGGGAACAGTGCTGATTTTTTTTTAAAAAAGAGGCCTCTGCTTCCTTCGTTTTAAAATGTAAACAATTTTAGTTGTTTCTTTGTAGCTGTAGGTTAATACTATCTTCCTATAAAATAAAATACCCCCAACAGTTCTCATCTCTGCATTAGAGCTGACTCCAGCATGTCAGCTATCTTATTTGCATCCCTTGTTTTCAGCTCTTAAAAGGAAAAACTCACAAAAGAAGACCCCATATTCTCTGGAAAATATGTGCTTTTGTTTTTTATAGTTTGACTGGGAGGGACTCCCTGGTAATTGATTTTTCTAAATTGCTATTATAATGGGCAGTATATAAAGCTTGTTTAGTAGTACAGTGTTTAAGACGGAATTGGAAAGTCCGTGGTTTTGAACAGGGCTCAGAGTCATGTGGCTGTCCAGATGTTGATGGACTACAGATCTCTAACTTGTTGTGAGGAATGCTGGGAACTGCAGTTCTACAATATGTAGAAGATCACATGATTCCTACTGTTGGTTAGAGCACTGCTTTTCACGTTATCTGTAGGCTAACATATTTTTTCACCCAGCCTGTCCTGGACGGGTGACATACTCATGCCATATTATTAACATCAGCTTTTTTTCCCCTTTCCTGGAAAATTGCTATGGATCAGCAACAGATGGCTTGCTGACTGGCACTGATCTGTAGACCACTACTTTTTGAGAAATACTAGTTTAGAGTCACGGACTTGGAGGGGGACTTGTGGGTCTTGTAGTCCAGGTGTGCACAGTTGTGTCCCTCTGATGGTCCACAGCTCCCATCAGTGCCAACTAGTATAGTCAGTAGTGAGGGACTATGGGAATTACACTCCAAAAACTCTGGAAGACCACATTTGGACATTCTTAATCTAATCTATCCCTAGTTTGATACAGGAAATAAAATGGAACATCCTCAACAGATGGCTGCTCAGCTTCTGCTTGAAGACCTCAAGTGCATGGAGAATCTCTTCCCTCACCCAGTAATTGGTTCCCTTGTCAAATTGCTCTGACCACTAAGACAGTGTGAAGCTGAACCAAAACCTGCCCTCTTCTAGGTTAAGCCCATTATCTAGTATTAGCTTCTGGCCAACAGAGAGTGAGTTTTGACTCTCTTCTTTCTTTTTTTCCAAATGCAATCATCTTTATTAATCAACTTTATGCATATTACATAACATATACACATATATTAAATAACGTACTGCATAAGAGTGTACATGTATTAGATAATAATAATAAAAAACAAATAAACAGATAAACTAACACCCACACACTTACCCAAAAAAACCCCAAAAAACAAACAAACACAAAAGACAAAACAGAAAACCTACAGCCAAACCTATGAATCTTCATAAATCTTCTCAACCTATATAAACCCCTTTCCATTGCCTAAACCACATTTGTGTCACCATGGACCATTCATTTTCAACTTTGTCCTTATCAGTTGTAATATCCATCAAAGCAGTTAATATATCCATCTGATACATCTCATATAATTTCGTTATCCACAGATCTAAAGACGGAATTTCTTGTCTCTTCCAATAGTGGGTTGACTCTCTTCTTTCAAGTATTTGAAGTATGCTCATTCTTTTACTCTCCAAGTTCACACTACCCTATTCTTTCACAGGACTTCCAGAGTGCTGACCATCTTAGTTGTTCTTAAGTCCATTTCCATTTGTCTGTATAGCCATCCTAAAGTCTGTTCTGCAGAACTGGACTCAGTATTACAGATGGTGTCAGTGTGGTTCAGAATAAAGTAGGACTTTTGACTTAGAAAGTTGTGACTTAGAAAGTTAAAACAGCCTAAAATCACATTAGCCTTTTTTGCAGCCACGTAACACTGGTAACCCATCTTCCGTATGTGTCAGACTATTTTTCTGAAATCATTTTCACATGTACTGTGTACTACAATACCAAGCCAAGTATCCCCAACCTATAGGTATATGTTTGATCTGTGTATGTGCATTCACATTTGGCTATATATGTGTGTATGCATATGTTCTAAATGTTGAACTTTGCATTTTTTTCTGTAGAAATGACTTTTAAAAGTCTCTTGTACTTAGACTAGACTATAATGCATGCACAGTGGTAAAAAATCTAATCTTCTGCCTGTGCCAGGATGTCCTTCTCACCTTCCAACCTGTTGTTTGTTGTATGGCCACTGTTAAATCATTAATATTTGTAACTTTCCCATTTCTGTCCCTCTGCATTTCCTCCCCACCCTGATTTATGTTCTGTCTACCATGTGATACATCTGAAGTGGGCTGCAGCCCCTGTTGATGCCAAATAAAACTTTTCAATTTTTAAGAGCCACAAAACCATTCATAGTGTTTGCTGAGACAGACTTGCATGGCTGCTTATGCCTCTTACCCCAGAACTCTTTATTTTGTTAGCTTGAGCCTGGTTTCTCATTCTGTCAAAGTCGTTTAAGCCTCACCCTAGCCATAAACTTTTCAAAGTTTCTGACCTATCTGTATTTTTTAAATGGTAATTCCACTTAGTTGAATGGAACTGATTCCTTAGTTAAGTGTGTAGTTTAAAGCTCTTTGCAAACTTAAATACAAGTGAGTCATGGTTTGTTCAGCTTCATTCCCCAGCCTGCAGTGTGGAGAATAAATTATGCTGACCTACCTTGTTAGATTGTTGTAAGGATCACTGAGAACACATGTGGCATTCTGAGTCCTCAGAAGAGCAATGTAAATGCTAATTATGTTGTGAAACATGGAGCTGCTGGCTTTGCACTGGAGTCCTGCGTGCTTTATTTTGACTATAACAGAGTATTTACAAGTTCATTCTTAGTTTTCTTCCCAGTCTCGGCAATCACATCTATATCTTGCTTTTCTTTTCAAGAGCTCAAGTGAACTCTTGATTATGTGAGGTTGATGACTTGACCTGCATTTTCCTAATCCAAACGTGGTGATCTGCTACACTGGTCTCACAGTCATATAAACCTCTTTTAATGCTTGGTTTAGGAAATTACATGAATCTTGCATAACTCTCCTGCCATGTGACAAATGTTACATGTTTCTTGGTAGGGTTGCCTGTATATGGGAGATAGAGAGAGGTATAGATATGGTAAAACTAGGCAGATGTCTTCATTACACATAATTAAAACTAAGCATGGGTCTTAACCATGCATAAATGATATGCTATAGGCCATGCTGTCTGGGAATGATAATTGTAGTCCAGTATATCTGGAGGGAACCAGGAGAAGCCTGTCTTAAAAGATGGTTATTGTCCATTGGATACTTGAATTGGCAATGTTGATGCAGCCCTACAATTTTTGCTAAATACCGGTACTTGTTGAACCAGGTAGCCTCAGTCTTGCTGAGTTAAGCTTTGGTCTTTGTCATTGGATCTTGCATAGGCATTTGGCCTGCAACTGAGGCTGTGGTGAAGGGGAATTTAAGGGTTAGTGGACTAGTGGTGGTTTCCCATCCTCCTATCTAGAACTAAACTTGTATAGGAAAGGTTGGTTTGGTCAGTTGGAAATTTGCCTCCAGAGCAACACCCTCATGCCAACGGCCATGCCAGCAGGAGGGGATTCTGGGGGTCATAAGAAAAGAAAAGCAGTGTTTCTGAGCTCTGGACTTTGTGTTGATGATAACTACGGTAGTTTCATAGAGTCTTGTATTTTTTTATTTCTAGAATTTATACTTAGCCTTTCTCCAAGGGTGGTAGGAATAACAAATAAGATCTAAAGAGTATGTTGTGTGTGACTCAAGTTGTCTTGGGTGCTCATGTGCCTTTGCGTGTATGTGGACCCATGCTAAAGCTGCTTTAGTTGGCTTTTCTGATTGTAGCTCCTCATGGCTTGGACTTCTTGCTAGTCCTCACTGAACTTCTGGCAAGGAAGTACAGTGCTGTGCTGGGGAAGAAGATAGGCCTGAAGCCTTTATGTGTCTCTGGTGATTGTGTTTCTCAGTTGATCTGACTGAAAGTAAACAAAACCAGACAGGAAGTGATGCAGTGCTGGTATCACTGGTGGCTTCCATGTACTAATGTTGTGAATCCTATCTGGCTTTTAGTGCAAAGAGCTGTCCAAGATGTTGAACTGTGTCCCCAAAATAGGTTCAACAACCACCGCTACTGGTTGGTGTGCTTCATTAGATACTGTGCTATACAAAGTTGGCAAGTATGTGCATGTAGGGCAGAGACCTGAATGTACACAGAGCTGAGCATTTGCAAAAATTACTTTTTTGGACAACAGCCTCCAAAAATCTGTAGATGGCTGTGGGTGGTATGATTTATAGTCCAAAAAACAACTTTTCCAGGCTCTGAAATAGGTACAGAAAGAAACTAAATTGTGAATAGCTGTGAGTTGAAGCCCATGAAATTTTCTTTTGGGGTGAACTATTATTTTCCAAACACAGTCAAACAGTAAACAAGATATACAGAACCAATGGCTACTGGTAAAATTTGTTGTGTTAATTTTTTTTTAAAAAAACACAAGATAATGGATTGTGATGCACATCTTGCTAACTGTTCAGAGTAAAATCAGGAGAGGAACATGTGAACTTTTGCTCTTGTGCTTTAAAGCTGAAGTGTTAGCTAGTAGCCAGTATGACATAGTGATCTGAATGTGAGACTAGGACTGAAATCCCTGCTCAGCCAGGGAAACCCCCTGTGTCCTTGGGCACGTCAAACTTTCTTGTCCTAAGAGCAAAGGAATGACAAACTTCTGAATAAATCTTGCCAGAAAAATCTTAGGAGATAGGGTCAACCACAAGTTGGAGTCGACTTGAAGTCATATGATGGGTGAGCCATAGTTTGGCCTTATTCACTGCCTTTTTTTCAACAGATGAGAGCCTAGCCTCTTCCTATCTGAAAAGGAGTCCTTCCTGTTCTCATGGAAGCTATCCATGGAGGGTTCCACACTAGGCCAAATGGCCCCTCCCGAAACTGCAAACCCCAGGATTCCGTAGGATGTTGAAAGTGGAATCACAGCACTATAACAGCCTAGTGCGGAAATGGCCCATGTGAACAAGATCCCTGATAACCTATGTCACTGACAACTGCAGAGGGAGTGGGGACCATCCCCTCTGCCACATTGTCATGGCTGCATGACATGATAATGTTGCTCACCCTTGGTTCTAGAATTTTGCTTAAAAAGAATGATTTTTGGTTGTTTTTCCAAGGTTTTAGGGGTTGTGTGGGATTAGTTGCTTCAAACCACCATGTTTTTGTGGCAGATTTGGGTGGTTTGGGAATCTCTTTGCGGGGGTGGGTTGGGTGCTGTAAAAGGACTTGGGAGGCACATACAGCACCCTGGATACACTTTTCCTACTCTTGATTGATGTGAAAAAGAGCTTTCCTTGTGAGGAATATGATTACAGATGGGGGTAGGACTACGGTAGGTGCTTTTCTCTTCATGTGAGGTAACCTGCTTCTGGATTCCACACCTTGGCTCAGTGTAATGTATGACTTAGAGACAGGAGGATTGCTCTTCCTGTTAAACAGAAAATAGTCTGGGCTCTCAGAAGAGAGTAACATTGTTGCTGAAGTATTGTTTTTGTAAGCTTTTGATTTTGTGAGGATTCATTTCAACCATCAGCTCTCGTTTCTCCAGCTTTATTTGCCCTGCTTGAACACTAGTTGAGGGCCTGTGTGCATATTGACAAGTTTTAAATTTTGCCACTGAAAATAGTGTTTTTTAGAGGAGGATTTGTGTCTATCGGGACAACACTGTAAGATTTGTGGCTTACTGTGAATAAACCTACGTAATGCTCAGTCGTTTTCATCTGGCTCATCCTTTGGGTGGGAACTGTGAAACAATCCATGGGTCTTAATGTGATGTGGAAACCAGAAGTATCGACTAGGATTAGCAATTGCATAGCTCTCCAGATCTGGAAATGAAACTCCAAACAATGCTAGTTACCTTGGATTCTGTACAAGGAGAAAGGAGGGACGTTAGATAGTGTAATAAATGGTCAGAAGTCTTGAGAGTTCCAGTTCAGTACCTTCTGGATTAGAGGGCAACAGAATTTCCAGACCTGCCCTAGAGCAACTAGAGTCATAAACCAGGGTTTGGTCTTGGGTTATAATTCTTGTTTCTTGAGAGAGAGCAAAAATAGATTTCACTCATTAGTTACAGACAGAAGATCTCTGGTTTCTTTAATTGCTTCTGTTTGTATTTGGGGTGATAGGGCTGTATTCATGTAACTGATCTCATTATGTCTGAACCAGGACAGTGTTTTGAAAAGTCACTGTTTCGGGTCAAGTTCAGTCTCTTTCTTTGTGCCCTTGTGGTTCTGACTTCCAGCTGTGTGTTTTCTGTTGAATATAACTAGCTGTTCAGTGGCCTTAACTAAATGGTAGTGTTCTTCGGCTCATATTTATGGGGATTTATTGTCCTCTTTTTTGTGTGTGGGTGTGAACAGTTCCTTGTGTGCACTGATTTCCTCAGTAAATTACTCTTCATGTTGGAGAAGAAAAGTGACTTTGAAACCTTCAAGTGAAGTTTGATTTCTTCTTCCCTCTGTTATCCCTCTGTTGTGAATATGACTCTTGCTTTTTGAGTTGTACTCACTGCTTCCTACTTTCATTACTATTGGGTGCTTTAAAACATAATAGACTCAGTCTCCAAAAAATATAGATTGGCTAATGTTGCTCTACATTCTTTTTTTAATTCTGATCAGAGTAGATAGGGTGTGTCAGTGGCAACTTGATTAATCAGCACTTATGTAAATTCTATTGAATCAATGAGTCTACTCTAGTTAGGATTAACAATTAGATTTGGGCAATTGTTTGGAAGTAGGATTTTTTTAAATATACTTGCTCATTTCCTTTCTTGAAAGCAGTGGCAGTTATTGGAGTCTCCCAAAAGTATGACTGCTGGAGAATTTTGCCTGAACTGCATTTTTACCGTGTACTGAAGAAATCAGACTACGATGTAGCTTGGAATGCAAGTTATCCTTCATACTGTGCACTTTGTGATATTTTGTAATGAACTTCTCAGCTCAGAAAAAGCACAGAAAAATGCATAATTTAGGGGAAGCTGCATATGGAGCTGGCTAAATTGAGGGACAATGCATAGAGGACTATATTTTAATGTTGGTTCTAAAAAGTTATGAAGAACTAGATGGCACAGAATTTTGATGTAGCACATGCTAAACAGGCATGAAGTGGAAATACAGTTTGGAAAATCAACTTTTTTAGACAGCAGTTCCCTGAACCCTCCACTTACATGTTTCTCTATGCAGCTGTATGTAGTTCAAAAAGTAGCTTTTCCAGGTTGATTGATCCATACCAGTAATTGTGCTAATGTTAACTTAAAAATGTTTTATACTTCAAGAACTTGACCACAGTCCCTAATGTAACTGCAGAGTTGTGGCAGTTCTTTTAGCAAAATGTAAGTGACTTTTGCTACATATAAATTCCAAGAAGGACTGTTGGGTAGAAAATTCTGAGAATGGAATATTCTTCGGTGTGTTGGATGCACTGGCTGAAATTCAGGATGTGAAGTCTGTAACGTCAGCTTACTCCGTAGTATTATATTACTGTCACTTTAAGGAAAAGGAGCATTTGCAGGAAGTGAATGCAGGGAGTGAAGGAAGGGAAAGCTGCAAGGAAAAGAATACGGGTGCAGTTCTACTTTATCACATGATAACTAGGAGTGGAGGCTGGCATTTGCAATGTCAGTAAGGAAATCATTTATACTTGAAGGATGCAACCAGTACTTAGATATTTAATTCAAACTCTTGAGACCTGGGAAAGGGGCAAGATCGAAATGGAACCTATATTTGTCTTCTGAAAAATAAAAATAAAGCAAAAGACACCTTGTATGTCTGCAGTCTACGTCAGCTATTTTTACATTTTGTTTGGTCCTGCTTGGCAAGGAGTGGAACCTGAACCCACAGCCCAGCCCCAGAGGCTAAGAGGCTTCTATCTGGCTGGTTTAAGAAGTTATAGTGTGGCCTGAAAATGTTTCTGAACTCTTAATTTAGATAGATGATACTTTAGGATGACAGTAGATGACCTGTCCTGTATTCATATTTTGATGGTTCTGAGACCACCATATGCCTGCATAGGGTTTTTTTGGGGTCATTATGGAGGTTGCATTCTCTCTAGCCACCAACACCCCCTGGACTTAACCATTGAGGCACTACAGTCAGCTCTATTCCATGGCTAGTGGATGAGGGGGATTCGAGAAGCATCTGGTTATGTCCCTGTAGCCAGAGACAGAGATATCATCGATTGAGATCTGGTCAAACCCAGCAATTTCAGCCTGTGATTTATTATTCTACATGTGACTGTGGTGACAGGACCTGATGCTTCTCCAGTAGCTCTCTTCCCTCCACCAGTCATGGAATGGCCATGGAGGGAGCTGTAATGAGTCTGGGGGTTTTGAATAGCAGACCTGTTATGCTGTGCCATACAGCAGCAGTTCTTAACCTGTGATCTGTTGACCCCTCGGGGGGCCGTAATGCCCTCACAGGCAGTCTGCGAAGTCTTGTAGAAATGTTATGAGCTTTTACAGTTAAAATAGAAAGAGAGGAAGACAAATTTGACTGGAATCATTTCAATAAAAATATTATAATAGGAGCGTGTGCATTTACGTATTTCTCCCTTCTCTGCTAATTTGAAGACTGCTGATAAGCAACTTTAAATACATATTTGGTGCACTTTAGGGTATTAAATCTTGAGTTAAGTCTTGCTGGCCCAGAGCAACAACAAGATATTTAAAGGGGGTCCATACTAAAGAAAAGTTGAGAACCACTGCCATACAGGATCTCAGCCTTGAGGATGAGCTGACTAACAAAACAAAAATCCCAGGAAGTGTCTTGACAGTTGTTTTCATTCTTCTTTAGTTGCTCTTAATGGCAATCTTTTCAAATAGGGCTGGGAAAATGACAGCTCAGAACCTCTGGGTGATTTGCTGGAGATCTTGGGAAGATTAATTTTTTTGGACTGCAGATCACCTACCTGGGGACTTGTAGTCCAAAAAAAAGCCCCCCCCCCAAAAAAACTCTGAATACATTAGTAAGATTTTTTTTTAAAAAAAAAATCTAATATTAGTAATAACTGAAATAATTCCTCTACACTATAAATTATATTGCTGAAATGAAGAAAAGTGTCTTTGGGGAAGGGATAACCAGGAGTGGATTTTTTTACTGGAGCCCTGTGACCTTTTATTTAAGGGGTGAACTACATGCTATGGTAAATATACAGTGTATAATTTAGTACAGCTTTCTGGCATTCAGGTAAATGTGTGCAGCTTGAATCTAAAATGGGCTCAATATAGGTCTGTATATTTGTGCATGTGTGTAGTAAACCTCTTCCAACCAGTTTCTATTTCAGGTTCTCCTTTCTACCAAATTTTCAGTAGCTTAAAAAATAAAAAAGATATAAAAAGCATTTCCAACCTTTTAATTCCCAGCTAGAGAGGGGAACACTTATTTAGACTGCACTGCAGTTTGTTGTGCACCTTCAAGCCAACTCTGACTTATAGTGACCCTTTCATGAGGTTTTCTTGGCAAGATTTTTTCAGCAGAAGTTTGCCATTGCCTTTGTCTAAGGCTGAGAGAGTGTAGCCTACCCATGGTCACCCAGTGAATTTCCATGACAGAGTGAGGGTTCAAATGCTTGTCCTAGTCCAACATTCAAACTACCATGACACCTCTGTGGCTCTGAAGGAATGGTTTAAGCTAGGGATGGACAATATCAGGAGCTGTCCTTTCCCCCACACCCATCCAGTTGCTGAGGCTCCTTGTGACCTGTGAAGGAAGTGGAGGACAATTTTGGTGTGCTTTCACCCCTCAACATGTTTTGGGACAAGTGGGGCCTTTTGTTATTGTTGTTTAAAGCATATGTTTTATCTGGTTTTGAGAAAGTTGCCTCCCAGACTTAAAACCACAGTTAGACCATCCCAGAAAGTATTAAGATTACCCCTTAGTTGGTATAAGAGGTAATAGTCATGATCTAGATTATTTACCTGGATCAAGGAAGTGATACAAAACTGCATGTTATATATTTAGCACAACATTTAAGTGTTACTCAAAGCATTGATCTTTGTATCAGAAACCTTGAGGTCCTATTAAAATCAATAATAAAAAAAAGTATAGATATACCTCAGTTAACAAAGGTAGATATGCTCCTGGACATTACTTTATTAACAGAAATTTGGTACTAGACGTTCAAATAACATGGAAAGAATAAGTTCTTAAGTCGCAAAAGAGGAGAGCAATTCATTGTGTTCCAGCAAACTTTTTACCTAAAATTAACAATACCGGTATGTGCATGTGAAATGACATAAGTAAACCAAAAACAACTTGGACCTTCTAAAATGCATCCAGGCTTGACTTTTGCTTTCGTGAGCTTCAGCTTTCCATATGATTTCCACTTTGTTGGCCAAACATATGAACCTTTCCTTTTTAACGTGTTGGGGTTAGCTGGTGACACAGACTTAACTGCTATCCCCCTTTCTCTCTGTTTTACTGTTCATGCATGCTCAATAAGGAATTCTGGAGGCAGTTGCTCTTTAGCATGGCTGCAGGCACATATGACTATACTACAATCAGTTAGATTAAAATGTGACCATGAAGAAGAAACTGTTCTTTCCCAGCTCCGGCTTTGTTTATTTCATTTTTTACTGCAGACGTGATGCTGCAACCTAATACTGAAAGACAGTGTTTCTTCACCATCCTCCAAATACAGAGGGCCCTCAGTATCTGCTAGGTATTCTTGGATTTTCTATAGATACCAAAATCTGTGGATGCTCAAGTCCTATTACATACAGTGGGGTAGTAAAATGGAGTCTGTTATATAAAATGGTGAACAACTCAATGGTTTGCTTTTTGGATATTTTTTTTGTTGTTGTAATTTTTAGCTGTGGTTGGTTGAATCCATAGATACAGAGGGCTGACTGTACCAATGCTGCTTAAAAAAATCCATCTAGCTAAGCAGAGGATGAGGAGAAGGGGGAGCTGAGTAAATATAAAAAGACTTTGGGTAAAGGAACTTCACGTCAGAGGCTTGTTAACTGAGATATGCCTGTACGTCTTAGAAGCCTGAAGTTGAAGCATGACTCCTTGTGATACCACATGAGGTGAGTTCTGGTGCTGTCACAAGGATGATATGCCAAGGATCAGCCCCAGTGATTTCATTAAGCATGATATATTAAGCATCAACCACAGTTGTACAGAGTATAACAATAAATAAAAACATGAAGTCTAAGTAATGATGAAAATATATGCATATGTAATTTGCAAAGCATCTTTCTTGCTCTGAGATTCCTCCTTCTGAGGACCAGAGAAGAAGGCCTAGGTCCTGAGATCTGGGAACTCATGTGATAAAACAGAAATAAAGTCACAGGGATTTTTGGAGGATTTTGTGGTATTTTCACTCTGTGTTTTATCTGGGTGACTTTGGTGAGGATGTATCATTAGAACAAGTAAATATGGTGTTGCTACTAGGATTTTTATCTTAAAGTTTTTTGCATTTTTTTTAAAAATGGGGAATGTTTTCTAATTTCTTTGGAAAAGTAAGGTAAAATATATCTTGAATAGTAAAGAGTTACCAAAAGAGCCGTATTATTTTCGGGCTGTTAATGGCCTGTATCCTATTATTAATCCTGGATAAAGTAGACCCATTTAATCAGTGGGATTTACCAACATGTTTACTCACCACTGAATCAATTCTCAATGAGTCTACTTTAGTTGGAACTTCTTGTTATTGTGTGTCTTCAAGTCATTTCTGACTTTTATCAACCCTGAGGTGAACCTGAACCTATCATGGGTTTTTCTGGGACTAAGAGGTTAGCTAGTGAATGGGTTTCCATGGCTTAGGAGGAAATTGAACCGTGATCTTTAGGTTTGTAGTCTAATGCTCAAAGCATTACACCAGGGCTTTCCGAATGGTGTGCCGTGACACGTTAGTGTGTCACCTGAAGTGTGTAAGTGTGTCGCCTACCATCTTGGAAATGTATTTTATTCTTTATAAATCATATATTTGTAAAAATATATGGTAGGTTTTCATGAGATATGTTGTCCCCATACATTTCATTATTACAATTTATGTATATGTCCGTATCTCTTATAAGGGGTCAATTTGATGTCCCATTTGCTAGTAAAACTGAATTAGTGTGTCACGAAATGATGCATATCTAAAAAATGCGTCAGCAACGTGAAAAGTTTGGAAAGCTCTGCACTTACACCATGCTGGCTGTCTTAGTTGGGACTAGGCAACAGAATTCTGTTGGGTGAAACTAGAGAACAGCTGCGAGCTTTGCAGTTGAATTAGTAATAGTTTGCTTTCAATTTTTGAATTCATCTCTTTAAAGCTGGAATAAGAAGTCCTTAAAAGTGTTTCTAATTTATTTGCCTATGGTACTTGTATACTGCTTGTCTTCAGCAATTTTCATCAAAAAGCTTGTATATGTCCGCACTATAAAGACTATGTAAAGCAATTTAGAAAATAATTTAAATTAATAAAAGCATTAAAAATATTCTAAGAACCAATACAAAGCCAAGGGCAGTTGTAATAATTGCACTCTAAAACAAGAAGGATCCTGAAACAAGTATTGTTTCAACAGGTTTTAAAAATTTAAAATGGCGTATGGGTTAAAGACAATGTTAATCCCAGCCAGAGGATACATTAAAATGAATTGAACTTGTTATCATTTGTGTAAGTTCTGTTAATTTCAGTGGGTCTACTCCAGTTGTGGCCAGGGCAGATGAGAACTGGCATAAGGCAAAATGATTGGTCTTTCTTTCTTTATTTCTAAATTTAGCAGCAGTCTTGTAGCACTCTCAGGTCTGTTGAGATATCAACTTGTATTTTGTAATGTTTTCAGAAATATCTTGTAGCACATTTGAAACTAACTGAGAGAAGTTGTAGCATACACTGTTGTAGGCTAAGTCTGTCTGATGAAGTAAGTCTACAAAACCTTATGCTACCAGCTTCTTTCTCTCTTTCAAAGGTGCTACAAGATCCCTTTGTGTACTGATCCAGATTAACACAGCTGTGTTTTTGAAATCTGTGATTTTGTGAAGTATTGTTTGTTTTTTCACTGTTGGGTCACCATTCCCCATCTCCTCAGCCCTGGTTGGAACTTATATTGGATTTAATTCTGTGCTGCTTGAGCCACACAGTGTTCCAGAAGGTGCATGCCACCGCTGAGAAGGCTTTCTGTGTAATGGTACTTGCAGTTTTCTGCACAACAATTAATAGATCCTCAACTGAAAACTCAGGGGTAGATGGATATGCATAGGGGAAGGTGATCTGCTTTTGTGTATGTACTCCCTGTGATCATAGCAGGTGAAGGGTTTAGTACTCCCTGAACATGCATTTGACATACTGTATTTGCTGGCAGATAAGATGCACCTGTGTATAAGGCCATTTCTGCATAGCCACAAACCCCAGTATTCCGTAGGATATTAAAATAAAGTGGAATAATAGCACTATAACAGTCTGATGTGGAAATGGCTTAAGACGCACCCCATTTATACACTGGCAAATACTATTTGCTGCCATATGAGACACACTGACATATAAGATGCACCCCATTTTCAAATATCTTGAAAAGTAAATTAGCAAGTTACATTGTTTACTTACCTGAACTTACCGGGGCACCTTCTGTTGTGAGACAGGTTTTTCTCTTGTTACAGGCTGTAGTGAGAGTACAGCTTTAAAACTGATGTAAAAATATAGTTATGTTATAAGAAGGATGTGTCAGACTTTCTACTGTTGCAGAGAAATGTTCAGAAAGCAATTACCAGGATGTTGTAAGTTTTTTAGAAGGGAAAGTAAGGGTTGGGCAAGCAATCATGGTATTCTAAAAACATAAATGTTGCATTTAAGTCACCTTTTAGAGCTGTGTCATGACTCCCTTTGAAGCCATAAAGTGTTTTTATATTTATACCTTTGTTTCTAAGACTCTCCAGGTAATTTACAGCAAAATTAAATGTATATAAAATTAAAAAGATTGAAACCGGGTTGAACAAGAAATCTCCTCAACAGATTCTCAACAGACTTTTTGTATGCGCAGAAAAAGTTACAAAAAGTACTTTCCAGATCAGAGCTTGCAGCCCCAGAGCGTTGTCCCGGCATCTCTTATTTATGGATGACTGTTCAGCAGGATGGAGAAAATGCATTGCATGAAGACAAGACCATTTTCAAAGCCTTCAGGGGTGCGCCAGCAACCCATTGTTTTGTTTAAAATAAAAATGCCCCCATAAATGCCCTAATGGGACATAGGGAGGTTATTTTGCTAAGGTTTTCCCCCGTCCTACCTGGATGTTTGAATGTCAGGACAGGCCATTTTTCCAAACAGAAAGTATATTGGAATTTGTCTATGTTTACTTCCTGGTTGGAAGTCAATGAAGTTGTCTTCCAGTTTAACTTCCTGTTTTGGAAAAAAAGAAAAAGGCTTTTCTTCTGGGCCAAAAACTGTCCAAGGAGGCCAAAAACATGGCAAAGTTGCCTGCCCTAAATGGTTCCTAGGAAGAACCAGGAGATTTTTAGTGAACATTTTTTTTTTTTAAAAAAATTGGAATACAGGCCTCCAAAGCCCATGAGAGGCCAGTGTGGCCTCCAAACCTAGTGGCTGCCCATTTCTGCTCTTCATCCTGTCACTATATCCATCTTTCCTAAAAGTAAGTTCCTAAGGTCTTCCCTAAAGGAGGAGATTGTTGTTGCTTTGTTCCTACTTCACTTTCTGTTTAAAGATTTAGAAATGGATGATTAATTTTTAAAAAAGGAAACTGGGAGTGCTTTGTAAG